>CM059034.1:33315000-33698811 GCA_030279155.1 Forsythia viridissima | reverse complement strand
TATATTATGCAACGAAGCAATCTCAATATAAAATAAATTACGCGACAAACATGATCTATTATAAAATGTATATTACTACAAATATGTTTTATTGCAAAATAGATAGATAACAAACTTTATACTTTTAAAATAATATTCGCAACAAACATTTCTCCTCGTAAATATTTTTTGGAATAACCGTTTCAAAAAATTGAATTGTTTTCCTTTTAATTTTTTGCGAGATCTATGTATTGCAACGATATTATGGCGACAAATATGTTGTTACTATTTCATACTTTTTGCGGTAAACAAAAAATGTTGCAAGTTTTCTTATGCGACGAATGACTGATAGTTGTCGCATAATACATTTTATGGCGGTTATAGCGCGACAATGCCCGCGACAAATAGCTTGTTGTCACTAAATTAATTTTGCAACAAAATCTCTATTTAAGCGACAACATTTTTTTGTCGCAAATTGAGTATTTTTTTGGCGATTGGATTGATTACACATACACTAGTTGATCATTGAATGAGTGAACTAATTTTGGTATCAGTATTTAAAAACATATGATGAATTGTTTGAGCAATTTCAAATCCTGGGGCAAAAAAGGCAAGCTTTCTAATGAATTTAAAATCTAGCTAATTTGATATTTTTGGACTGATTGTATAATTTATGGACTATAAAATTTGCCCATAAATAAAAGATTCAAATTTATCTCATAAAATATTCTTATTATTTTTGTATGATTGTCTTATGTAGGCCTTTTTGTAGGATTTTTAATCAACAGTCTCATTTTGACAGTACAATCAGCTTTAACTCAGCTTTAACTGAGAAACATCTAGATGAATCTTTTACGGAATCCAATCTTATTCTGAATATTAAATTGATCTTCATAATCTAAAAATTTCGTTTTCCATAAATTAGCATCTTAGACGGTTTAATTCAAATTTGACATATATGATTAAGGAAGGTTTTTGTGTCCATAACTGACAATCATCAGTTTTTGGTAACTGCCTTGAACATGTCCCAAATTAACTATTCCCTCTTTGTGCAATTTTGGAAAAAAAAATTCCTCTTTTTAAACTGCAACCTATGGTTTTCACTTCACTCTTCTCGTGTGTGTTCAAGTCCAGAACTCAGTCCCTGTCTCTAATATTTGATTTCAAAGTTCTGTTGAGATTTTTTTTTTCTTTTTCAGATTCACACAATGGTGAAAACCAAAATGCCAATATCAAAGAAAAATCTAGGAGGCTCATCCAAGAACACTCTTACTCCGCCAGTTGCTGTCGAAACTGCAATGGGGCCTCAAATGTCCCTGGTAAGGACTCTCCGACGAAGTGCACAAAGACCGGAACCCTCCAGTTCAAACCCAGACACTTCTCCAGTGACTATTGCATCTTAGGCTGACCAATCGATGGACATTGTTGCATATCAACCGCCGGTCAGTCATTCTAAATCACAACCTCATCAAACATCTAAAGACCCCATTACTTTTCTGAGCAAGAAAGTTATTCTAAGTGCTCAAGAACCAGATGAAGATGACGGATATGGAACGTGTAATAGTGGGTCTGACAATACTGAAATTGAAGAGGAAGTTCATGAGAATGAAGGGACTGGTGATGAGAAGTCTGAATAGTCTCCCCCAATCGTAGGATGTTCAAGTAAGCCCCTTTCTCATAAAACAGATTCTGATTTCGATGTCACTCTTGATGAATCTTCAAAATCTACTCCCACACATTCTCTAACAAAAAGAACCACAAGGGTTGAAAAGGAAAAAGGTAAAATTGGTGTTGCTGCTGGAGAGCACACACCTGCTGGTCAGAACAGGCTGCCCACTACCTCAGGAGGTGCCTACAGAGTACTGCCTACTCTTAGTTCAGACCCCCAAATGTTCAGACTTGAAACATTAACCAGAGATAGACACTTTGTTAACCCCCTCAATTACTGTTTTCTGTCGAAAAGTGCTAAAAGTCTATTTATTTCATTTACCACCTATCGGAAGTTTATCATTGAGTGCAAGGTTGCAATTCCTGAATTTAGTTAATTTGGTTTGGTTGACATTGTTGATTTTCACAACTTACATAATTTGTTAAGTTTTTCTGGGCCGTTCAATGAAACTCTGGTCAAGGAATTTATGGCCAATGTTCCAAAGAATCTGGGGAAGGCTGGCAATGAATTCATGTGGTAGGTTTATGTTCGGGAAAGACAATCAGTCCTAACTCTCTTAAGGACTAGCTTGGGGTGACTACCGTGGCTATCACAAGTGACGAAGAATTGACCAAGGACAGCATTTCGCAGGAACTGACTGGCTTTGCCTGGCAAGAATCAGGAGAACTGACTGCTTCTTGACTACTGCCCAAATACAAAATTCTTCATCGAATTCTTATCAACAATAACGATCCACTGACTCATCGATCCGACATTTCGGAGGGACATGACTATTATGCTATACAAGTTAAGGATGAGGTTGCCAATTTATTGGGTCAAGATGGTTTTTGATAGAATTGTTTATGAAGGGCCGAGACGGGCCAAGCAATACACGTTACCACATCCAACTCTCATTCATCACTTTCTTGTTCATCAAGAAGTGCCGGCCATAGATTCAGAGAGATTCTCTAAGGATATTCCAACGCTAGGTATTCATGATTTTACAAATTTTGGTAGCACACCGCATCCCACTCCCAGAGTTCTTAGGCACGTTATATCTTCGTTGGACCAGTCTGGACGTCTAGATGCACTAGAAACTCAGCTGGGGCTGGTTAGAACACATGTATACCAACTTTTCACCTTAACCAAAAGTTATTCTGATGAATTTATTTTCATGCGTAGGGTGTTAGGTAAAGTGGAATATCTGGGCGATGAGCATATAAAGTCAGCGTACCAAATAGTTACTCTAGAATTCTCTGCACATCCCGAAGGTCGGATGGAGATTCTGACTTCTGATCCAGTAGTTGAGATAACTACTCCTCCAGCTGATGCTCCTCTAACTGATGATCCTCCACATGTTGCTCCATCAGATACCCCTACTCGCAAGAGAGATGCAAAGGCGTCTGCATCCGGTTCAAAGAAGTTCAAACCCTCCCGGAACTGACTGGTTCTGGTTCTGACTTCTAACTTTCTAACTATTTGGTTATAACTTCTTATGGATGACTGTATTAACTCTTATATTCTGCTTCACTTCACTTCAACACTGCTTTACTTTGTTTTCTCTTCCCACCTTGGTATTTCATTTGGCGATCTTATTACAAAATGGAGAGTATTAGTATTTTTAAATTTTGTGGTTGTTGGATAAACTTTGATGATGGTACTTTGTAGTAGTATTTTTAAATTTATGATGGTTTGATGATTACACTTTGACGGTATCTTGCTAAGGAGGAGCAATATCAAAGTTTGGGTCCAATGTATGTGGTATTTGCATATATTGTCAACTTCTTTGTAGGAGTTTTTGGTTTACACACTAAGGAGGAGCAATAACCTTTATTGATGATGCTCTTGGTTCCTTTAATTATTCACATGCTATAACACACACACTTACATTAAAAATCTGATAGTTATATATTTGTAATTAAGCAACGCCAAAGGGGGAGATTGTTGAAAAAATATGTCATATTTTTCACTTTTTATATCTTGGATTTCTTAATTAATATAACCGATTTTTAATGTTAAAAAAGTAGGTCAACGTTTTCGTTATGACTGGTTTGGATAATGCCAGTTCTTACTGACTAGGTTGATAAGCGAATTATTTTTCCAGATTAGTAAAAGTTGCATTTTTATTATGTTTCCATACACGATATATTCTGGTCTCGTGGATATTTATTAACAGCTTATTTTTTAGGTTAAAGAATCTTTTATTATTCTCTTAGATTTGTTTAGGAAGAAAATATTTAAAGAAAATCTTAAGTTTTCTAAATTTATTCCTTATTTAAATCTAGAATATCCTTGTATATATTCTTTTCTACTAATTGTCTTACCATGCTTGTTGCAGATTTTTTAGGTAAGAAATAATTCCTAAATTAATTTCTACTTTAACTATAAGTAAGAGTACAAATCAATAAAGAATCAAGGCTTTGAAATATAATTTTTGCTCTTGTTTCTCCAAGCATAAATCGGCCAAATTCATTGGTGAAAAAACAAGATTCGATGTTTCATTGATGCAACTTTCAAAGAAAAAAGGTTTTCTTCAAACTCATTGAAGAATCAAAAAACAAATTGGTGCTCAAGGAACAATTCCATATTTTGTTCAAGCTACTTGGCGTGAAGTTAAGAACGGGGGTTCTTAATCCAAGTGGTGGTTGCGGTCAAGTAGAAGAAGAAAGTGGTGATAAAGTCAAGACTGGTAGGTTTGATTCTACTTCATCAACAAGTCAGTAGAAGAAGTGTCAGAGGGAGTTTATCTGTTTTCTTTTGATTGTTATTTTGTTAATTTTGCAAAATTACAAAAACCGATACTATTGTATTATTGAACAAGATTATTAATGGATTGTTTTTACCTATGACATGGGAACCCGTTGATGTTTCCCTTCAGGGTTTACTACGTTACTTCTTGTGTTCGTATTTAACTGTTTAAATTATGCACTTAATTAGATTAGGTAAACGAACTCTGATGTGCGAGTCAGAACTGTTTTCTTTATCTCTCGCAAGTTCTGACTGCGTTCTGTCTACTGCTAGTTTAATTAAGATTAAAATTACTATTAATTTAATTAATCTAGATTTTAGAACTTTCAACAACTACATCACCAAAAAAGTTATATGCCCGTCTTGAGTAAAAATCAGTCCAAAAATACTTAACCAATCTATCTTCAGTGTCTCTATCAAAGTCAAAGTAAAAACCATGATTTTTTTTTTCTTTCTCTAAAGCAAATGTCTCTATCAACGATTCAGCGTCAATTCCCTACATTTCTTCTATCAAATCTCTTTTATAATTTCTTATGTTTCTCTCTGAACATCCAATATTTTGAGGACCTCCATATTCAATTTCCATCAAACTTGTTTGTTGACTGGTCGATACATTTGCTTCAGATAATTGTTGTACCAAAGCCTTCTTCGCATTTGAAATGTGCCGATGCGACCTCAATAAGTGAACTCTCAAAGGGGTCGTGGGTGCATGATTATGAGACTCCACAAGCTACTAATAATCAAATTTGAAGATGATTTACGACTAACCACAATTAATTTAGCTTTGCAACCCACACGAACGATTCACCTATTTCTCTTACCACTCTATTGAACATATACTTGAACTTTTTTTGATAATTTGCATATGTTTCTCCTTCTTTGTAGCATACGAATTGTTTCAAGATGATTTCATTCGTGCATGGCCTCTTCTTACTAGTAGACATTCTAGTACTAAATCTAGCTTTTCTTGCATACGTGTTCTAAAAATCATATGCAGCTCCAATTGATTCAAATTCTTGACCAACTTTAGCTTTCCATTCCTCCAAATTTGGGGTGTAAATGTTTGAATTGAAGTCTCTTCATCCATGCTAAATAAGACTAATGATGTTGACCTTCAAATTAAAGACAATTTAATTAATTACTAAAATTCTATATAATGTATAAATTGCTAAAACATCAAACATAAAAATATGTGCAAGCAAATGAATGAATAATCTAACATTCTCTTTAATCACATTAAGGAATAAATTGCTAAAGGAATAATCTGACATTCTCTTTAATCACATTAAAGAGTAAATTGCTAAATACACATAAATTACTAAAATATCAAACATGAATATAAGATTACATTCTTTTTAATCACATTAAGTTGCAACTAAATCTCATTATCTATTTTCAGTTTATAAAGGATTAATACTTAAAAAAAATATGTTAATGTCTTACCTTAAGGTAACGTGAATCGATCGTCGACAAAAGCAAGAGAGATAAACTAAGGTTTTTTTTGTTGATAAAGAAAAGTGACTATTGGACTCTTTAATTGAAGAAGAAGAATTTATGTAGAAGAAGAATAAGGTTTTTACGTGTGTGTGTGTGTGTGTGTGTGCGCGCGCGCGCGTGTGGAGGGAGAGAATGCATTAATTGATCTAATAAGTTTCTCTCTCATGATATGTGGTTGTAATATAATAGTGGGTCCCAAAAAACCATTAAAAAAAAACAAAATTATACATGGTGGAGTTATTGTGAAATAATGATGGGTCCTATCAAATAATCAAATTTATTAGTAATTAATACCGGTATATAACGTTATTTTCATCTATACCTCTCAAAAATATTCTCATAATATGGGCAAGCGTTAACGCTTTTTTAATTTTTGCATCTTATTTACATTTATACTGTTTTCATTTACATCATCAAATCAGACACGCCTAACAAAAAGAGAACATTTATAAAGAACATTGTTTACAATGAGCTACTACTCCAACAAATGTACAATATTATGTAGTCAATCATTACATTCTCACACAATAAAATTAGTAATTATTAATTTATTCTTCGTAAAATGCAGCTGTGGAGATCCCTATTAATACATCATCAATTCCATAAGATTTGATATCAATAGTTTATTAACCATAAATGATCAAATCACCAAAAAGTCTTCACTGGGTTCAAGTTATTGTTGGTATTACCACCATATAAAACTCATCTCTGATTGCAATTGTACATCTAGGAATGTTAATAAAATATCAACATTTTTTATTATAATATCAAATAATACAATACAATTGTTATCAAGAACCATGTTGTTTTATATTTATTGCAATTGCTACTTTAATATTTTAATTATTAACAATTAAAAATTGACAATATTATTGCAAAAGCACGTGCAACTCACGCGTGTCTAACTAGTATATTAAATATCACATGAAGTGATAATTATTTTTTGGACAATTCTATCCCTCCTATACTTAAATTATTTCAATAATACTATACTTAAATTATTTCAATAATATCTTTACTTTTCTTTTTTTATTACGTATTTAATTTATCATTGAACTCTCAATTAAATACATATTTTTATGCATGTACATTCATTCACCCACGTACGTATTTGAATTATAGTATAAATGTCACCATTATTACATTCACATTTCACCACCCATTCAATTTCAACGCCTCTATTGTTTTATCGCCTATGCATCTACACTATATTTAGTACACAAATTTTTAAATACAGACCCAAAAAGAAAATACACACCCTGATTATGTTTATTTACCTTCTTGAGATCATTTGTGAGTGAGGAAGAAGAAATTATTAGAAACTCTACAACAAAAGACATCTTGGATTCAGGAAAAACAAAATTCAAATCAAGCAACATTCCCATATCAAAATCTCTTCATAAAAAAATAACAAAACCAACTGAACATATTTTTTTTTTTTTTTGGCTTTTTCAAGTATAATAAATAATTTAACCATATGAATTATTTGAACTTATTTACCAGTTAACAAATATCATAAATGAAATCAAATAAATAAATAAATAAATAAAACTTTTCGATAACCAAAAATTTCAATATCCCAAACTCAAAAAATTCATTTACTGTGATTACATTTATTGGTTCGATGATACGGATGACAAATGCGTTTGTATATATTATGAATTATTATCCCTGAATTTTAAGTTTGACTATGTTTTGTGCTCAATTGTTTTCAATAGAATAAAAGATAAATTATGAAAGCACAACATGTTAATCATTCAATCTAACGTATTGTGTAGGAAGTAATTTTTGTGCACTTGAGTTTAATATTTTGGATCAAGAAGCTGATCAAAAAACAGAATAAAGTGATACATGGATGGCCTTCTATTACCAAACAAAATAAAAAAACATAAACGAAAAAAGAAAATATATGCATCATGATTGGCTAAGCTTAAAAAGTTTAACTATAAGTAAATAAATAAGTAAAAAAATATTTTTTTATAAATTAAGAGTAAAGATAGTAAACTACTCAATTTTATTGTAAGGTCTACTAAGCGAAAGAAACACTTTTGCTGTGCGACATGAGTTTTGGTTTCTATCAAAATATGGATTTTGTTCAATTAATTGATTATGTTTTATGTAATTACACTTTTGATTTTCTTCATGTTTGTTTGCCTTTAGAGTTTTTATAATGATAACTGATGAATAATATTAAATTTTGTACTTTGATTATACGAACTTTTACTTTGTTATGCTTTTGTTATCTATTTAACTATTTTTAATAGTATTATTGCTAATCCTCATTTTGATATGCGATTTGATTTTAGAAGTAGAAGATGTTTGTATTGAATAGAATCATTAATTTTTTTTTAATTGGAATCATTTAAAATTATACTCAATATGTCTCTTCATTTACGCTCACTTTTTGTTCATCATAACTTAAAATCCATTTAATACATCAATTAGAATCATTTAAAATTATATGCAAATATGTCCATCTATTTACCCTCTGTACATCTTAATATCTATTTAATAAATCAATTGGAACAAAAATTGAACCTAACAATGGAACAAAGTTTGATAAAATGATATTGTTGACGTTGGAAAATGACGTGGCACTTCACAAGCTAACTTAATGTTAAGAATTTAGGTCGGACATAGTCGAACTGAACTAAATACAGGAAATTGTAACAGAAGACGTGTTCGAAAGCTCTTTTTG
The DNA here is from genome assembly GCA_030279155.1 of Forsythia viridissima. Lineage (NCBI taxonomy): Eukaryota > Viridiplantae > Streptophyta > Magnoliopsida > Lamiales > Oleaceae > Forsythia > Forsythia viridissima. The sequence continues at coordinate 33,690,241 of CM059034.1, read as the reverse complement.
AGTGTGCTATGTATTATCAATATTTTTATGTCCTCTTGTTGAGACATTTAAGTCTCCTATTTATAGGAGATTTATGATGATCATCTGCATATAATGCCATGACGGACAATAAATGCTTACAAGACATCCCTTTTTTAGGGTATTAAATGTGAGGTGACATTTACATTAATTATAACTGACAAGCTTTCGGTCTGACATTTGACACCTGACACCTGACATATGTGATCCTCTCGTGACTATAGACGACTACAGTATGACCTGAGGTGTATAGGTAGGACTTCTTAGACAAAGTCGTCCTACTTCGTGGTGATGACCTGAGATATCGAGATAGGACCTTATGGACAATGGTGTCCCTTTTCATGGAGATTAGGTAGGACCTCCTAGACGAGAGTGTCCCTCTTCGTGGAGGTTAGGTAGGACCTCCCTTTTGGGAGTTGGGTAAGACATCTCTCTTTTGGGGATGGTGTCCTTAGGTGATCTGACAGGTCAGGTTGAATGTCAACAAATGCCTCACAAGGCCTGCTTTTGACTTCGTTCAGGAGTGGCCTTCAATTTGTACTATTGCTTTGATCCGTTTTGAAGATTCTTACGTGGTGATATGACGTTACTAGCAGGGCGGCATAATGTCTTGATAATTCTGACGGCCCTTTTCTTTCATTGACAAATGTCATAGCCTTGATGAGATGCTAGCTTTTTGAGTAGCTCTAGGGCGTGATTTATTAGGGAGCCATTATTGTGCCGTTGTGTCATCATTGTAGCATTGATTGCTGCCATTTCGCATTGCTAGATCTAGGCCTTTGATTGAAGAGTTTTTGAAATCAAGGCACATATTGCACTGTTTCTTTGTCTCTCTTCCTTATAAATAGAGGGACTCACTTGGGCTCTTACTTTGCTTCCACAATTTCAAATTATTTATCTGAAACCACAAGAGTCAGAGATAGTTCATGACTTGTCGAGCTGCTGTTGAAGAAAGGTTGTGCCTTGCGCTCCAACCTTAGGTAGTTATTCCATTTTACATTCTTCAGCTTCCTTTTATCTTTTTTCTTCTCTGGTAAGGATGAGTCAGACAGTGATAGCGAAAATGAAAATGATGTCCTGTCTTGGGAGAGAGGTTGGGAGAAGGAGATTAGTCCGGGTAGGGATGTTGATGGAGTAGATTCGGAGGAAGTGCTTAGCCCGACTGTGATGACATCAATTTCTTCGTTAGGTTAGTCGCTTCCACCTGCTGGGAGTAATAGAAATATGGAGGTTGGAGGTTCTAGCCGGAGAGAAAAAGAAGTAGAGTCCGGTCATGGAAGTGCTCCGGTCTGGAAGTGTAGATTCTTCCTTTCTAAGGTCAGATCGAAACAACTTAGAGACTGGCGGGACTTATAGGATCCGATATAGTGTAGAGCTCCTCGTCCCTATCCTAGATGAATGACCTGACTATTCTCCTCTGGGCAGTGTGGCTTTGAACTAGGATGTGCTAGCTGCAAGACTTCGTCTTTCCTTCCCTAGGACTATTAAGAAGTTCTTGAAGGAGTGGAGAATAACTTCGACCCAATTATACCTTAATGAGTAGAGGACCATGGTTGGGTTTCTTGTCCTATGGAACGAGCTCAGTTTCCTCCATCATTCAGTTCAAGAATTTAATAGTTAATACTCTTTAAAGTCGGACAGAAAAATTTTGGGTTGGTGGTATATGTCGGTGAAGGCTAGGATAGGTGGTAGTGTGATTAACCAGTTCCCGAACTCAGTGAAGAAATGGAAAAAGAACTAGTTCTTCGTTCGAGGTGAATGGTAGTTCTTTAAAGATGACACCAGGTCTGACATGTTCGTTCCAGTTTGTTATTACGAACTAAGTAAGCCCAATTGTCTCATGCGTTTAGATCAATTCAACTTGTTACTTACTGACCATTTCTATGTTTTGTTTTCAAGGTATAACTCATATAACCCAACTGATGAGTGTTCTAAGAGAGCTCGGAAGGCACATACTTTGGACGACGATTCCAGGTCTTGTAGCATTTTAATAATAGAAGAGAACTTGATCATACCTCAGCTTTCTCCTGCAAATTCTGAAATTTCTCATCCAACCCCTTGTAAGTTCACTTGTACTCCAACTCTATTGTCTGTCTAATCTGTCTAATCTTGTTGTAATAATAAGTTCTAACCTCAGCACATTTTTAAGTCATTCCCAAAAAGAGATGAAAGATATTTTTGCACTCTTGAAGAAGACTGATCAAGCCAGTAAAGACAATAGAGGCCTCAGAAGATGGTCAAGGCCAGACAGCTCGGCATAAGCTGACTCCGGTGGCGATCGCTAGGTCTCATTCAGTTTAGAGTGTTGAAGATGTGACCTCTCAGGCAGGTCCTTAGTGCCCACCTTTGGTTTTTTCCTCTCAAGCTCCATCGTTATCAGCTCAGATTCTCACCCTGTACTTGGGTTCGACTTCGGAGAAGGATGATGAGTACCTAAAGCTCTATAGAACACTTCCTAAGCCAGTTTAGGACTTCTTTCGCTCGAACTCTTCCACCAGAGATGTCGTCATCATGCTTCCTCCAACTACCAAAAAAGCCATGCAGATCACGGCTAAGAGCTAGACCCCAGTTCAACATAAGTATATAGACAACATGGGGGCAGTGGAGACCGCCACAGCTACTTTAGTAAACTCTATCAGGGCAGCAATTCAATTTACCTCTATTGTAGAAAAGATGGACAACACATTGGCAGACTTCCAGAAGATGAAGGAATAAGGTCGGAAGGCTCTGGTTGACCTAGATGAGGAGAGGAGGCTCCATTCTGAGGTTGAGATGGAGTTGAAGAAAAAAAAAAAAGACCTTCTGGCGAGGGAGTCTGAGCTCTAGGTAATGGCACAATAGTTGAAAGAAAAAGAGGATGGAGAATGCCGAGCTGGAGACTTATTTGGAGATGAGCCGAGCTAACCTTAGAGCTACTCGTGGAGAAGTCTATGGACAAGGAGAGGGCTGTGGATGAGTTTAGGTCTTCGAATTCATACTTGACCGATCAAGAAAATGTCTACTTCCTCACTATGGAGAAGTTGATCAACACAGTTGCAGAGAAGCGTCCAGACTAAGATGTCCAATTTTTGAAGAACAAGATAGATAAACTCAAGAAAAACTCTAAGTTCAATCATCCTTCTGGAGAGAAAGATCAGCCTGAAGGTCAGGATTGAGCTTGGCCCCTTTTAGCTTAGATGATCGTTTAATCTTTTATCATTTTAGAACTTTCCTTCATACTATAGTGAACTACTTTATTAATAGAAATTTATTTTCTGATAGCTTTGTCCTTTATTTTTCGATCTATTTGAATGATTCATTTGACCTCGGAGTATAACTGACCTCAAACTTCAGAGGTTTGATCCCTAACTTATGACCCAACTTTTGATGATCTTATTTTCTCAAAGTTCCTAGCTTCATGAATAGTCAATTTGTTCCTTGAAGGTGTGCACATCGGACTTGTTTTATAATTTTGGTTGACTTCAAGGCTGAGCTCTTTACTTTAGGCAGAGGCCCTTTTTGAGTTTTCATATTTAAGTCGGCCTTCTTAAACTTACATCAGCACCGTAGCACTTACGTTGTCTGGAGTGGAGTCTGAGCTATGTGGACCTTTGTATCTAGAGATTTGTAACCTTGGTTACATCCTTAGTTCAGACGTTGGCTTTTTGAGCCAATGTCGGCAGCGTAACATTTATGTTGTCCAGCATGGGTCTGAGTTGTATTGGACCTTGGTGACCTTTGTGTCCAGAGGTTTGTGACTTTGATCACATCCTGAGTTCAGACGTTGACTTTTTGAGCTGATTTCAGCAACGCAGCACTTACACTGTCTAACGTGGGTCCGAGTTGTGTGGGACCTTTATGTTTAGAGGTTACTGACCTTGGTCACATCTTTAGTTTAGACGTTGGATTTTTGAGCTGATGTCAACAGCGCAACATTTATGTTGTCTGGTCTAGGTCCAAGTTGTGTGGGACCTTTGTGTCTAGAGATTTGTGACCTTGGTCATATCTCCAATTCTGACGTTGACTTTTTTAGCTGATATGTCGATAGCACAGCACTTACGTTGTCCAATGTGGGTCCGAACTGTGTGAGACCTTTGTGTCCAGAGGTTTGTGACCTTGGTCACATCTTCAGTTCGAACGTTGGCTATTTGAGCTAATGTCGACAGCACAGCACTTATGTTGTTCGACGTGGGTCCGAGATGTGTGGGACCTTTGTGTCCAGAGGTTTGTGACATTGGTCACATCTTTAGTTCGGACGTTGACTTTTTGAGCTGATATGTCAACAGCACAGCACTTACATTGTTCGACATGGGTGTGAGTGAGAAGCCCTCTATATTCTAGAGTTTGTAAGCCCTATTTTTCAAAACTGTGGTAATTTTTTAAGGACCTTCCTAATTCGGAGCAAGTGTCACCGCCTTTCGTTCTCTTGTGGTAACTTTTGTAAGGACCTTGTCAATTTTGGGTTCTACTCTGAAGGCTAGTGAGAAAGGCGTCTCTTTACTGCTAGAGCAACAAGTTGTGCGATAAGACCAAAATATATTTGGAAGTTCTTCCGTCCATGCACCCTTGAGTTCATCCAATCTCGTCTTCAGAGTATGTTTGATGATTTTCAGTTCTTTATGGAACGACCTCAACCAGGCATTGTCAAATTACTTGCTATTAATTGTAATGATTGAATAAGGGATTCTAAATTTGCATATGATCGATTTCTAGATAAAGTCGGTGGTCTTTTGTTCTGTTATCTTAGCCAATGGTTCTGCTTCTGCTCATTTGGTAAAGTAGTCGACATCGACTATAATGAACTTGGTCCCGCCTTTTCATGTGGGCATTAGACCAATTTTATAAATCAATCCTCCATTTTGAAAAAGGACATGGGCTGAGGGTTGAGGGTTGAGGACTGAGGTCAACTCTTCTAAGAGAGATCTGATGATGGGGGCAAACCTTTGACACTTGTCGCATTTTCAGACAAAACTAGATAGAGTCATTTTTTAGTGATAGCCAGAAATATCTCTACCTCAAGGTTTTGTGTGCTAGTGACTACCCCTAGCGTGATTGTCACACAATCCTTCATGAACTTTGCTAAGGGAGTATTTGCACTTCGTTTTCTCTTAAACACTTGAGTAGTAGAAGTGAAAAGCTTCTTTTGAATAGGATGTTGTCAATGATTGTGTATCTGGCTGACCCAATCTTTAAATTCTTGGCCTCCGCACTGTCTAGGAGCACCCTAACATCCTTAAAAAATTGGATGATTTCTTCCATCCAGTTGGGGTTGAATTCTGCGGTGGTGAGCATAGGCTCAAGTTAGGTGATCGTTGCATTGCTGATTATTCTGATCGGGATGCTCTCTAGTTTTTCTATTTCTTCAATGGTAGCGAGTCGAGCCGAGGCGTCAACGATGCTATTTGTGTCTTCAAGATTTTCTTTTGCTTAGCTTCCAGCTCAACTAGGCGGTGTTTTGTCCGACGGTCTTTAGGTCGGTTCTGGGCTGGCAACTGCTTCGGAGTCTGAGATGCATCTAGAGGTGGCTTGATTCTTTTCAAACTGTTCAATAACGTGAGTTAGGAACTCGAGCTTTTGTAGGATTACTTTCCTTTCGGGGGCACGGGCTGGAGTTGAGGTTTTTTTAAGATGTCTTCGGCGGAAGCATGGTTGGAGATCAATATATTGACTCCCCATTCTTCCGTGGCTGTGAGTTTTTGAGTCATGGCTATGACTCATGTTGAAGGTGTTTTAAAGATAAAATATTTAGGTGTGAGTGGAGAGATTCACTTTGTAGAGATTAAAAGATGATCTTTTTGGTGAGCTTCTGCAATATGAAGAACCTTTTTAGGGGGAGGCCCATCATTCTAGCGTGAAACTGACATTGGAAAATGACGTGGCACTTTCCAAGTCAACTTAATGTTAAGAATTTAGGTCAGACATGGCCGAGCTGAACTAGATACGAGCAATTGTAACAGACGATGTGTTCGAAAACTTTTTTCGAGTGTGTTATGTATTATCAGCTTTTTTATGTCCTCTTGTTGGGACATTTAAATCTCCTATTTATAGGAGATTTATGATGATCATCTGTATTTAATACCATACTAGGTATTAAATGCTTACAAGACATCTCATTTTTAGAGTATTAAATGTGAGGTGACATTTACATTAATTATGACTGACAGGTGGTCGGTTTGACATCTGACACCTAACAAATGTGATCCTCTAGTGACTGTAGATGACCTGAGGTGTATAGGTAAGACCTCATGGATGAAGGTGTCCTACTTCGTGGAAGGGTGACTTGAAATATCAAGGTAGGATCTGATATATTAAGGTACGACTTCTTGAACAATGATGTCCCTCTTTTCTTAGAGGTTAGGTAAGACCTAATATATTTGATGTAAGACCTCCTGGACGAGGGTGTCCCTATTCGTGGAGGTTAGGTAGGATCTCTCTTTTGGAGGTTGGGTAGGACCTATCTCCTTTGGAGAGAGGGTCTTTTGGTGATCATGACCAGTCAGGTTGGATGTCAATATATATTAATAAACTACTCTTTGTTTTTAATATTTAAACGTAAATATAAATAAATTACTTTGTTTTTAATAAACAATTTAAAATTCAACAAAGAAGAAGGGAGTAGTGGTCAGAAAGCGAGAGAATCAATTAGCAAAAAAGAGAATGATGAGTGAGGGAGTGGAGAAACCATAGAATAGTATTTTGAAATCTACTTAAAAGTGTGGCTATTGCAATTTTTAGAAGTTAATCTCAATTATTTTAATTACAAATGAATTTGAGGGACAATCAACAAGGCACAAGGACAAATAATATATTACGTCGGAATATATCTTCTACAACATGTATTCTCGCACGTCAATTATACGTTGCACTTTCAAGAGGAATTTATATGACAACGACAAAAGTTTTATTAAGGTCAGATACCCCTTATTTAGAAAAAAAAAAAAAAAATTGTATACAAAAAGATTCTCATCGAATAAGAATTACATTCTATATAAACATATTGTATTAACTATTTTTTTATATTTAAACAACATATTCGAATATTATTTTTATAATACTTAAAAAATTTCAGAATAAAATGAATAAAATGTAACGCACATTGAAATATGACTAGTAATACATAAAGGGAACAAAAATTATTTATGAAGTATTTTTATACGTAAGTTAGTAAGGATTATAATTGAATAAACAGTTGAATAAAAACTTTAAGAGTGTAAAGTAGATCGTAAATTATATTTTGAAGTTTTATATGATACTCTTTCTTTTCTATCTTTCTTTTTTCTTTTTAAATCTATAAGACACCTTTACCATTAGCATAAATTCAGTATAATAAAGTACTTAAATTGAACTTGACTCGATTTAATAAAATTTGTCTATTCTCACAATTATTTAAGTTAGAGTAACACAACGCGATTGATTTTTGATTTCTTACCTTTTCATATTCCTTGTTTTTTTTTTCTTATTTCTTCAATCAATAACAAAGATTATTTCCTCTTTAAATTAGTTAAAAGGTGGAAATTTATTATTAGAATTAATTATAATGTTTTGGGATTTAATTTTCCGAATGAGAATTAAAATTATGGGCCCGTTTGACAGAGATTATAAACTAGTTTATAAACCAATTTTTGGTTTATTTGACCAATATTGGTTTATTTGAGTTGAAATTGTTGACTTTTCATGTTAAAAGTGAGTTGAAAAGTCAAAAATGACGACTGAAAAAAACCAAAATGAGTTTTTAATCTGTGTCAAACAAGGCCTAAGAATGTTAATATAAAATTCTTGAACAGTTTTACATTTTTTCCTGTAGAGAGCTTGACAATTTCACTGCCATGTAAAATATTATCGAAATCATATTATGTTTGGGTCTTTATTTAATTTTGGAGAACATTGAGCCTTAAAAACAGATTAGATTATGTTGAGAAAATGCATACATTTAGTAGATTCTGTGATTTTGAGGACATTTTAATAGACTCTTTAGACGAAATTGGTTAATAGAAGCTCGAATGTCATGAGTACTGAAGGATGAGAATCGATATCTCATGAAAATTAGTCTAATCCATGTGTAATCTTCGAGCATTTAAAGCACAGTAGATCTGAAATAACCCACACCAAATTTCCAGGAAAAGCTCAAACAAAAGGGTTTACAGCTCCTAGTATAGTAAGTTCCACATAAACTACCACAGGTGCAAACAGAGAAAAGAAAGGAGCAAAAAGCTAACATGAAAAAATAACTGTCATTTATACAATCCAAAACTCGAGTCCTAGGTATACTTACAGACAGTTCAGGCATAAAGAGGATACACTAATGAAAAAATGAACTAATCATGCTCAAAATCATTGTGAATCGAGCCCTATTAAGCTGGGTATCTGCAACATCAACCGGTTCAGAACTTCCATCGTTTATTACAGTTTACACATGTTACGAATGTGGTCATAGGCTCGTCAGCACTACGAGTCTGCAACTGGTAGTATGTGCATTCCTTCTTCTTGCACCTACCACAAGTGAATTCGTTCGTACTCGCCTTGGGAGGCCCTCCCTGTTCACATTCTAATAACTTTTTCTGTTTAATTTTTTCATTCTCCACCTGCCTTTCGTCACTGGCCATTTCCTCTGCTGTCAATTTAAGAATGCCGCGTGGCTCAATATGCCCAAGGAGGACTTTTCTCCGAAAATCAGGATTTTTTTGGTCCTTGATGTTGAACATTACCGACCTGTACTTGAACTTCTGGGCACCATTGGATTTACCCCACTCCTCAAACATTGCAGTCTCCACTAAGACAGCAACTCGATAAGGATCAGATGCATTTACTTCATCCCTTAAATCATCATTGACCTCACTACAGACTTTGCACAAGGCTTCTGCGAGCATTTCCCGTATTTTGTCCCTCAACGAGTCCTTGCAATAAATTATGGACGTCAGTTTGGGAGGACCCACGGGATCTGATGCTTGTTTTCGCACTTCAGTTCTTGACTTCTCTTCTTTAACTTTTTTCTCGATGTGTACGGATACTCCAGCAGCATTCTTTGCAGTTTGGACTTCAACTTTCTCAACTTTTTTCACAGTAGATGGAGTTTCTGACGTCATAATCTTAGCAGAATTTGGTATTCCGGACCCATGAACTCCCTCAGCCTTCACAGAATCATCATTCTCAACAGTCCCGTTCTTGTTTTTCATTGTTTCCGTAATAATTATGCCCTTCCATATTTTAACCACATCAGAAGTCAATGCCTTGATCTTATCACTTCTATGTTTTGTCAATTGCCGGATGTGCTTTCCAACCTGAAACATAATATTTTAGCATTAAGAGCAATTGAACCATGGACATTCCATAGTGAAGAAATTAAAGCAACATAAAAAATACAATGCTGTGGCCACTTGTTTCATGTAAAACAACTAGCTACGAACCAAGGCAAACAAATCCAATTTTTATTTCTAACAGGCCAGCCTATGTACAGAAAACAAAAAACTCTATCGTAAAATGATAGGATAAGGGATTAATATTGGAGGTGTAAAAATGTGTCTATGACCGTGCACAGTGCATCAAACTGACTTGTAGAAATACCAGGTAAGGTAAACACTTAGTCTTTGAATAAACTCAAATCAGTCATAACTGAAACTCATTTCGACTTCTCAAAGTGTTAATGGACTCCTAAGTGGACAGTAAAATATACACGGTCGCACATTACTAATTCAGGTATGAAATGGAGTTTCAACTTTCAAGGGTGATAGAAAAGCTGAAGAACTAGGCTGCCGCTTTTGCCACCCCTGAACACCATCAAATCCTCTTCCCAACATAACACCTCCTTTTCTCCTGTGAATGGGGATAGGGAAAATTGGTGTAGCAGAATTTTCTTTGTATCTCAACTGTGACATTCTCCATTATTGTCAATGAGGAATCTGTGGGCTTTGTGGTAGCTCCAAGGTCTTGGGGGCAACGGGACCCTCTATCTCTCTTGATGAAAGAGTCCAGATGTCGGCTGGTGGTCAATATTTCAAATTGGCGTTCAATGCGTGTAGCCACTCGATTTTAATATTCTGTTACCATAATGATTATGTGATATAATTGCACTGTAGTTCTCATGAAGGATCAAGAGGGTAATAAAACAGAATTATAGAGGAACTCAATAATACCTGTGTTGATACCAGCACTTGATAATTGACAGGGAATTTCTTGAGTCGTTTTAACGCATCAAGACAGCGATCCTCCTCTCCCGGTGAATTCTCGGCAGCATCTGCAGCCTTCTTCACTGCCTCAAAAAGCTCAGTCAGCTCCTTCTCCATTAATCCTTACACTCTGTCGGACACAATAAAAAGACCCAGAATACGATCTCATCATTCTCTAACATTAACGAAAAGTTCAAAAAAATCTATAATCAACAAAAAAAAAAAAAAAAATCACCCTTCTTACCAATTACCATTCATATATAAATAAATCTAATCTGGGATTAAAAAAAAAAAAAAAAAAACAAAAAACAAAACCCCGAAAGTTTTACCCCAAAACAAATATATCTTTTTACGAACTTTAGTTAAAATAAAGCGCACAGAAAAAAATAATATTAGCGTGAAAGACTGGTGCTTCCAATTTGCTGAACACAAAGTAAAACTTCAAATCTTAAATCGGAAGAAGATCTTTCCCGTGAATTAAACACATACTGAAAACAAAAAATTGGTATTTAAAAATTAAACCGTCGAATATTAACACAGAACAAAACGTCAAAAAAAAAAAATTTACCCAGAAAAAAGAAAAAGCATACATATAAGAACTAAAATAAAGAATGGGATTCCGAAGACGTACCTTCTTAGATTTGAAAATATGCAGCATACGATCGGCTCCCAATGGACAGAAACCCTAATTAGGTGTGAAGAGGGTGTCTTCTTTTTCTGTGTTCAACATAGCGAAGGACGGAGAAGATAAACAAGGTCGTTATAACAGGTGCAGTTGACGGTGAAGATTGGTACAAGGATATCCCAATCCAACGGTTGACAATGATGCACGTGTAAGAGGTTATTTAGTGTAATATTGGAATTTGGAATACATGAACATGATTTCTTAATTCGTTCGTAGGTTCTAGAGTGTACATAATTGGCAAGTGATTGGATATTCTTTTTTTTTTTTTTTGATAGTGATTGGATATTCTTGGCACGTTGCAATGATGTTCTATGGGCTTTTTAAGTATTTTTCTACAATGATAATTTGAACTTTTTTTTTTTTTTTTTTTTGATCGGAGATAATTTGAACTTTCGTTTTGGTAAATTGTGTCTTTGATATTTGCTATTGCCGGAGACTAATTAAATGAGTTAAATAATATTAATATAAATATAGTCAAATGTTTCTAAAATATTATTATATTTTAAAATGTTATTGGAATGCTACTGAACTTTTAAATTAAATTTCATATATCACTATGCCACATTTCGTTTTTAAAACTGAGTAATATATAAAATTTACTTTTGAAATTTCAATAATATATGAGATTCACTTTTAAAAATTCAATAACAGAAACATTTTAAAATATAGTGACATTTCAAGAACACTATTTCAAGAACATTTGATAAAATATAGTGACATTAAGAATATTTAACTCTTAATCAAATTGACGAAAACTTTGATCAAATAGGTTTGTATTTAAGAACGGTTAAATACGTAAAATATAGTAACCTTAATATTTCTATGTATTGTACGACGTAGAATCAAACAGTTAGTAACAATTAAAATTGAGTATAACCAAAATGAATTAATTGTTGTATATTTACTGCCTTTTTTGTGAAATTTGAAAGTAATTATTTAGAAGATTTTGAAAAAACTAAGTAAAATATATGATTAAAAAATTGATAAAAATTGTAAGTCTTATAAATATGTTGAAAAAAAATTAATCCAAACACGTTCTTGCGTGTTTTCTTCGTGAAACTTTTTACTCAAGCATTATTTATATCAACACATTCTATATGATCGACATATTTTATCCACTTTTTATCTACATATTTTATAGGACCCGTAACTTATAAACTTAAAAACAATTTTTTTTATTAAACATACATTTTTAGTTTAATTATGAATAGTGTTATGGAGGGTAGAAAAGAAAACAGTTTCCATGTACTAGAAAATAAAACTTCCTTTCCCTAAGAAAATATTTTTCATGAAATTGGTTAAAAATAAGTTTAAAGTGGTTGTACCCTAAAATTTATTTTCTTTTTCCATCTTGTATCAAATAATCAAAATAGGAAAATATTTTTCTCGAATGTGACATTATTTTTCTCGAATGTGATATTTTTTATAAAATATGGTACAATCAAACGGATACTAATTGTAAAAATTGATGGAATCTTCCTCAACAAAAATCTAACATATACAATACACGCATTGACCAGTCCACCATTGTGCAAAAGTAACAGCCACCCAGAGAGAGAGAGAGAGAGAGAGAGAGAGAGAGATTCAATCCATTCTTTTAACTGAATTAATCCAAAAATTAACATGGAGAGGGTGGGGTGATTATATTTTTGTTTTTTTAATTGTTTTGAATAATATAATATAAAGAGACCATTTTTAATTTTTGAAAAAGTTAAGAGATCTCAATTTTTTAATTAAATTTTCTATTTTTTACTATTTTAATTTATTTAAGATAATGACAAAATTGTCAAAAAAACTCATTTGGGACCATTTTTACTTGAATGCAGATGATATTGTTACAAAACTAAAAAAATAATAACTGTGAATTTAATTTACCTTTTTATTTATCGCTCTTTGATAGAAATTTATAGCCACTTTCTCTATATTAAAATATAAGGGCCGCACTTCGAATATATCTTTCTAGGTAACTTACTTATAACTAAATAAGTAATTTTTTTAATTGGTTGAAATTGAAATATATTAGCTTTTTCGAAAATAAAATAAGAGTTATTTTAAAATACGTTTGAAAACAAAGTAAAAGAAAAAGTAACTTGTTCTGCATGGAAATAAAAAATTACTCAAAAACGACTTTTACTAATCAATGTGATTTGAAATAGTAAAAATAGATTTATATAGTCGAATTCAAATTTTATTTGAAATAAAACTAAGAATAGTGATCTAATGTCTCTGGTGGGCATTGTTATAATGTTCACTAGAACAAGTGTTATACACTCATCCAATGACTATGTGACACTTGTTCTGATTGGTATTATAACAATACCCACTGAGACATTAGATCACTACTCATAAAACTAAATTTATTATTGTTGTATTAATCAAAGTGATTAAGTAAATGGAATATTTTGACTATCCTTACTTCCTAATTTTGTTTTTAATTTTGTGGGATTAATTATTATAATTAACTTTAGTTGTTAGCTCGATAACTCTAGAGATTAGAGTACTCTAGTTGGTCAAATACAACGTGACAAATTCCTATAAATAGTAAGTAATTATGATACTAAGAATTATGAAAATTATATAAAAATATTTGCACAATTACTCAAAATGAGTTGCACTTTGTTTTCCAAAGTAAACTCAGCAAATTTAAGTATCGGAACTGGGCAATCACAATACACAAAAGTCGAAGGATTGACTCTTGATAAAGTAGTTATAGATATTTATGAGAAGAAAAATATTGGTCTAACTTTCTCTGCACTATCACGAACGAGAAGGGATCTAACATTTAATCCAATGTTTAATTACAAAATACTACAAAATTTGATAAATATAAAAGTCTCGGCAACAACAAAAAAAGGAACGTTTGTGTAGTATACAAATTACAAGTGATTAAATTTCACCTACAAATAATTGTATAATTAATGCCTATTTTTGTATTATTATATTAAAAACTCAATATTGTTGTTTAATATTTATTTCCAATAGGTTGAATGATAAGAACTAGATTATTGCTCTACTAATAACTCTTCAATAATTTACTTTTGGATTCATGGTAAATGGTAAAATTGGTTTAATTTTATCATTCTTTTGCACTAATAACAATTTTGTCATTCTTTTGCAGTTTTATTTCGTGATATTGACTTGATATTGAGTTTGAATCGTAAGTATATGGTTGAATCCCACCATATATAAGCTGTATATACTAAGTCAACGACTATAGAAAGTTTTTCACTCCTTCTAATACAAAAATATAAACGTCTATTTTCATCAAAATCAAATGTTAAGAACTATCTTCTCAAATCTACTCTCCTCAACTCTATCTTCTTCTCTCTTTAGCAAAATTTATCGGTTGAATTTGAATTGTAACCCTACAGTCGGATCTCACCGCATGTAAGTAGTATATACTAATATATAAATACATTCGGTAATTTTTACTATTTTATCACAACCGCAGAAAGTTTTCTCTGCTAATGAAAGAAAAAAAAAATATTTTTTTGGATTTTTGTGTCTTTAATCTTTCTCTCAAACAAAATTTTCATTCAAACGATCTTCTTTTTACTCTACTTATTACTTCAATCTTAAAACTATAACTACCACAAATCAAATCATCATCATTAGTCATCAAAACTCCATTTGTCTCTCATCAAAAGAAAAAAATAAAGGGGTTCAAATTTAGTCATTCCATATATCCTGGAGAGGAATTATCTAATGTCCACTTATTATGCTTACTTATTTTGTCTATGATAAGGTTTCATCATATAATTGATAGTTTATGGTCCCATAAATATTATTTTTACCAATTATATAATAACATATTGACATGAACAAGATAAATGGACATGATACGTGACTATTAGATCATTTCCAATATGAGGATGGGAAGCGGCTAATTACATTAACTCACCCTTTTTGTTTTCTTGAGATAGAGAGAGATAGAGAGGGAGACTTCCATTACTATCTCTATTATATTATACACACACTGACACTGACACGGGAACATACACACATATATATAGAGAGAGAGGGAGAGGGGAGAGTGAGATGCGAATTGGCAGGGAGATTCAATGTGATCTGCTGTGTATAAATACAAAAAAGATAAAAATACTTGTTGGGGTATTGTTATTACTATTTTCGTGGAGCAAAAATGGAGTTACAGCATCGATCCACGAGTACAAGAATCAGGCGTTTATTCCTCGTTTCAATTCATTCTTTTTCCATGGTGGCAGTGAGGGACTGTATGCTTCCAAGGTTGCAGAAACCCCTAAAACCTCTCTTAAGGATGACACTAATAAACCCCTTAATGGAAAATCCTTCATCAGGTAATTAGATCTCTTCAAAATCGATGTTTTTCTTTTTCATTTTGATAATTGATTTAAGTGCTACATTGCATCAATATTTATTTATTTTTTGTGGGTAATCAAGCCGTGGTGGTTGTATTTGACTTTGTTTGAATTCGATGGAGCACCAGTTAATTGATCTCTTATTTTGTTTATTTCTTGAAAAAGGTTATATAGTTTGCTTTGTATGAGAAAATTTTGTTTCCGTTTGCATCAATTGGTTTGTTGGGTTCTGTTTGCATCTATTGGTTTGCTGGGTCCTTAGAAGCTTTTGGTATATAGACAAAGCAATTGACTTTCTCAAGAAATCACTGCATCCAAATTTTTAGATAAAAGAAGAAAAAAAAAAATGAAGAAGAAGGTTTTTTGGCCTTCTAGAATTTAGCATATTAAAATATTTGAATTGAACATAAAATGTTGTAATTAAAGGGTTCAAGAATCAGTACCCAAAATTGGGTAGAAGAATTTGAGAGAAAATTATATGACAAGAGGTGAAGTTTTTGAAAAGGATTTGGTTTTAGTTTTTTGAGCTAAAGCTTGGGAACGAGGCAACATCCACAAACGTATTAATTCCTTGCAAACGAACATTGTAAATCATTTCAGTGTTTAAACAATTAAATTTCATCCGTCATTTCTGTTATTCTACTATAATTAGGCCATGTAATGATGAAGGCATTTTTGAGAGTTGAATAATATTAGTATTTAGGGCCCGTTTGAGATCAATTTCTGATTGTCAAATAATTAGAAATTGTTTTAGGTGTTTGGTAAATTTTTAAAAAGTGATTCTAAAAAATTGTGTATGATCTAACAGCAGATTTTGAGAAGCAGCAAAATATTAGCTTTTTAGATTCTGCTTTTAGCTTTTCTATCTATATATTATTAAAATACCAATTTTGACCTTAATTAATTAAAGTAATTTCTTTTATGTTACATATTTATTAGTATTCTAATTATAATACATATCCACAAATAATTTAAATTAAATCTAATTGATTTTTGTACACTTTTAGTATGCTTTTATTTTTTTAATGTTTTAAAATTTTATGATTTAATAGATATATATTATTTTTATTTTAAAATAATTATGGTAAATGCATTCTATTGAAAAAATATTTAACAATATTACATAGAAAAAATATTTTACAATACTAATCATGATAATAATAATACAACATAATATTATTATAATCAATGTCAATTTTAGTAATTTTATACAATCATAGCAATAAATCACTTTTGTTACCAAACGCCTAAATACTTATTTTGAAACATAAAGCAATTATGAAACAAGAGTTTACCAAACACTTATCTGATTTTTTTCACAACTGATTTTTTGTACAGCACGGCAAAAGCTGATTCTATTAAAAGCAAAACAATATCAAACCAAGCCTTAATATCTTCTCAAAACTCCTGGTTCTTAGTTTTAAGATTTTTCTAGAAATTTTGACTTGTACTCCTATTTTTGGTTAGTATTAGCATGTTTGACTCAAATTTTCAAGAGAAAGTTGATTAGAAGATCCTTTAATGTTGGTTGTGAATGGTTTGTACACAACCGAAACAGTTACAATTGAGTCTTTGACCTAGTTTTTGGCTAATTCGGATTTATCTGTCCAATGCATTCAAAAATAAAAATAAATATAATAGTCCAGATCCGAAACACCCCTTTTCCATTCATAGAGAGATCCAAGATGCTTCCTTGGCCGTGTGGAACTTCGATTAGCATTATGTCATAATGACCCCCCATTCTGGATTTGTAGAAGTGCTATACTATGACTTCGAGATCAAATAGAATAGGGGTCGGGTTGAGGTAGTGTCCTCATCATCCGAAGAAGAATGTATGCACATTCCCTTTCTGTCTTTATAGGCCTACGTGAAGGAGTGTTGAGTTGTAACAAACTATATGGCTGTGAATAAATTATGTACTGTGATACCAGCTAGAATCTTACTTAGCTCTGCATTTCTACGTACGCATCTTAGGTTATGAATATTTTATTTGTGGCCATGCACATATGCTCACAAATTCTCATTGTAATAATAGTTGATAATTTAACTGTAACATGGGAAAGTTCAAATTTAGGTTCATCTCTGTCTATGCATATTGTTTTAGGTTTCAGTCTATCACATTTAGGAGACCAAAGGAGGTTGCTAACAAGCAGAATGAGATGCAACAGAGTACTGGTGTTGTAGAAGCCATAATAGTTGAGGTCAAAGACAGGGATAAAATTGGGGGTGCTTACATGAATTCAAATGCCCTATGTTGCAACCACACCCTTGCTAAAGAGGGGCACTGCAAGCTAGGTGAAGTTATCATCCGCCAAGACCCCGACAATCCTGGCTGGCCGAAAAGGCTACAAACTTCCTTTGAGGGAAAAAATGAAGAGGCTAACATGGTGACTCAAACTGTGGAGATAAATAAAACGGGGATGTACTATCTGTACTTCATGTTTTGTGATCCAGAACTCAAGGGCACGTTAATCAGCGGACGAACTGTCTGGAGAAACCCTGAAGGTTACCTTCCCGGGAAGATGGCACCTTTGATGACATTTTATGGGTTCATGTCCTTAGCATACCTTGTTCTTGGACTCTTATGGTTTCTGCGGTTTGTACAACATTGGAAAGATATTATTCAATTGCATTACCAAATCACCGCTGTGATTGGCCTGGGAATGTGTGAAATGGCTCTCTGGTACTTCGAATACACTAACTTTAACGCCACTGGTAGCAGACCAATGGGAATCACGCTTTGGGCTGTTACCTTTAGCGCTATCAAGAAAACTGTCTCTCGCCTTCTTCTCCTAGTGGTATCAATGGGTTATGGTGTTATGCGACCCACCCTAGGAGGCATAACCTCAAAACTAATTCTTCTTGGTGTTGTGTATTTTGTGGCTTCGGAAGCGCTCGAGCTTGTTGAGCATTTGGGAAATATCAATGACTTTGCCGGAAAAAATAGGGTTTTTTTGGTGCTACCAGTTGCACTGTTGGATGCCTGCTTTATTCTTTGGATCTTTTCATCATTGTCCAAAACTTTGGAGAAGCTTCAGGTAATGAAGCCGTTCTTCCTTTTTGGTGCTTACATACCTATCAATATTCCCATGCACAAATCTGTAAATTAGAAACATTGATGCTACTCTTGCTTTACTAAAAATTACATCTACTAAGGGCACGGTTACTGCATTCTGCTTCTTGATGGTTATGCAGCATAGATTATTGATGCCTCGGATATATTGCTCTGAATTATATTTTAATGGTTTGAGAGAATCTGATTGTCCTGCCAAATGTTCAATGTTGTTTTCTCTTAACTCTACCAAATATACAAATTTCTTCAAGTGCTGACCTCAACAGATAATGGAGTCCTTATGGTTTGATGTTTTCTTCCTTATACTTTGCACACAAGATTTAATTGACCTTAATTTGTTTTTCTATGGATGTGTCTTTACCATGATTCTTTCTCACTATTTTATTTTAATGTAAAAAGTAGGTACATATAAACTGTGAAGTTAATAAATAATTTTTTGAGAGAGAAACCATTCTTTCTTATACCAGCAGGCGATGCAACTAGATCTGTCACAGTTTCGAATATCACGGGAACTTTCACATCTTTTGTTTCTGCTCTTGAAAGCTATGCTTTCGGGACATTCTTGATTGTAATTTTCTGCCGGTATCATTATGTGTGTTTCTGTATGTTAACTTACGAGAAAAGAAGGAAGTAAGGGTGTGTTTGATTGCAAGCAAGAAATTTGGGTGGAAAGAAAATGAATTCTATGGAATTGAATTGCCAAGAAATTATTAATTGAAAAATAAGACATTTTCCATGGAAAATAAAACCTCCTCCCCTCCAAGAAATATTTTCCTTGAAAACAAGGAAAATGTGGCCAAAACAAAGAAAATGAGAAAATATTTTACATGGAAAAAAAAAAGGTTGCAATAAAACACACCCTGAAAAATAGGTGAGAAAATATTTTTTCCATGGAAAATCTTGTGCAATCAAACATATCAATTGGAAAATAGGTGGAAAAAAGACTTTTTCCATGGAAAATCTTGTGTAATCAAACACATGATTAATGAAGGGTTTCCCTATCTCTTGTTCAGGAAATAATCATGTTGGTTGTAGAAATACTTTTTCTACTTATCTTATTTTATGTCGAAAAAACTTATGTCTTCATGTTTTTCTTTGTCGGGTATCTGTCTTGTGCTACAAATGTAAGTTCATCAACTATACAATTATCTACAGCAGTGACTTTTTGTTTATCTTTACTTTTTGTGATCCATAACTTGAATTTAATTTTTTTTACCAGATGTTAGTACTTTGAATAAAAGCGATACATAGGAAATATTATTTGAATCTAATATATGTTTTATTTACCAGATTCAAATTCTGAATACTTGATACTTCTTGGTGTTGACTTCAGGTTCGGAGAAGTATGGCCAAGCTTGAGCTCTATCGAAAGTTTACCAATGCTCTAGCTGTATCAGTTCTGCTTTCAGTTGCTTGGATTGGCTATGAGGTACTCTCTCTCTCTCTCTCTCTCTCTCTCTCTCTCTCTCACACGAACACACACACACACACACACACACACTCTTGCATGTCTGCGCGTATGAGAGAGAGAGAGAGTGACATCAGTGGAGCATTGATTTAGTTGGAGTATTTTGTGACAATATTCTGTTGGTTCAGCTGTACTTCAATGCAAGTGATCCCCTGAGCGAATTGTGGCGAGGAGCCTGGATCATTCCGGCTTTCTGGACCTGGCTTGCGTACTTACTATTGGTGGTGATATGCATTCTCTTGGCTCCGTCAAATAACCCAACCAGGTAAAATGCTGGAACCTTTTATAATTCTTTTCCTTTCTTGTCAACAGTTTTTTGAACTTGTTTCAAATTATCATTCTCTTGCAGAATTATGTTAAAGTCGATCCTTTAGATAAATGTTCGAATGATTTAAGTGAAAATTGTGAATTGCATTTGTAACTTAATACTATTGATATTGTGAAAAGCATCATATTATTTGTTAACTTCTTAATAAAAGAAGATGAAGTTGATTACGGCTTAATAATTGAGAATTTCATTCCATGTTTAGATACGCGTACGAGACAGGTGATGACGATGACGAGGGTGTAGCCCTGACTGGTGCAGGTGTTATTCTGGCCGGAGATTTGGCATCCAAAGCGGAAAGGAAGGCATCAATTGCAGCAGATCATGTGTTTGCACTAGGAGAAGACCTCGAGGAAAACAAGCGAGAATGATGCCTCATTCACCCTGTGTTCTCATTGAACCACACTTCCATTTGCATGTATAGTATATACATAACCTTTACCAGATCCTCTTTGCCATTTTCTTCCCATTTTTTATGTATAATCTGACTGGGAATAGTGAATTCAATAAAAATTTATGTCACAGTTTAACAGCAAGTTTATATGTTATCCGATCATCTCCATCTTGCAGACGATTCAATCATTCTGAGTTTAAGTGCCTATTTGAAGAAGCTAATTTTAGCACAAGTTGATAATTTCAACTTGTCAAACTTTAATTTTAACTACACATTTTATGATATTCACAATTTTTATAAATCTTTCAATCATACATTACAATGACAATTATTAAAATTCACTAAATTTTTTATCAAAAGTTTTGTCGAACCGACCGTAAATATTGTGATCATCTGTCAGGAAATGCATTTTGAGCCAACTCTTCTTGTCCACATTAGGAATAAAACTCTATTAGAGAAATAACCATGGAGGCATCCGGTTCCAATCTTTTCTAAATTGCTGATCATTCTGATATGGTGAAAGTACAAGTGTAAATAAGGTCTTTCGAATAAATTATTATTTTATTGGTTGAACAGTAAAGTAAGATTGTTTTAAATATGTATGATTGCTTTAACGTGTATGCTCTAACAATTGTACATTCACAGATCATTAGTTACTAACTCCACCAATTGGGATTTTGGAAAAATTGAATTGTATGGGGCCAGTATGTGGGGGTGGGTTAAAGGCTCTTTTTGGTGCTCCACCACAGATAGCAAAGGTTTTGAATGTATAGAAAGTGTATATCATTTTCTTAAGCAAATCCCAGAGCTGCTAAACTTCTTCAACCTACAAAGAGAAATTCAATATCATCCTATTAAAAGTGATAATCATAAACAACATTAAGTATGACTCGATAGTGGAAAAAGTTTATACTATATTGTACAATCTACCTTACCGTTAGGATCTAGCAGTTTAAGAATGTAAACATGATTATAATGACATACCCTTATCGAATTCACACATTTAAGGAAACAAACCTGAGGGAGGTTCATTAGTTCATAAACAGCTTTTGCTGGTGTAAGTTCGTTGTCGATGATCCGAGCAACGGCTGTCAATACTGGCATTTTAACCTTGTATTTCTGGGCCAATGCTATCACAGCACCAGCTGTGGATACGCCTTCAGCCACCTAAATTTTCAGAAATTATCAGTGTCAGTAGGGCTACTTAGATTAAACATATTGGACATGCTTGGTAAGATGGGGTCTCGGAGGTACCATAGACAAAATTTTAGCTTTTTTCCTTCTTTAATACCGTCCACTATTGTAGTGTCCATCTTACCATATGAGCTAATAAGGAAAATACTTCAAAGCACCTGATTCATAGAATTAAGTATATCATCAAGTTTTTCCCCGGATCCAAGACGAACACCAACAGTTCTGTTTCTTGAAAGATTTACAAAACAAGTGAGCATAATGTCTCCAGTTCCAGATAAACCAGTCAATGTTGTTGATTTGCCACCCATCTGAATTGGAAATATAGAGCAGCATCAAATAATATGGACAACATAACCATAGAAAGAGGAAAAAATGTGTACAGGGACGTAAAAGAAAATTGTTAAAGATAAAATAACACTTCTTTGCTCGAACGTGTGTGCAGGTACAGATCCAAGTATCCATCGTGAATTTTCAAATTTTGGGGTTATTTGGTTAAAAAATAAAGATATCTCGACTTTGGGCATGGTACAGAGACATTTTTTACAGAGATAAGCGAAGAGTATGATTACTCCAAAGACGTTTCATAAAAATTTGACATAAAAAATAGTTGGCATAATGCATTCAAGAAAGAATTTATATTGTAATTGAAAAATATTGAGGGTAAATTCTAGTTGTGTTAGTGTTCCCAGCTTGTATGAGGTCGTGACTATACGTAGAATGTCAAATTCAGACATGCATGTCCTGTCGTGTTGTCTTAGACAAGGATATACTTTGGTACATAAAATGTCAGAGTAGCATAGCTCGTAAACATGCATGAATCCTTTCACAATTAAGACCAGCTCGGCAAAAAAATAAAACACTCAAACTGTTGAAGACTTTTGTGCTATATCTGAAACGGGGATGATCTTCTCCCCCTAGTGGGGAGGAGTTATACCCCCCCCCCCCCCTCCCTTCTGGACACGTGTCCAGTGGGAGTTGGATAAGTGTTTGACAAAAATGTCAAAACACTTTTCCATTGTCCAATCCCCACTGGACACCCCCCACTGGACACGTGTCCAGTTGGGGGGGGGGGGGGGGTTATAACTCCTCCCCACAAGGGGGAGGAGATCATCCCCGATATCTGAAAAGCAACTTTAAAATTAAATTTCTAAGGATAAGAAGGCATACCATCTTCATGACTTACTAATAAAGCAAATAATATTGAAAAGGGAATATGCTTAAAGAATGTCCCCCTAAAGGACATAGGATGGAGTAATCGTCTTGATCAAATTAGACACAGAAAAGATCATGAGGGATGAGGAGATCGACCAACCTTTGTTGCCAACCATCTTATCTCAGAGCAACCTTGTGCAACAAGAGCTGCCATGGAATTGTTACCAAGATTTAGCCCTTCCACAATCCCAGCTGCTATGGCAAGTACATTCTTAAGCGCACCTGCAATTTCAACACCTGTAACATCACTGTAGCATCAGCGGTTACAGGCTGAGCATTTAAGTAGTACATATCTATGCACATCTTTGACACTTAAACAGAAAAATATTGCAAGCTCTCAGTTTTTCCCTTTTCCTTGTTTTCGTGCTTTCACGTGTCTGTGCGTGTTTGTGGTTGTGAGAGAGAGGGAGATTCATGCACTATGAGGTTCAGTTAATACAATTATATAACTGAAAAGACATAATCACAGTAGAGTCGCTACCTTGAAGTATTGATTCTCAGGTTTCTAGATGCTAGAAGTTGCTGGACTGAATTTGCCATTTTTTTGTCTTTTGATGCCACCACCATAGCTAACAAACACAAACAAATGTTTCAGTCACTGCAAACAACAAAACACGAGAACATAGTCTCTAAGAAGCATCAAATTCTGAAACATGGCTGACTGACCTGTTGGCAATTTTTTCATCAACTCTAGAGCAAATGAAGGCCCAGACAGAACAACATATGGCTGACGAGAATTTTTCAATGCTCGGGGAATTATCTGAGACATCATTCTTAACGTATTGAGTTCTAGACCTTTGCTCAGGGATATGAAAGGCAAGCCTGGATCAACATAATCTGCAATGCCCTCAAGGAATGATGAACTGAACTGCAATAAAATATATAATTGGTAAACACAGTTGATTCTGTTTAGTTTGAAGTACTACATCAACCAAAAACTTAATTGTTAAGATCCCTTCGGTGTGAAAACGAAAAAGTTTGTGACGCTGAACTGGACTCCCAATAGATAAAAGAAAATCGGAAATACCTTTTATCTCATACTACTCTCTCGATACATAATATAATCTTTTGAAAAAAAGAAAAAAACAATACAAAAATTTTGCATATCGAATTCGATGTGCCATGCTGATGTATACATGAATGATCAGCGAAGGACTAGATACGTTTTTAAGGCAACTCGGAATAATGGAAGCATATTAAATTCAAAAAAATGTCTGGCATACTGCAGTTTCAAGATAAAGCACTACCAGAAGACAGAAAGTCAAAAGACCTGCACAGGCACAGCATGGAAGCAAAAGTCAGCATGTAGTAGAGCGGCTTTAGCGTCTGTTGTTGCAGTGACGTTATCAGGTAGCTCGTGCTCCGGAAAATACTTACTGAAACCAAAGAAGACAAGAAAATTCAGGAACAACTAATTAAGCAGAAAGCTGTTGAGAAAAAGAACCATGAGGTTGACAATAATGCACACTTGCATATCCAGCACAATTAAGAATATGTTATTTAGTGACAAAATTAAAAAGGTCACAATAAAGTGATTCTCACCAATTACAATGACCCTCATTAATAGATTGACAAACTTCAGGATCTCGTACGAGCATATTTACTTCTAGTTCACCTTTCCTGTGTGCAACATGTGCAGCCATCGCTGTTCCAAAAGATCCACCTCCAAGAACTACCACCTAAGTGCAAAATATTTTAAATTCAATTATCAGTATCTTCATGCAGCTCGGCCCTATGTAGTAAAACCACAAGTGAATACAACAACTGCAGTAATGCAAACGAGAACCATTAATGGAAACAATATACATCACAAAATCATGGTATAAATACTTGAAACTTCCAAATTGAGATCATAAAAGTTACAGCTTCATAGAGAGGATATGTTTAGATTCAAAAACCTACTCCATTATTTTTCTTCTTCAAAATACTCTTCTTCCGGGTAATCTGAAATCAAAATTGCTATGTCTACTTTCAACCTAGTGGTGGCACTTAATTGGACAAAATTAGCAACTATCAAGAGTGGTTTCTTATCCTATATACGTCAAAGGAAAATTTGCAATTTGGGAAAGAGAGAAAGCATGTACAAGAAAAAAGGCTATTTGTTTTTCTAAAAAACGTTGTTTAGCGGGTGGAAATGAATAAAGGCATTTTTTTAATTTATTGTTTAGAAGGTCCTTTTATTACTTGGTAAGGAATGAAATGTCAAGTCAAGTGTAGGCTTATTAAAAATGTTTCCTCCATCGGAGTTCTATTTTACTTGGGTTTTCCAATTGAGTTGTCATGATGTCTCCCTCTATTTTCCAAGTTTTTGTAGAAGATGGCATGTTGGTAGTGTGTGCCGAGATACTCACAACAAAAGAAAGATATAAATCATCTACAGACCCACAATGTTGATTGTGAAAACAAATTTTGGATGTGCATTGGTCATCAAAACGGGAAAAACATACTTTTCTGCGTTTTCACTTCCGAAGTATAAATTTTTCTTTTGACACGACCCTATCGTGTTAACATAACAGGGTTGAGTTTAGGGTCAACTTGACACTGTTCTTAAAAGTTTCTAATTTGAAAAGGTCGAGTTGATTTGAGATAGGCGTCTTCTCTCCCTTTGATTGTTCTTCAGTGTTTCCATGTACACACATAAACTCATAAATCCAACTCCAAAAATCCATTTCTCACCATCAGTCAGACAGTACACACGCACATATGTTTTTCTTCATTTTCTTGCTTCGAAACGGTCGTATGAGAAGATGGATTACTGCATTAAATTTTTCCAGATGGACATTTTTTGGGTTATAGATTGTCGACTCATGAGTGAGAGCTTTTCTTAAGAAAGTATTTAGCATAAAAATAAATTCCTCCAAAATAAATGACAAACAATATTGGTGATGTGTTCAACATTAACAACTCATCTAAAAGTTTAAGTAAATTAATCTAAATCTGTTTTCAACAGCATTGAATGCCAATTCAAAAGCTAAGTAGAAAAAGAACAATTTGCCACCTTGTTAGTGCGTTCAAGAACGTCAGTCTTGGCCTTGGACCGCCAATACCGTGACCACCGAACGAGCTTCTCCCATGCTAGTTTCACCACTTTGCGGCGGTCCTTGCTTCTTTCAAGAGAAACCTTGTAATCTTGAACACCCTCCTCAGACACCACCGTCGCCGGCGGTGGTAGTGTTGGAGAGTCGACGTTTCCACCGACGGCACAGAGGCCGAGGGAACAGGCGGTAGAAGAGCGAGAAAAAGGAACGTAATAGTAAAAGGGTATTGCCTTTTGAGGTTGTAAAGAGTGGTGGGTGGTGGAGAAGAGTTGGTGGTTCGATAAAAATGGCGGCTCCAACAGTGAAGCCATTGTTACTCTCTCTCACACACACTACACACAGAAGAAAAAGAGAGAGTGAGAGATAAATCGTTTTTCTTTAACCAGTATTTGGCTTCCACGTGAATGTGGCGTAACTTTTTGGGACTTTCCCTTTATTTTGGATGACCTAACTCAGAAGTCAGATCTATACGACGTCGTATTCTTCTAGTACTGAAAATATATAAGAAATATTTTATAATGTTGAAAATTGGGCACAAAAATTTGTCATTTCAAATGTTAAGGGCTTATCTCAGTCATTTTTTTTTTTTTTTTTGACTATTCAAACTTTGTAACAGTGTAAAAAATTTGAATACTCAACAAAAATAAACAAAAAATGAGATTTTTTTGAAAAAAAGTTGCACCGAACAGACTCTCAATTTTAATCGACAGTAATAAAATCACTTAATTTTAATTTACTATTATGTTTGTACGTTAGTTCATATTTGGTAGGGTTTAAAATAAATTATTTCATTTTCAAACTCAATTTCAACGATATATTTTATAGGACACACAATTTTTATCAACTTTTCTTTTATACATTTCACTACTTTTTTTTTTTTAAAATCTCCTAAAAATTTTCTTAAAAACTCTACCAAAACTCATTAAAATTAATGTTATCATAACCCACATGAACTTAGTTAATTATACCTGTAGTCACCCAACTTTGACCTCAATTGTGATTAAGTTATTAAACTTCAATTTGCAACAATTTAATAACTTAACTTTATTTAACAACAACTAAAGAACTCTGTTCGAGTACCTTCAAATGACGTAATAGATTTAATGACGTGTCAATTAAAACTATCAAATTTTGACATATTTGATGATAGGAATAATGACAGCTAATATATGTTATTTACCAATAGTGACACGTTTTGACACGCCCGCCTCAACGATTCACCCACCTCAACAGGTCGTCTGTCTCGTTGATCTCATAAACTTGTCTACTACAGATAAAGAGTAAATAGCACAAAACGTCCCTACCTATTGAGGGTATTGTAGAAAACGTCCCTACCTTCAAAATTTCGGCATTTTCACCCTTACCTACTGGATTTCCAAAACAAAACGTCCTTCAGTCCAAAAATATAGGGGTAAATTAGTCAAACCACTTTTTTCACATATATATTACTTCTTTTAAAATTGGGGGGCTTCCCATGCAATTTCTAAAATTGCACGGAAGGCCCCCATATCCAAATCTGCCAAAACAGCAGGCCCCCTTCTTTTTCACTGGCCCTGCTGTCGGATGGCGTCCATGGCCATTACTTCAAGAAATCCACAAGAAATTAATTTTGACCACAAAGCTCCATGTTTTATAAGTTGCCCAGAGAACTTAAAGCGTCTCATTCCAACAAATTGCAACAAATTACAACATAAGATTGAACGGAATTTTGGTTCCCGAATCCTTTATGTAAGCTGCAACGGAACGAACCGGGATGGTTGGTGGGCGAGCACATACATGTCTTCTTCTGACCGGGGGCGACACGTGTTTTCTCCCGGCTCGACACGGAGATTGATTTGTTCGGGGAGGTTGGCCGGTCCAGGGTGAAACGGACAGAGCGGTTCGTGTAGTTATACATATTTACGCGGGTGGGAGAAGTAGGCCTTTGGAAGGAGCGGGCGTTGGTTTAGGTGGACGAAGTGGTGGAAGTAAAGGAGGAAGTGGTGTGAGACGACTGTTCGTGCAAGGAGCGTGAAGAGTATTGGTGGCTGAATCTTCCGGAAGGTGAGAGTGAACGGAGAACTGGTCCGCTCGATTTACGTGGGGAATAATGAGCCGCCATTAATGCAAGTTTTGCTTAAAAGATTATGTTCCTTGAAAAAGGGTTTTAATGCGTCTCATTCAATTGATTCAATCCTTTTTTTTTTTTTATTCAATCCTTGGTAGGCTGGATGATGAACATAAGAAGATGTTCAAAGCTTCTTGCTTCGGGCAATTTGTTGCAATTTGTTGCAATTTGTTGGCAGATTTTGGAGATGGAGATGGGGGCCTGTCGTGCAATTTTGGAAATTGCATGGGAAGCCCCCCAATTTTAAAAGAAGTAATATATGTGTGAAAAAAGTGGTTGGACTAATTTACCCCTATATTTTTTGACTGAAGGACGTTTTGTTTTGGAAATCCAATAGGTAAGGGTGAAAATGCCAAAATTTTGAAGGTAAGGACGTTTTCCACAATACCCTCAATAGGTAGGGACATTTTGTGCTATTTACTCACAGATAAATAGCATAACTCAACTACTGTTAGGTTAGCCAGACAGGCTACCTATAGAATGACAGTTATCACCGGTTATTAAAAGATGAAACACCAACAATTAGGAAGATGAAATATCCCTCAACAATTGGGAAGATGAAACATTCCTCATTAACTCCTAGTGATGAGGGAGATGAAGAGACACCCGCTACTAAAGACCATTAAAAGTCATAACTGCAGGTCATCCATATAAATAAAGAACAACTCCCAAAGTAAAAACACCACTCTCATACACTCTGTATTTCTATTTTGCACATCTGTTTTAATTATATATTGATTATCACACCGGAGTAGATATAGAGGAAAGAAGCTCCACTACTATTTTGCAAGTCTCCACCACTGTCGCCACCGTACTCGAAAGAGGAGAAAAATATTTATCATCAATATTCATCCTGCTCATCAAATTTTGACACCTCAGCACTATCTCAAAGATAATTTAAGAAAACATTTGAAGTCAACTTAAGTGAAGATGAGTTTTTAATCAATCATAATGTCGATTTTATATACAGAAGAAACCCTTTTTTTTTTTCACCTTTTCCTCCAACGGTGGAATGATTTTTGAGAATGGATTTTTGGATTTTAACGTATTTGAAAAAAGTTGAAAATCATTCAAAAGTTTTCAGAATTTGATGTTTGAGATAGAGTTAATATGTCAAAACTTGATGACTGGGATAAATATGTGTAAAAATTCATTAGTTTTAACTTACACGTCATCAAATCTGGTGACTCAAAACGTAGTACTTTAATTGTTGTTAAATTAAACTTAAACAACTCCATTGTTGCAAATTGAAGTTCAATGACCTAATTGCAATTGGAGTAAAAATTGGGTGACCGTCATTAACTAAATTGGATTGCCACATATATAGACATTATGGTGTGTTTGATTGAATTCCATGGAAAAGAAAAGATTTTCCATGTAAGTAGGAAAAAAAAAAACCACCTATTTTTCCAAGAAATTTTTTTCAACTTTTCTTTCTTAACCATACTTTAACTGATTGTACATTGAAAATCATTTTCATTTTCTATGTGCAATCAAACAGTCAAATATGGAAAATATTTTTCACTGATGTGACAAAATTTTCTATGGATTAGACATTTTCCATGAAAAATCTTCCAATCAAACACACCCTTAGTTTTAAAGGAAGTGCATAAAAAGAGGTATACAATGAGGCGAAGCTTAATTGCTTTTAAATTGAAGAGAAGTGATTTAATTGCTGCAAGTTGAAATTCAATTTAGTAAGGGTGAAAGTTAAGTGACCGCGGACACAACTAGCATGGGTTAAATTCAACATTTCTTTCAAACCAAATAAATTAAAAATGAACATTTGATCTCATACAAAATAGTGTGTTAAAAACTACTCATTCTTATCACTATATATCAGAAGGTTGTAAATATAAATAGTAATGACAACTTCCTCTAAAAGTTTACGGTTTTAAAGACCAAATAAGTTTATTTATGTATATTAATTAATCTTTAATGTGCCATGGGAAAACGTTTATGATAACGCTTTTAATTTTTGTCCAAGAAAGTGGCATAAAAATCTCTTCGATTCACAGAGAATATTGACAAGACTCGCTTTTTTTTTTTTCGCAACGCAACTAAAATATTAGTGCAGGCATCAATTTGTTTTTCTTCAAACATGCAACGAGTGAAATTTTGGTAATTGGGTGATGCCGTCTATCAGTTTATGTATGAATTCATATTTACATATGTTGGAAGAAAACGTGTATGTCATCAAAATAGTTGAAGTCGTATTTAATAAAATACATTTTTCTTAGTGGAGCTATTTCACTAGATTGTGACACCTGGCTTATTCTTAGCTGTTGGATAATGGTGCCCCTTCATGTGCTGCATTATGTGGTTGGGTCTTCAGCTTTGGCCGAAAAAAGCTCTTCTTCCCTTAAAGAACTTCTTCTTCATCTTCATCTTCTTTTATGATTTTATGGTTTTGGGTAAAAGGGCTTGGTGTCCTTTGATCATTTTGGGTTCAGATTAGATAGGAAGAAGGTTTTCTTGGTTCTCTGTGAACAATAATCTTAGGGCTTGTTTGGCTATTGTTGAGTTTTAAGTCTAAGTGGCTTGTGGACTTGTAATTTGACAATATTGTACACCTTTGTTGCCGTTTGGTTGATTACTTGTGCTATTGGAGCTTAATCTATTTAGTAAATGCTTGACAGGGGATTAGGTGTTAGATTTGATCAGTGAACCTATGGGGCTTCAGTCGAAACAGTTCATTTTGTTCTTTTTTGTTTTCTTAGATGTGTCAAAATATTGTTCGTTCATATTACAACTAACAGTTTATGGGCTTAACAACATATTCAATAAAAGAATATGAAAAGCAAGAAATGAAGTAGAGATGTTTATGTAAGAATTAATGTCCAAATAGTTGGGTCGAATTTAATTACTTATTGGACCAAGTTAATTAATTGGGCCCGTTTGTTGATGGGTTCTAGTCTAGGGCTAGGGTTAGCCCTACCTATATATACAAGGCCACAGCAGATTAATCACAAGAGTTGTTTTTCATTACATGCTAGTAAAAAAAAAAAAAAAGACAACCCAATCAACTTTTTCCAAAAGTTCCGCTTTCATCTGTTCTTGATTGTGGAAGTCCAGATTGCTGTGTGGATTACCATTGGAGGCTGGACAATTGGACATCTGTGGTATTGAAGATGGTACCTCCAGCTAATCAGAAATCAGATTTCATGATATTCATCAAAGGTAAATTTTTATCACGAATTCTCTCTAAGTACAAAGTTGATCCGGCTTAAAGGAATTGAACATTTAATTTTCGATGTGCATGTATACATCAATTCCTTACAGTGGTATCAGAACCTACCTTGTTACTTGTTAGAATTAGTTAAACTGTCTTGATGAATAGTACAATAATTGTTATTGTGATATTAATTTGATTTGAAATTTGACAGTTAAATAAAATTGTGAATTTATTTTAAAATTAAAATTTGAATTTGATTTGGAATCCATTGGAACGAGATAAGGGACTAAAGCGCCGCCTCCGATGGAAACAGCCATCAGCGGCGAGTTTGACGCCAGTTGTTGCAGCGGTTGCTGCTAGTCGTGGAACAGAGCAATGGTTGCTGCTGTTCGTGGTTGCACCTCCTTCCCTTTCTTCCTCTTTGACGGGCGGCGTCGACAAAGCTTTAAAAAAAAAATTAAATGGTTGAAAGGTCAACCTGTGACTAGCGGTGGATCACTGGAGAAAAGAACACCGCGCGCCGCTGCTACTCTGCTAGAAGTAGCAGCGGCGCGGGCCGTTTTATCGAGTAGCAGCAATGCTGCTGTTCGACACAAATCGGCGGTGGATGCCGGTGTTGGACAACGGCGTGACCACCGCCAGCTAATCCGTTGGTGACGGCGCCTTGCAGAAACCCTACGTTTTGAAGTTTGGGGATGGGGGCCTTCCATGCAATTTTGAAAATTACATAGAAAGCCCCCGTATTTCAAAAGGAAAAAAATGGTCTTTCTGCAATTTACGAAATTGCATGTGAAGACCATAGTTTTAAAAATTCAGAAAAAAGAGCCTTTTGTGCAATTTGTGAAATTGCATTGAAGGACCACTGTTTTAGAAATTTTAAGGACTGGCTGTGCAATTTCAGAAACTGCACATTAAATCCTCGAATTTTATTTTCTAAGAAAAAGGGTCCTAAATGTAATTTTAAATTTTTTAGAAAACTTGTAATTATTTAATTTTTAATGCCGATCAAATATTCAATATTGGCTAAAATTCTTTTTAAACAATATTTTAAATTTTTGACTAGATTAAATTTTGACTTTACATTATAAAATTACAATTTTTACCTTATACAAATTTTTACAAATTTTATCTTTAATTAGAGTGTGACTTTAAATTGGGAGATAAAATAAATTTTGAAAATTTCCTTTATGAATAAAATTAATTGATTAATGAGATTAATTGATTAATTTTATTGTTGAAAAATTAACTAATTAATTAGATTAATTATTTAATTCCGTCTAATCGTTCCAAAATGTCTAAAAGATTTAGACTTATACTGTTAAAGCTGCAAATTTAGAAATTAATATATTTTTTAATATTATATATTAAAATGGATGTTTAGTGGATGATTATGGACTCGACCCATGTGATTGGTTGTATGGTTAATTATTCTTGTTGATTATTGGTTGGGCTTGCCAGCCTATTATTTAATTAAATGGGCCTACGAGCCTATTATTTATTTAATTAGATTTTTGAGCTATTTTTTTTTTTTTTTTTTAAAACACACCATCACAACCCCAATGTGGTTTTTATGCCTCCATCAGGGAAGGGGGGGGGGGGTTAAGGAAGCCCCAATCATATATAAAAAACTCATAATAGTACAAGGGAGGGGGGCATAAAACCTGACCTCCAAGCACAATCGAATGAAAGAGTAAATGCAAAACAGAAATCAATAAATAAGGAGGTACTACCTCCCATACAAATCTCTAAAAAGAAACTATAAGCCTCTAATAGTAGGAAGTCCAGATCTGTCAATCTGGACTAGACTGCGATGTCGTCGTGGAAGATCCTGAGAGCTGTACTCATAATAGTAGCGTCGATCCCAGCCCTCTGATGCAAGAAGATCAGCAACCTGGTTGCCCTCTCGGAAGGTGTGAGTGATAGTATCCCTGTCCAGTGCTAGTAGATGCCTGATGCGCCGTAGAGTAGCCTGAATATGCCAAGGTCCTCCTCCCTTGGTGATGCAGTGGATCGCTAATGTAGAGTCTGACTCCACCCATAGAACTGATAACCTAAGTCTCTGAGCCAGAATGATCCCGTCTAGTATAGCTCGTAGCTCTGCCTCGAGAATGGTGCAGTCGCCATAGAAAGAGAAGAATGCCCGAATGCACTGTCCTGACGAATCTCTGATAATCCCTCCGCCACTAGCAATCCCGTCCTTGACGCATCCATCAGTGTTGATCTTGTAGGATCCCACTGGTGGAGTACGCCAGAAAACTAAAGTGGGAGGAGGAGGGGAGGGGGTGGTAATAATGACACCAAAAAGCGGAGCGATGTCCATGTCTCCACGCCAGTGGATGTGCCGAAATAAGCGGCCTGTATGCAGAAGCGAGATGGTGTGGTAAACTCTCCAAATGATCCTCCTCGGCTCCATAGCTATATCTCTGTGCTTCGCATCATTCCTCGCAGTCCATAAAAACCATAATATCAATAGAGGAATGATCGTGCGTATATGTCCCGTGCTGACAAACTGACCCGAGAATCTCCAAATCTGGAAGCGATACTGGAATCCCTCGAGCGGCCTGAGGGTGATATGAAAGATGTCTGCAAAGTGTCTCCAAACAGTATCTGCTGTCGAACTATCAATGAATAAGTGCTGAATAGTCTCTATAGCCGAACAGCACTGGCACCTCGACGCCATATGACTCCCTATCCGTCTCTGGATCACCACATCCACTGGTATAAGCCCCTGCCACAATCTCCAACAGAAAAAGGAAACCGTGGTCGGAATAATCGAACTCCACATCATACGATATACAGCCTGACTAGTGCTCCCTGTACGAACAAGCTGCCATGCAGACTTGGTAACAAATCTGCCATCTGAAGTATCAGTCCATACAATCTGATCATCCACATGTGGGGTGATAGGGATGCTCCCTATCTGCTCAGCCATGGTAAGTGGAACGATCTGAATGAGTCTGTCAATAATCCATCCAGTATCATCAAAGAAATCGTGCACCTGGATGGAAGAATGTGGTAGCTGCGGGAACTGATCAGCCAAAGTAGTATCGCCCATCCAGCAATCATGCCAAAAAAATATGTGACCCCGCCCTAGCTTCCATGCAATGTAGGACTCGGCATGTGGTCCTATAAGCTTCAGCCGTCTCCAAACAGGTGAAGCATAATAAGGAACAGTAGCCAATATCGGATGTGTCCCTTGACAATACTTACCCCGTAAAAACTGAGCCCAAAGAGATCTCTGAGATCTGAATAGCCACCATAGCTTCAGCGAGAAAGTGTCAACAAGGTCCTATAACCGCCTAAATCCCAGTCCTCCCTCCTCAGTCGGGAGACATAGGTCCTTCCATCTCTTCCAATGAAGACGATGGGTATGATCTTTGGAGTCCCAGAGGAATCGAGCAAAGATGCTCTCTAGTTTCTTCAAGACAGCCTTGGGAGGCTTCAAAATCTGAAGAAGGTAGAGAGGAAGAGAAGACAGAACAGACCGAATCAGAGTAATCCGTCCTCCAGGTGAAAGTAATCTCGAAGCCCAGCCAGATATCCTGCTCCGTACTTTCTGAATGAGATCATCATATAGGAATATCTTACGATGCCCTTTGAACAGGGACACTCCAAGATAAGTGAAAGGCTGCTGCTGGTGACGAAAGCCTGTCAGATGCTCAAGCCTGTGTATCTGCTGAATAGTAGCCCGTCTGGGTAAAATAATCCCGCTCTTATCTCTATTCACTAATTGGCCCGAAGCTCGCTCATAGTGCTCGATACAATGTAGGACCCGTCTAATTGACTGCTTCTGACCGTTAGTGAAAATGATCATATCATCTGCAAAACATAAATGTGAGATAAGAGCATCCCCTCCATGTCTGTAAGCCATCGAAGCTATCTGCTGATACTGTCGAGTAAGGATGCGCGAAAAATAGTCAGCCGCTAGAATAAATAACGATGGAGAGATGGGATCACCCTGTCGAAGTCCCCTGGATGAGGGGAAAAAATCACATGGTCTACCATTGAGCAGGACTGAAAAGTGACACTCTGAGATGCACCTCCGTATCCGATCTATCCATATAGCATCAAATCCAAAGCCCTCCAAAACAGAGATCAAGAAATCCCAATCCAGGCGGTCATAGGCCTTAGCCATATCTAGCTTGAGGATAACATTACCCCATCGCACCTTCGTATCCAGTGTGTGTAGAAGCTCCTGTGCAAGGAGGATGTTATCCCCAATGAGTCGTCCTGGGATGAATCCGCTCTGAGGTGCTGAAATAATATGAGGAAGTATGTGACTCAGTCGCGAATTCAGCAGCTTTGTAACCAACTTATTAAAAACTGTACATAAGCTGATAGGACGAAACTCAGACCACCGACATGCATTATCCCGCTTAGGGATCAATACTATAGAAGTAGCTGAAAAACCTCTCGGAAAATGCCCCCCTGCGAAGAAGTCCAGTACTGCCTGAAAAACATCATCTGAGATAATATCCCAACACTCCTGAAAAAAGTGTGAAGAAAATCCATCTGGCCCCGCTACACTGTCAGGATCAATACTGAAGATAGCCTCCCGAACCTCAGCCAAAGTCGGTATCCGATTGAGCTGCAAATTATCCTCATCAGACACCAGTCTAAGAATAATATCGGGTCGAATAGGATCGACAGGCTGAGGAGCAGCTGACAAAAGCTCCTGAAAAAATGACACAGCTGAAGGCTGAATAGTCTCCTGAGAGTCAAACACTTCCCCCGTCTCGGAAGTAATAGACCTAATCCGAGATCGAATCCTACGCCCCTGCACCATAGAATGAAAATACCGGGTGTTGTGGTCTCCCTCACAAACCCAACGAGCCCCTGCCTTTTGTTTCCAAAAAGCCTCCTTAACAGATAAAGTCCGGTTCAGGCCTGCCTGAGCCTGGTGTAACGTATCACGGTGGGCTGGAGTAGGATCATTATCATAAACGGACTCTGCCTCGTCCACCCTACACTCTGCATCCCTGACTCGCTGGAAGATGTCACCAAACACATGTCGATTCCACCAACGAAGGCCCTGTTTGAGCCTAAAAATCTTCTCCCAAAGAGCAGTCATTCCTGTATGATGAGTCGTGAAAGACCACTTTTGGGATACGAAGCTCAAGAAGTCATGATGTCTAGACCAAACGTTGAGGAATCGAAACGGACGAGGTCCTAAATCGTCATCAGCAGACCACTGAATCAAGAGCGGAGAGTGATCTGAAGTACTTCGGTTCAGATGCCGAACCGAGAAGCTAGAGCAAGAAGAACCAACTGCTGAGTTAATCAACACTCTGTCCAACCGTTTCCACACTCTCCTATTAGTCCACGTATACTGACTACCACTGTAACCTGCATCAGTCAAGCCACAATCCATCATCATATCTGCAAAATCAGATGTACTTCTGTCTCGAGTGTTATGACCAGTACGCTCACCATTGTGAGCAATCACATTAAAGTCTCCCCCAACCATCCACGGCCCATCCACTACAAGAGAAATCTGGTGGAGTCCCATCCATAAATCCCTACGCCCCGCCGGCGAGCAAGAAGCATAAACTGGGGTAATATACATCGGCCTGGACAGTCTGGGATCCTCAACTCTAATGTGGAGGAATTGGGGATGATCAACACATGAAGCAACTGTAGTCCCCAAATTCCAAAAGCACCAAATTTTACCCGACTCATTCTCAAGGCCCACATCAAATGCGAGAGATCGTCGGATAAAGTCAAATTTTTTTATTATGGGCATGCGTGTCCATTAATCAGGGCCTGCGTGTCAACTAGTATATGATACATGTTGCAGCAGAAGATGAAGATGATTGCATTTAGCATTCGATGAACGAATGCAACGTTCCTTAAGAATTGACCAACTAATCTTCTTTTTGGCTCAGGAAGATTAGATAGATAAAGTTCATAATTATCTACACTTATTTTTATGTATGATTGATGCATGTTGGATGTTAATTAATATATATAAATGTGATGAGACAAACTCCTCTTTTTCAAAATATTAAATTTGTATTAAATGGTTAATACAACGTGTCTTCCATTGTTATAGTGAAAAATCAGAGTCTATTATCGATGTCAGTTTGTTGAGTCGCTCAAGGCTGCTCACTTATAGATATGTTTATCACTATGAAACATTCGATGTTTCTGAATGATAGGTCGAATTTAACTAGAATTTTATTTTTTGTTTAGTCGTTCAAGGAAATAAAATTTTACGGGCACAATCAAGTAAAACACATAAGATGTGTACGACAATAAGTTGTCTGCTTGATGATCTAGGAGTCACATAGAGATGTGATTGATAGAGTATCTACCTGGATGTTTTATTAGGACTTGTTGAGTCGCTCAATGTTCTAATAAAACAAAAGGGATCCTAGCCCACTGGGAATCTAGCAGTTCTATTGTTTAATGTTTGAGGGTCATTAATTCAATTTAAACAGTGGGAGTATAATTAATCTAATTTAAGTCCATAATTAAATTAATTTTCTATCTTGTTATTTCAGTATTGAATCATGAGTAACTATATGAGTTTGAGATGCATATTGGATGCAAACAAACTTACCAGGCCAAATTTTCTAGATTGGCACTGCAATTTGAGAATTGTTCTGAAGCATGAAAAAATTGGATATGTCGTTGAGCAACCTATGCCGGAAGATCCTACTGAGGAGGCTACGCCGGAAGAAGTGCAGACTTATAATAAACTCAGCGATGATGAAAATACTGCAACATGTGTGATGCTTGCAGCTATGTCACCTGAGTTACAAAAGCAGCACGATGGTATGGATGCTTATACCATTATAATTCATCTCAATGAATTGTATGATGAACAGTCACGCACTAAACGGTATGAGACATCCAAAAAGTTATACAGATGTATGATGGCAGAAGGATCTTCAGTCAGTGCCCATGTACTGAAGATGATTGGTTATATTGAAAAAATAAAACAATTGGGTTATGCCATGGACCACGAGCTGAGTATTGACTTGGTTTTACATCCCTGCCTGATAGCTTTTCGCAGTTCATTATGAACTTCAACATGAATAAGATTCAATGTACCCTACTTAAGTTGCTGAACATGCTAAAGACTGTTGAGCCCAATATAAACAAAAGGAATGGGCAAATTTTGGCTATTAATACCTCTAAGGGTACTAAGAGTAAATCAAAAAGGACCTTTCAGAAAGGATCCAAAAGGGCCAAATCTACTGAAAAAATAGTCAAAGCAGATAAGATAAAATCCAAGTCTGATGATCCGTGTTTTCACTGTGGAAACAAAGGACATTGGAAGAGAAACTGCAAGGCATACCTCGCCACCCTGAAGGGAAAGAAGTCTACTGAGGCTCCTACTTCAGGTATCTTTTTCATTGAAATTAATTTATCTACTCCTTCAACTTCTTGGGTATTAGATACTGGATGTGGATCTCATATTTGCACAAATATGCAGGGGCTAAAGAATAGTAGATTACTGCAAAAGGGAGAAGTAGACCTACGCGTTGGGAATGGAGCAAGAGTTGCTGCCTTGGCTGTAGGGACATACTTTTTACCGTTGCTTTCGGGCCTTGTTTTAGAATTAAGAAACTGCTATTACATTCTTGCTATTACTAAGAACATCATTTCTATTTCACGTTTGGACATGGATGGGTTTTTCATTAAGATTAAGGATAAACGTTGTTCTTTATATCTTGATGATGTGTTTTATGGATGTGGGAATTTTTTTGGTGTCATCTATATTCTAGACTTGGAATGTCCTATAATGAGTATGTACAACAAAAGATATAAAGGCAATAAGGTTAACAACTCATACCTTTGGCATTGCAGACTGGGTCATATAAATGAAAAACGCATCACCAAGTTACATAAAGATGGATACTTGGATTCAAATGATTATGAATCATTTGATAGATGTGAGTCATGCCTGATGGGCAAAATGACCAAGACCCTATTTACTGGAAAAGGAGTCAGTGCTGCAGACATTTTGGGACTCGTACATGTGAACCAATGTCTACAGATGCTAGAGGTGACTTTTCTTACTTCATCACGTTTACAGATGACCATTCTAGATACGGTTTTATTTATTTGATAAAATTCAAGCACAAAGTCTTTGAAAAGTTCAAAGAATTCAAGCAAGAAGTAGAAAGGAAAACCGAAAAAAATATTCTAACACTTAGATCTGATCGAGGTGGAGAATATTTGAATGGTGAGTTTTTAGACCATCCAAAAGAGAATGAGATTCTCTCGCAGTGGACTCCACCGTATACACCACAACTAAATGGTGTATCAAAAAGGAGAAACCGCACCTTACTAGATATGGTGCGATCAATGATGAGTCGCGCAGTTCTTCCAAAATTGTTTTGGAGATATGCATTTAACACTGCATGTCACACACTAAATCATATCCCATCTAAATCGGTCGATAAAACTCCATACGAGTTATGGAAAAGAAAAAGATCTAATCTTTCATACATGAAAGTTTGGGGCTGCGACGCTTATGTGAAGCGCGTAGAATCAGACAAGCTAGGAGCTAAATCTGATAAATGCTTATTTGTGGGGTATCCAAAAGAAACTGTTGGATACTATTTCTACAATCCCATCGATATGAAAGTCATCATATCGAAACATGCCGTATTCCTAGAGAAAGAATTCATTCTAAGAGAGGCCAGTAAGAGCAAAGTAGATCTTGAAGAGGTTCAAAAAACCACAAATATAGACCAATTAGATGAGCCAATAGTTGAGCCTGCATTTGATGAGGCACATATTAGAAGTGGGGAATCATCAGTCCCCGAGGACACAGCAGCTCTCCGTAAGTCGAGTAGGGTCATTCGTCCTCCTATGAGATACGATCTTCTAATTACCAATGATGCATTGCTAATCGAGGAAGATGAACCCACTACTTACGCAGAATCGAAGTTAAATGTTGACTCAAAGAGATGGCAGGAAGCCATGGAATCTGAAATGAACTCCATATATGAAAACAAGGTCTGGACTTTGATTGACCCACCTGAAGGGGTAAAACCAATAGGCTGTAAATGGGTTTACAAGAAAAATGTCGACATGGATGGTAATGTTCATACTTATAAGGCAAGATTGGTTGCGAAAGGTTACAAGCAAAGACAAAAAATTGACTTTGATAAAACTTTCTCACCAGTAGCCATGTCCAAATCAATTCGGATTCTGCTTGCGATAGCATCATACTATGACTATGAGATCTGGCAAATGGATGTCAAGACCGCATTCCTTAATGGAAATCTTAGTGAGGATGTGTACATGACACAACCCGAAGGTTTTAAATCTATAGAGCCAAACAAAATATGCAAACTACAAAAATCCATATATGGATTAAAGAAAGCCTCTTGGAGCTGGAATCTTCGTTTTGATGAGACAATCAAAATGTTTGATTTTATAAAAAATAAAAATGAACCATATGTGTGTAAAAAGGTTAGTGAGAATAAAGTCGTATTTCTAATTTTGTATGTGGATGACATACTATCATTAGGAAACGATATCCCAATGCTAAAATCAGTAAAATTGTGGTTATCTAAAAATTTCTCCATGAAAGATATGGGAGAGGCAGCGTACATTCTCGGAATAAAGATTTATAGAGATAGATCTAAAAGAATGCTCGGCCTATCTCAATCTATGTACATATATAAAGTCTTGATAAGATTTAGCATGGAAGAGTTCAAGAGAGGACTCTGTCCCATCGGGTATGGGATCTATCTCTCAAAAGAGATGTGTCCAAAGACACAAATTGAAAGAGATCGCATGGAGAATTCATTATACATCAGCAATAAGATCTATCATGTATGTCATGCTATGTACTCGATCGGATGTTTCATATGCTTTGAGTGTCACAAGCAGGTTCCAAGTGAACCCTGGCGAGAAACATTGGATCGCAGTCAAGAACATCCTTAAGTACTTAAGAAGGACTAAAGATATGTTCTTGGTGTATGGAGGAAATGAACTTAGAGTTCAAGGTTATGTCGATGCCAGTTTTCAGTCTGATAAAGACGATAGCAAATCTTAATATGGATATGTATTTACTCTAAATGGTGGTGCAGTCAGTTGGAAAAGTTTCAAACAAGAAACGACTGCTGATTCAACTACAGAAGCCGAATATATAGCTGCTTCAGAAGCAGCAAAAGAAGCAGTCTGGATCAAAAAGTTCATTTCAGAACTTGGAGTAGTTCCTAGCATTGTTGATCCAATATCTCTGTATTGCGATAACAATAGAGCCATCGCACAAGTGAAGGAACCCAGGTCTCATCAACAATCCAAGCATATATTGAGGCGATATCATCTCATTAGAGAGATACTCCTGAGAAATGACATAAAAATAGAACGAGTCCCGACTGACGACAATGTAGCAGATCCTTTGACAAAGCCGTTGTCCCAGCACAAGCATGATATTCATGCTAAATCTATTGGTATTAGATACATGAGTGATTGGATCTAGTTTGTATGAGACATTTTATTATATATACTCCTTGTTAGACATCGAAGTGTATGAATAATTTTATTAATTAAATATTTTGTCTACATTATAATGGCAAATCTATTATTATTTAAAATGATAGAATCCGAAGAAAAGTTCATAATAACTTGTTAATCACAAAGTGTTGTGATTGTGAGATACAAGTTATAAGTAACTTATTATTAAAATATCCCTAGTTATAGTAATAATGAGATACGGATATCATTATTGTGGATAGACTAGCATGTGTTGCATTTCTTTTACAGAAAGTAGCTGATCTCACGAGCTAAGATGTAGAGGGACATCTGAATGAACACATGAATGCATTGTTATGAGAATATGATATTGGATGATCCGCCTAGAGATTCCACATGGATAACTATCTAAGCGTCAGTGGTAAATCTCTAATGCGCGGTTGTGGATTTGGTCATTTAACTTGAGGACATCATAGAATCTTATATGAGAACCACTATACTTTAGCGAGCGTTTGATAGGGCTCGAAGATTTAAGTCACCAAGAAGACGTCGTACGGGTATAGTGAGAATCGTATGAAGGTTGTGAATATCCAATATGAGGATTCGTCACTCTTAGAAAGTAGGAGATTATAACCTGTATTTTGCTTATTTAAGTCGATATAAATTTCCTCGACCAGGGTGGAGTTATGAGTTGAAAATGTTTCAATCATAACTAGATTAGATCAACAAAGAGTTGAGTTGAATAATATAATTGGTTGAAATGAGATTGACGCTGATCCATATCTCTTAACCAATTGGGTTATATTGATGAAGGGATTATATTTCCACAGTAACCGCACATATATTGGTTCTGTCATACCACGTGACATTTTTCTTCATATGGATTGTCTTGACACATTACTAGATGTCAATCTTGGACGACGACGTGAATTGATCGATCTCGGTGAATCGATGAGAATATCACTGCGTTTGCCATCGTGAATAAGAACATAATGGGTCACACACATAAAGTGAGAATTGAGCATATGGAATTGGACCTTGTCCAAGTGAGAGATTGTAAGAATTAATGTCCAAGGTCCAAATAGTTGGGTCGAATTTAATTACTTATTGGACCAAGTTAATTAATTAGATTAATTAATTGAGCCCGTTTGTTGATGGGTTATAGTTGGACTAGAACTAAGGCTAGGGTTAGCCCTACTTATATATACAAGGTCATAGCAGATTAATCATAAGAGTTGTTTTTTATTACTTGCTAGCACAAAAAAAAAAAAAAAAAAAAAAAAAAAAAAAAGACAACCCAATCAACTTCTCCCAAAAGTTCCGCTTTCATCTATTTTTGATCGTGGAAGTCCAAATCTATTCTTGCTGTGTGGATTACTATTTGAGGCTGGACAATTGGACAGTTGTGGTATTGAAGATGGCACCTCCAACTAATCAGAAATCAGATTTCACGATATTTATCAAAGGTAAATTTCTATCACGAATTTTTTCTAAGTACAAGGTTGATCCGACTTAAAGGAATTGAACATTTAATTTTCGATGTGCATGTATACATTAATTCCTTACAATTTACTTGTTAATTCGAGTTGGTATGTTCTCAGATGACATTATGACAACAGGGACATTCTTCATGACAGATTATTCCTGCTTACAAGAAGCCATTAATACAAGTGTTAAAAGAACATACATTTCTAAATAGCAGGAATAATAACCTTCATTTTCTTAAGTAGTTCATATCCAGTCATTCCTGGCATGCAATAGTCTGTGATTATCAAATTCATCTTTGAACCCTGCTGAGAAATAAACATAAATAAGTACATATGTAAGAATATGGAAACAATAATTCAAGTCGCACATTACGAGACCCTATCATGTGTTTGGTATCTTCTTTAATTCTGTGGAGTGTTGTCTAGTCCAGTTTCTTTTTAAAGACCAGAATTTTCATCCTACACTATTTCTTCCATCATTTCAAGACCTGATAAGGGAAGTTTGTAGCTTATTTCGGAAGCTTTACAAAATCAGGTAGACCCCGACTCGTTATCTTTAGAGTCGACAGTTCTTAATCAGGATGTGTCTTAATTTCAAAACATGAATGAATTTATGCACAAGCATGTGTAAAATGATTGATATCTAACAATTGCAACACAAAACACACACTAAGTCTCACCCACATTGTCATTCTCAGAGCTCTGTTTGTCATCTCCCAAGCCCAAATACTCCAAAGCCATCAAGCCATTTTCTGCAGTAGTCACTGGAAAAAAAAATCATAAAATTAACTTTGAACCTGATGTTGATGTATGCTTTAAAACTCGAGCTCCTCACTTGGGAGAGCTCTGCGCTGCGCTTGTTCATCTAGCTCTAGCTCTAACTCTAATTCTAACTCAGACTCCAGCTATCCAGCTCAAACAAAAGTAAATCCACAGAGGACCCTCCCCCGGAGCCCGGAGGAGAACCAAAGAGCAGGAGGCAGTCCTCGCCCCCGTAGTTGCATATTAGGAGCAGCAATGGCTGTGATGAGGACCAGGTGAGTAGGTATGCATCTCCGTGGACTGCTCATCGGGCCTGACAGGCCCGTTCTCAAAGGAACCATATGTGACACTGGCGTGATACGGCTTTAATTAATGAAAACTGGCATTTCAATTTCTTCTATGATATTTCTCATTATTGATCATAACCAATGATTCTATTATTTATTTGGATGCAGATATATACAAATTTGACTCCATGGTGAGTAATTACAATCCATACCCAGAATAAATGGTGCACTGAGTGTTGAAAGAAACATTATAGACCAAGAAAAAGGGATTGAAGAAACAGTTAAACACACATCCAAAAGATAGACAAATGAACAAGTAAAAATCTTTGTTTTCTACTTTTTTTTTTTTTTTTTTTCAGTTAAAGAAAAAGGAAAAAATATAAGTTTTGTTCTTTTACATGTATTTTCCCATAATGCAAGTGCTTTAATTAGAAAACACTAATTCTTAATTACGAAATGATTAGAATGTATAACGTGAATAAATTCGAAAACCATACTCGATCCACTTAAGAAAGTTGACGTTTTAACATAGTACTCAGATATTGTAT
The DNA here is from genome assembly GCA_030279155.1 of Forsythia viridissima. Taxonomy (NCBI): domain Eukaryota; kingdom Viridiplantae; phylum Streptophyta; class Magnoliopsida; order Lamiales; family Oleaceae; genus Forsythia; species Forsythia viridissima. The sequence goes on along the minus strand of CM059034.1, from coordinate 33,645,546 downwards.
CAGAATCCGAAAACTCAAATGATGAAAACCCAAACTCAATAATATGAACATTAGTACTAGAAAAGACAGATTAAAAAGATTAGTACCTTTGCAAGAGGAATTGTTGAGCAACTTTTCGACAAGTTTAAGATCTATTAAATTGTCATCAACAGCTAAAACATGGGGTTTTTCAATATGATCCAACAAACCCTTTGTTGAAGAAACATCAACATTAACATCCATTTCGATCTTCCTTTCTTGATTATAAAACAAAGTATGCAAAACACACAGCAGAAGTATAAGAAAAAAAAAAAACAAAGAAAAAATGCCAAAACTATTTTGTTCGTTTAGGTGAAAATTTGAGTGTAAAGTCAATGATTTAATTGAAAGTAAATTTATTTTGACCACTAAAATTGCACTTATTTTGGCCACTAAATTCAAGGATTTGGAAGACCAAAGTTTGAAGATGTATAAAATTGAAGGACCTAAGTTGCAATTTTTAGAAGGCTTGACTGAAAGATAATTGAAAATTTGGAGACTAAAGTGTAAAGATGTAAAAAATTGAAGGACCTAAGATACAATATTTGGAGGATTTAACTGAAAGATAATTAAAATTTTGGGGACCAAAGTGTAAATATGAAAAATATTAAGGACCTACGATGTAATTTTTGAAGGACTTAATTGATATATAGAGACTAAAGTGAATATTATATAAAGAACATAGACTACCATCCAATAAATAAATACCACATCATCATATCAAATCACCATTTTAAATTAGAAATTTAATGGAGTGACCATTAGTGAAATAATTTCTAACTTCAGTAATTACCATTGAAACTTTTGAACTTCAGTGACTATTTTGTAATTTGAAGATAGTTTTAGTGATCGTCGATGAAATTAACCCATTGAAAAAATAAATTTAGGTTTGTTTGACAACTTTTGATGAAGATTTTAGTAAATTTTTTATGAAACATGTGATCGAAATTTTGATAAAATTTATGAATTATATTAAATATGTAGTCAAAATTAATTGTTGATTTGAGCTTAATTTTTCAATAACTTTTTAATCTATATCTATATCTATACTACATCTAAAAGACCCTTACAGGAAGAAATATTTTTGGACGAAAATATCCACACTCATATTTTAAATTTTCTAATTTGTCTTTGATTAATTTAAAATGCCTTTAAAATTGATTCAATTGAATCTTAATTTAGGACTTCAAAATTCTCCACCTATCCATCTTATACACTCATCCATTTATTTCATGAATTGAATATAATTAATTGAAAATACTAGTATCCAACTCTAACAATCACTCCTCACTGCATTCGTTGTTGGCACATAACTGTGATATGCCTCTGCCTCTGTCTTCCTCTCTCCATGTATACCCTACTATATTCATTTTATTTTCTATATTGATTTTTGATTTGGGTTGATAAATAATTTTATTTAGGCTCCAAAGAAAGGTGCGAAGTTGCCAGCTGGTTGCGCAAAGAAGAAAGCTAAGAAGGTCATTCTTCTATTTGAAAAGTGGTCGATGCAGTTGAAATTGGTGGAGCACTGATGCTGAACAAGGAAGTCCACTATTTTGTCAAATGGCTTCATGCGGCGAAGATTTAGTGAATATGATATTAAAGCAACGCCTCAAGGTCAAGGTCCCTCCTCCATCAGTTCAAGAAAAACCTGAACAAATGTCTAGGTTTATTTATATTTATTCTCTCTCCAATTTCTGCTATGTTACGGAGATTTTGAACTATAACATGATAGTATAGTGATAAAAGTGGACTACGTATTTTTTTACCATTTAGATACGTTCTATTTTAGAATTGCATCAACATTCGTTAGCTTAGTGTTCCAAACTCTTCATATTTTCTTTCTCTCAAATTATGAGTAGCTAAATCATAATTTTGGATGAACGATGTAACCTAGTTTAGATTCTTTAATTTTGACTTTCAAGTTTTGCTTATAAATTATTTATGTTTCGATTTTACTTCTTTTCTTAATGCTTGAAATAATTGGCTATTATTTCATTGATTTGTGAATTGTAACAAACCGAGAGGTAACTTATTAATTTAGACCACGTAATAAAATCCGACAATTTGATAAAATGTAGAGATATGCTTTTATTATTGTTGCGGTCTTGAATTGAATTTTTAGGAGACTTAAGACATCTAATTAAGGACCATTCTGACTTCATAAGTTGACTTAATTAGATATGATTAATTTGAACTCGAGAGAGTTAAATTATGTTAAATTCGTGAATTCAATTGAATACAACATTATGAATAAATCTTGAGAGGAGAAATTAGAAAGACAATTATGGTGAACTCGTGAATCCAAATTCTTTAATCATATTTCTTGATAACTTTTACATTCACAATTTTGTCTAAAAGTCATAGTTATAGTTTAAACCTTCAAATCAATTTAATTCAAAGAGTTTTTAAATAAATTTGAAATAAGATTAATTGAACTAATATCTAAATAGGATAGTATTCGTAGAAACGATAATCCGGACTCAATAAGTCCACTTTATTACTTGTTTGCGATATTATACCCTTACAATCATAATGTTTGCTCTCTATTTTCCCCCTTTTGATTCTTGTAAATGGTATATGATATATCATCTATGGTATATATCATCATCCTTATTTATATGTCCCAAAACTCTAATATAGTGTAGAGATCTTGTCCTAAAAGAATTACCAAACTTGAGTTTAACTAAAATAAGGAAACTAGAATTCTGGTCATAAATTGTGCTTTAAGTCCCTGATTATTTTTACGATAAGTCCTTCATCTTTTAGATATTTGCAAGTTGGTCCCCATTCTAAATCTTTGTACACTTTTAGTCATTCTTTGCTTATTTTGCTTTGTTTTTCTCTAATTCTATCCGAACTCGAATTTTTACCTAAAGCAATCAAATCAACACATAATTAAGTATAAATTCACTTAAGAATACTTACAATCATCCACTTATGATAGGCTAAATAAGTGTAAAATCACACTTATCACTCAGTCAAAGAGTTTTTGATGTTGACTTGACTAGAATCGAGTTATCCGTTAATTAGTTGAGTCGGCTTCAACTTTTACTACAACTTGGCCGGAAGAAAGTGAAGAAAGAGAGAAGGTGTACAACAAAAAGCGCATCATAAAATCTCCCTTTGCACCGACAGCAAGCCCAACTTTGTTTATCATGGTGTCACCAAGTATATTAGGCAAAAATGTGTTCTTCTTTGTGCTTCCATGTTGTGCATTGTTGTGTATATATACAGATTTATTTATTCCATGAGTAATTGGAAGCAATTAAAGTTCGGATATTTTCAATTTTATCTAATCTGCTTAATTTAAAGTATGAAGTTTAATACGTACCGCAAAGAAAATATTATTATGTCTCGTGCTTGGAATTTGTTCCATGAAAAGTATTATTTTTATCTTCATTTTATTTTTGTCTATTTAAATATTTATAAGATAAAATTATCTTTAAGATTTACCGGGCAGGACTTTTTGAAAATTATGTATTACTGAACTTGTGCTATTTATGCCATGGGAGTAAGCATAGATGGACTGATCGCTATAAAGCTCATCATTAGGAAAAAAGTACATGTAATCAAAGCCAAAACAAGAAGTGAAAAAGAAGGTAAATCTATCTATCATATGAACATGCGAAATTGTTGAAAATAGTATTTAAATGATATACATGTTGCTCTATCTAATAACTGAAACTTTTAAATCAAGTGTATCAATATAGTATTAGAGCAAGCAAAGATCTTTGGTGTTGAAGACGGTATTTAAATAATATACATGTAGCTTAAACTTTTAAATCAAGTGGTTTAATAGAGCTGCTTGTGAATATTCATAATCAAGTATCCAATGGAGTTTGATGTTTTATATATATATAGGGCCAAATTTGGATCTCCATTGGTGGATAATATGCATGGACAGTTTACTTAGGTGAGTAAATTCATCAGCATGTATGTTTGAACACATAAATAACACTTTATATTGAAATTTCACCATGTCAAATAGTTGTAGAGGCTTATGATGGTGAGCAAGCTGCAAGCAAAGTCCTGCTCTAAAATATTTGGGCCCAGAACGCTCATAAACTAACCTATAAGACACTTGCAGATTAAGATCTCCACTGGGTGAAACAATCATAAACATTTCTATTCTTTAAGTTTTTTGGTTTATAGTTTAAAGAGTTGACTGAATTTTATTCTGAGTTATCCTTTTTAATTTGTAATTCGAGTTGGTATTTTTGCATTTAATAATAATAAAACTAATTGGGCTAAGCAATTGAATGATTACAAAAGAGACCTTGAAGAGATGCATAATGTTTCGAAATACAAGGTAGGATTATCTTGCATTGCTACCAATGTGTGTATATAGTTTGTGCATCTATATACAGTGTTGAATACCAAATTTGTAGAGATGTGTTGCTTCACTTATAAAAATACACTAAGTGTATAAAGTTGTAAATGGAGCTTTTACTTATGCATTAACTTTTATACAACTTTTATACACAAAAGATAGATGTAAAAAGCATGGATATAGAATACCAATCATTCTTGGTTTATCAACGCGTCCTATTATGTGAAAATGTCATTTTTTGTTTCTTTATACTTGAACTTTTATTATAAAAGTTTAAAATGATATGTTTAGACTATTATTTTTACATTGAAATTTTTTTTCTTACAATCTGTTAATTTTAAAATGTGATAGTGCTTGGAATTTTTAAGGTTTTTACAAGAATTTTATATAAAACCAATAAGAAATATATCAAGTGTGTCCATAATGACGAAAATCAACTTCAAGCGCAAAAAAAATGTAATCAAAGACTGATTTTGAGTTCAAATGGCTGGCAATCAGGTAGAATATAAATCCAAATTTTTTAATTCTTGAAAAACTATAGTTTACTTATTTGTTACTGTGTTGACCCTCTTTTCAGAAGTTCTGCAATTTTGTACACCTTACATTGAAGACACACAGTCTAAATAGATACATAATCCATGGAAGAAATGATCTTTAGAAAACGTTACTCACCACACACTCACTACACAGTGGTGGTACCTATATTTTATAGAGGTCAACAAAGCATGATTTTTGTTAAAATTACAGTATTGAATACCAAATTTGTAGAAATGTGTTGCTTCACTTATAAAAATGCACTAAGTGTATAAAGCTGTAAATGGAGCTTTTACTTAAGCATTAATTTTTATACAACTTTTATACACAAAAGATAGATATACAAAGCATGGATATGGGCATGAGCGGACGCATCACATGGCGAGACCACGCGTCCGCCCATGCTGGAATTTTGCGAAAAAAATGGTGCGTAAAATATTTTGGGCCGCAACCCGACCCAAGTTCTGTAGCACAGTCCAACCCAATCCAGATCCATTAAGGAGGAATAAATTTTTTTTAAAAAAATTTGTAGTCCAGGTCCAGCCCAATTAAATTGATCCATCACCTATTTGCAGTCCAATCCAAAAATCCAAAATCGGCTGAAATTTGAAGAAATCTGAACAAAAGACCCAATACATCAATACCCGTCTAAATCCAAAAATCAGATTCAATAAAAAAAATTAAGAGAGGAGAAAAAACATAGAACAGTAGAACGGAAATCTCTAACAACCTACGAGGCTACGAAACGAGAAGAAGAAGTCCGACTCCGGTAGAACTTAGAAGGAGATTCTTGAGAGTTAGCAGTGCCTAAAAAGTGAAGGGCTGAAACTGAACCGCTGAAGGACGACGCACAAGGCGATTCCGACGAGCAAAACCACAGAAGTCTGATTGGCTGAAATCTAAAGAAATGTATTTACGTTTTAGTTTTTACTTTTTATCATCTTCAACGAGTTCAATTACCTTCAGGCTTCACCCATTCACCGCCATTTTGGACTTTCTATGTGCGCAGTAGAAAGGTTTGGAAATTGGAATTTGCATTGTGTTGTGTACTTGTGTATTTGTGCTTATTAGCTTATTACTTATATTTTATTAGATTAAATTGTTAATTAATAGTTTAATGGTTGAATTAGTTAATTAATACAACAGTACATTTATTATTTATTAGGCAAAAATGGTTAATTAATTTTAGTTAGTAGGTTAAATGGTTAATTAAATTATTTATTAGTTATTAAATTCTATTATTATATTTACTTATTAATTATACTGTTGTCTTGCCGGCTAATTATTATATTGTCATTGCTAGTTGTTATTGTTTAAATTGTTGCCTTACCTGCTAATTATTAAATTGCTGTTGATAGTTGCTCTTTATTATATTATTGTCTTACCGGCTAATTATTATATTGTTGTTACTAGTTGCTATTGATTTTATTATTGCATTGCCGGCTTAGTACATTATGTTGGGAGTTGGGACTTGGGACTTGGGATTGAATAATTTGATTGAGAAATAATTTTCGTAATTTGATTACTTGAAGTCTTGAACCGTTGAGTGACTAATTTACAGTCTACAGACAAGACATTAGACATGAAAAGGTTTTTTCAACCTCAAAGAAAGCCTGAAGCTGGACCAGCTGGTACAAGTTGCTCTAGTGCTGCTTCTAATGCTATTAATACTTCGAGTTCGACACATTCACAAAGTTCATTACCTGTTGATAATGATGGTACTAAGAAGTCTCGAGTTGATACAATGTAGATGTCCTTGACCTTGAGTATGATCCTGGGAAACGGCCTCCAATCGAATCCTATGACCCTAATATTAGAGACGAGGTTAGGATGATTTACTTAGAGAGAGGTCCTTGTCAACCACACGTACATAGTTTTCCAAAAACAATTATGGGAAAAGATAAGAGGTGTTTTAGGAAGGTATGGTTTGCCGAATTCCATTGGTTGGAGTATAACATTGAAAAGGATGCCGCTTTTGTTTGCACTGCTATTTGTTCAAACCCGATAGATGGGGTCAAGGAGGTGGATGAACATTCACAAAAACTGGTTTTAGAGATTGGAAACACAAACAAATTTTGAAAGATCATGTCGGTCTTGTTACTAGTGCTCACCATCATGCTTTCACAATGTGCACCAACTTGATGAATCAAAGGCGAAGTATTTCTTTTGTACTTTCAAATCAAAGTACTAAACAACAAAAGAGGTACACAACTAGATTGACTGCGGTGCTAGCTGTTACCAGATTTCTCTTGATGCAAGGATTGGCTTTTCGTGGACATGATGAGTAGGAGAAGTCGCTTAACAGGGGGAATTTTCTTGAGTTACTAAGCTGGTACGCATATAGATGTGAGGGAGTGAATGAGGTAGTTCTTGGCAATGCTCCTAGAAATTACCAAATGACTGTACCAAGCATTCAAAAGGATTTGGTTAACTGTTGCGCTGTGGAGACAACAAGGGCTATCATGAAAGAGTTGGGTGATTCTGTGTTTTCGATCTTAGTGGATGAGGCTCGTGATAACTTAGTGAAAGAACAAATGGCAGTTGTTTTGAGGTATGTAGACAAATCTGAATCTGTCAAAGAACGTTTTTTGGCCATCTTTCATGTCACTGATACCAGTGCCCAATCACTAAAGGATGCAATTGATGAAATCTTTTCTAGGCACGGTCTGAGCATTTCTAAACTTAGAGGAAAAGGTTACGATGGAGCTAGTAACATGTCAGGTGAGTTCAACGGGTTGAAGGCTTTGATTTTAAGAGAGAATATATGTGCACAATATGTTCATTATTTTGTGCACCAACTCCAATTATGTCTTGTTTCTGTTGCGCGTAGAACTGAAGTGCTTGCTGATTTGTTTAACATGCTGAGTATCATAGTGAATTTGGTTGGTGCTTCATGTAAGCGTGTTGATGCTCTCAGAGCAAGTTACCACTCCGAGATTCTCGCGAAGCTCAATACGGAAGAACTTTGTAGTGGTAATGGCAAGTTTCAAGACATGAGTTTGGCCCAACCGAGTGATACCAAATGGAGTTCACATCTACTCACAATTACCCGTTTTATTGGTATGTTTAATAACATAATTGATGTGCTTGAGAATATAGCAGATGATGGCATAAGTTTAGATTTGAAAGGAATGGCAAGAAGACAACTGAGTATTATGCAAGACTTTGAGTTTGTGTTTTGTCTCTATTTTATGTTCGAAATTTTTGCAGTGACAGATGATCTTTCTCAAGCCTTACAGAAGAAAGATCAGGACATTGAAAATGCTATGAGATTATTGAGTTTTTGCAGGGGTTCATTGCAAAATATGAGGGACAATGGCTGGGATAATTTGTTGAGCAGGGTAATTGAGTTTTGTGTTGGTAGAGAGATTGTAGTGCCCAACTTGAAGGATATTGTAGTGAGGTAAGGTCGACCTAGACGCAGAACTCATCAGGTGACTTATCATTATCGTTTTTATATTGACTTGTATTGCCATGTCATAGACTCAATCTTGCAGGAGTTGAATGATCGTTTTTCAGAGACTAGCACCGAGCTCCTTACTTGTATTTCATGCCTCAATCCGAAGAATTCATTTGCATATTTTGATACGACTAAATTAGTACGTTTAGCTCAACTATATCCTATGGACTTCACTACTAAGGACATCATGTTACTCAGACCTTAATTGGATAAGTTCCTTATGCTTGTCAGAAGTGATGCGGCATATGTTGATTTCAATAGCATATCTTGCATCACTGAGAAACTTGTTCAAACAGGATGTTATTGTTATTTTCCATTGGTTTATAAGCTTATCACATTGGTTTTGACTCTACCTGTGGCAACTGCGAGTGTTGAAAGGGCATTCTCTGCTATAAATCTTATTAAGAATGATTTGCGCAACAAAATGAGTGATGTTTGGTTGAACGATAACTTGGTTGTTTACACAGAGCGGGGGATATTCAAAGAAATAGAGAATGAGACGATCTTGAAACGGTTTCAGACTATGCGACTTCGGAGAATGCAGTTATCTAGTTTCACAAATTGAAATTAGAGTTGTACTAAACACTTTTTAGCATTATTACGACTTGTCTCGAATTATATTTCACTATTATATGATTTTCTTGTTGCTTGATAAGTTTCGTATTTATTAAAAATATTTTCACATTATTTTTTCACAAACATTGGTCGTTGACTGTCAACGGTCAATTGACCAGTCAACGTCCGCCCTAACTGAACTTCAACTCTAGATCCGCCACTGGATGTGGGTTACAATCATTCTTGGTTTATCAACACGTCCCATTATGTGAAAATGTCATTTTTAGTTTCTTTATGATTGAACTTTTATTATAAAAGTTTAAAATGATATGTTTAGACTATTATTTTTACATTGAAATTTTTTTCTTACAATCTGTTAATTTTAAAATGTGATGATGCTTGAAATTTTTAAGGTTTTTACAAGAATTTTATATAAAACCAATAAGAAATATATCGAGTGTATCCATAATAACGAAAATCAACTTCAAGTGCAAATATATATATATATATATATATATATATATAATCAAAGACTGATTTCGAGTTCAAATGGCTGGCAATCAGGTAGAATATAAACCTAAATTTTTTAATTCTTGAAAAACTATAGTTTACTTCCTTGTTGCTGTGTCGACCCTCTTTTCAAAAGTTCATGATCAATCATGTTCAGTACTCTATTGTTTTTGTTGAATTTCCAAGTAAATTGACAGTTGCTTAGGATATTTTATGTAATCTTTTAATTCAAATGTCCCGAGGTACTGATTGATGGTTGGATAGATAAAATAAAGAAATAGCTATCGAACTGTTATTATTTAAAATTTTCAACAAATAAAAATAATTCATGATGTTATTATAAAATAATGTGCAAATTACGTGTTCTTAACTAGTCTCTTTCACACATGGCTTCTTAATTTAAAACATTAAGATATAACCGAAAAATATTGATCATTCTTTTAATATTGATATAACCGGAAAATATTTAACTAGATTAACTTATTTTGCAAGTTAGAACGATTTGTAAAATTCATAATTTTGAATATGTAATTATATAAACTAATAAATTAGTTGTGTTGTCTAATATATAATTGTAATTTCAAGAATCTTAATTATGAAATGTCAAACAAAATAAAGATGTTTGGTTATGCTAAAAATCAACTTTTTAGCAAATTTTGATAAAAAAATTGTTAAAATGTGTGGTTGAAAAGTTGATAACAGTTGTAAATCTCATTAAATGAGTGATTAAAATTAATTATTGATTTTGACTCAGATTTTTATCAATTTTTTAAACAAAACCAAACAAAGATTTAATATACAACACATGTTGATTGAAACTATTTTCAAGATCCCTCAAAGGTTTTAAATTCATATTCTATTAATAAAAAAGTCCTATATATGTTAAGATTATAATCATAAATGCATGAACAAATTTTAATTTTTGTTTCTCAAGGGTCTATTTTTTTCGTGATTGGATAAGAATTTAGTGAAGTATTATGACAAATAAGGATGAGTAATTCTAATTCAAGTCAAACGCCATACCATTATTCAAAAAAAAAAAAAAATCCAAAAAGTGGCAAATTAGAAGTAATCTATTTTGATATGTGGATAACAATCAATCCTTTGATCTTGACATTCACATTGCATGATTCTTAAATGATACATGATGATCATGATCTTTACTTTCTATTACCACTCCCTTTTTGTTGTTTAGTATCCCATGTTGCGTAATAATTGTTGCAAATGTTGAGCTCTTTGCATTATATACAATAATACTATGGCCTATGGGAGTGTTAAATAAGACTCAAAAATATTTGTCTACTATTTTATTCAACACATCAAACGTATAGTTGTTATATAAATAGCTCATAGTGTGTATTTTCCACTTGTGACATAAACAATAAGCGCCCTCTTATCATCAAGGTTGTTTTTCAAATTAAATTTCAAAATGTAATCTTCAAAATTTTAAGTATCATTCTTAAGATTTACAGAGTTGAAGCCGCATTGCCCACAAACTTTTACGAAAAGAAGTAATTTTGAGGCTTGGACAGATTCAGCTATATTCAAATTTACTTTATTCAAATTCTTGTTTGTTATTAAAAATTCAGACAAATACATCATGTTTAGTACATCCAATTGAATATGATACGACGTGAATCTAAAATTTCTAACATTCACAAATTTCCTCACCAATTATTATTATAATTTTTTGTTTTTTTTGTTTTTTTGGGTGGGGGTGGGGTAGTAAACAATGAACTCCTGAAATTTGCATTAGAGAATTTCAAGAACAAAGCTAGCTCATAAACCAAACCATCAACATTCAATAACCATACAGTGTTATGAAGATTAGGGACTTAATTGATCAGAAAACAGGACATTGTTTCTACAATTTCTGAGAGTTAAATATGGAGTTCTTGCAGCACGGCGGTGTACAATGGAACTGCTTTGTGCGCCTCGTAATCTCACAGAAGCTTAATCTAGTGCATGCTAGTTGTCTGAAAATAAGACACCAATAAAATCATCCCATTGATCACTTGATACTTGCATTGGGAATGGTCGAAGTGCACGGTCCTGATGAAGTCATGAACGGGATACCTTTGAATGTCGCAACCCCAGTGCCATCAGTGGAAAGATGCTGCAACCACGGGAAAATTGTGTCAAGACATGAAGTGCATGATTAATACGCAGTGCCTAATATTGTCTGGTGCTTATGCAATCCTCCCTATCAAACTCCCTATCAAACTTGTCGTAAGAGGACCGAGTACTCGAACAACTATAGGAAAAGTAGCCAGGAAGAAGGTATTTTATGGACGGTTGCAATACAACCATTCGTGATCCAAGGCAATAGGAATCTTCTTAGGACAGACTTTACAGTCTTTGAAAGTCTTACAGCTAAGCTATGGAGGGATATAATAGTAGCAGGCCAACCCAACACGGTAGTACCATTCAGAACATATTAAACATCCAAGGACAAGGCTATAAGGCTATTCTTATGACAGAACTTCTCAATCCTTGAAAGTCTACAGCTAACTTGTTGAGTGCTGGAATAGTAATTAGCCAATGAACCCGACATTTACCATTCAGAACACATTAACGACCAAGAACCCATGAGTGATGTGAGAACTGGGTTACAATATATTTACAAACTATTAATGTGATGCGTGTATTGTAAAGAATCAAAAGCAGGAAGTCCTTACCGGAGTTATCTTATCCAATTGTTTCTTTTTGGGATTAAGAACATCTTCTGGCTTTCCGTCATGTCTGGAAAAAAAAATCCAGTAGGGTGTACATCAGAAATGGAGCCGCTCAAAAGAGGATTTTATCCAAATCAACAATAAGCCCGTAATTCAATGCCAAATAGTAAATGGTTCTTATAAAAGACACAAAAGGTCCACACAAACTGGACACTCTGAACCCACGGATCATCTTTTCCTGTAGCCCATGACCATGACCATGACCATGACCATGACCATGACGAATTATAAGGTTGATAATTACATCTTTTGCACAATATTGCACTTCTCTTTAGGGAAAAGAAAAAAAAACAAATAATCAAATGAAAAGAGTTGGCATGATATATTGTGATATAGGATATTAATAGATTGCATAGTTCCCAGATCACGACTGACTGAAAAGATAGCCTCAACAAATAACCACAAAAACAAGTCTTTAACAAGTCATCAAAGGGCCTTCAGAAAGAAAGAAACTTGGATGTTTTTTCCCCTTCATAAATTATTAACTAGTCCTCAAGATATGCATTGCACACAGTATTCGTTTTCAGAAGTACATGCTTGAGGGAGCAAATGTTAACGCATTACACATAACCTTACTTGAGTATTCATTTCATTCAATTAGCTCAAGAAATGAAACAAAGCAAAGAAAAAACCCATAACGTTAAGAATTGAAAATGCAATGTAACTAAAGTTTTGGGAAAAGGGGGAAGATAAGAATGTACATATATAAATATATTCATTCAGCCCTACCAATAGATTTGACATATATATATATATATATATATATATATATATATATATATATATATATACATATATATTCATTCAGCCCTACTAATAGATTTGACAAATCTATTTGACAAATAATTACAACCCTTAATTTCAACTAATCTAATGGTCTAGATGTGTTAATATATATATATCATGGGAACACGTTTTGTATGTACAGTTAAAAAATAGCTTAAAACAACAACAATGTTACACATCCCAAGTAATACTGATGGAAAAAATGACGATGCAACAAGAAATAAATTTGGACTTTCATAAAACTATTCATGTTATAAAATTTGGCCTAAAGTAGGTATATTAGCGAAAAGATACCCAGAAAATGCAACACATTCCCCAATTTTAGCCCCTTCTGGAGCTATTAGAGGCTCTACTGCGGTGTGATCTTGATTAGAAGCACATAAAACCTGCAAATTAAGGAATACGGAAAAAGTTCTTAGAAACAAAGCAAACATCAATCAGAATTCAGAAATATAAATTTGTCAAAATATATTGACCTCCAATATAGGAGCGCCACATGCAGCGATCACACGTTCATATTCATACTTAAAAGTCTAGTCTAATAATATCTATCAGATCTCAAAAGCAATACTTGCAAGCACTAATATGTATAATACATTGTTACACTTTGTAAATGTAAAACTTTTTTAGAAAAATATATAAATTTGGGATCACCCCGGTTATCTCCATACTAGCTTCTTCGAAGAACCAATAGGTTTTTATTTGCATCATTGTAGATCAAAAACCAGAAGAATAAAAATATTTAAGAAACACTATCAATCTCAACATCCCAAGTCATTAAAAATTTATATGCAAGTAGTGCCCCAAAAATAATTCAATTTGACCAAAAAATGAACAGACCACCAAATTTGGACTAGTGAGTAATTACACTAGACTACTAGAGCCACCTGAAAGTAAATAAAAATAAATAAAAATTCAGGCGTGCTCTTGTACAGAGCATCATAATTTGCATAGGAAGAAATAACAGACGGGTTTCTGAGAGGCAAATATTACCAGTCACACTGCTAAAGTATTAGTTGCACAAGAAAATAAAGGAATGATAATGTTGACAAGAAAATAGAGGAGTAATAATGTTGACGCTACAAAAATGGTGGGAGAAGCATACCAGTCCCTCTGACATCACATCTCGTAACTTTCCAGGCTTCACATTTGTTATAAGTACTACCCGGCGATTCTGTAAGATACATGTAGCAAATAAAGAAAAAAAAGATCATATTAATCAGGAGTCTCCATACAAGAGTTCAAAAAAATTAAAATGGGAATCAGGACCCAGTAATGTATAATTATTGTTACACGGCATTCATACCGTCAGCTGATCGGGAGTACAATATTTTGCTAGGCCACTGACCACTTGCCTACATTTTGCTTCTCCAATATCTATTTCCTCAACCAACAAACTGCATCACACAATTAAAAATGCAGAGATTAGTTGAAGTCTTGGGCCCAGTATTAATAGTGATGCTCGCAACACAAATGACTATTTGTAGGTGAACTATATATTTTTGATGTTTTGGAGGTTGAAACCTCAAACAACAAAGATATCCCAGTGAAAATGAGAAGACCAATGGATCTTTTAATAAGAATAGAATCTTATTAACACAAGTGAACTACAAAAGAAGATAACAAGGTGTATACAGACAAGATACACAAAAATAAAATGAACTCTGAATAAAGGATCACAAGCACACTGTTTTGGACCGTTGGACTAAAAAAAAGGAACTCAAACTGACAGCTAATGCATTGGAGTGAAGCGATTCTGACAATTTATAGAGTTCTTTTCTAACCAAAAGATAGAAGTATAATAGCATTTACCTGTCAGCTGATGGATGTTTCCATGCTTTACGAATCAAACCAATCTGTATTTTGAGCAGACTAACGCTAAGTTCTTCTTCTTTCTTGTCTACCTCTTTTTCAGGTAGTTTCTTCTTGTCTACGGCTTCAGTTTTTTTCTTCTGTTATTTGGTGGAAGAAAACAGCACCGTCAATGCAGAATAATTTTGGCCAAGATAACATTAATAAATCAAAGCTTTCGTGGGACTCATGAATCTCAACTACCATATATCACACATGTAACAATCCATCCACAGAGAAGTGGATAATCACGATATGTGATCATTGACAACTGTTAACTAAAATGAAAGACATAACTTCTTTCAGAAAATGAAGAGTGTTACAGGTTTAATCTTGCGGTAAAACGAAAAAAAAAAAAAAAAGAAAAAGAAAAAGAAAAGAATGCCTAAGCTGGATTACCACAAGTAACAAAATTCCAAATTCTAGGGCATTCTACTATACTAATAAAGCATTATCCTTTCTTTATATCATAAAATACTAAAGAGTATATGCAAAATAATAAGAACTGTTTCAAAATCTTGCCCTAAATCCTGCTGCTTCCCCTACCCAAACAGTTTTAAATTGAAAAAAGTCGAGATTATTGGGAATAGCAATTCACCACTCTCAATAGTGAAGATCACATTTCAAATCCTTTTGTGTTTGATCCTTCTATAGTAGAGAAAAGGCAAAGAGAAGAGCTTATTGGTAATATGCTAGTGCATATCATGGCCTGGGAGGACAGACAGAAGGCATAATATAGAAGGGAGCTATCAGTAACTAATGTGAAATTAAACTGTTTCTGTCCCTAGTTCTTTGGACTCTATAATATTTATTGTGCTACCCAACAGGAAATTAGCATATATACGCATCTACGCATCTCACACTCTGTTTTTTCTAACAATAAAATTACACCTGTTATTTCTTCTTTGATGAAAACCCATAGTTTTTAAAACCAACTAGGACATTGACCCCGTCAAAGTACTAGGTCAGTGGGTTAACCGGCAGGTCATTAGTTCAAGTGGTGGGTCATTGTCGATTCAAAAGTCTAAACAAAACTTTTTTTTTTTTTTTACTAAAGTAACCAAAGGAAAGCAATAGTGGTGAATGGCCGGGTGACCCGACCAATTTTCCAAAATGGCCGTTGACCAATTTTGGTGTGTAAATTACCAAATATATCCTTGTCTTCTTCCCCGCTTATAACCATTTCAAACGATTTCAAATTCATTTGTATGTGAAGAAGAGAAAATTTCAAGGTTAGAATCCAACCCATTTCAATGTTAAAATCCAACCCATTTCATTTATGTAAGAAGTTTCATCATTCTCCATCTTTTTCTTTTAATTCACGGTAAAAATTGTAAATTTTGTAGTATAAATCATGAAAAAATGTATAAACCTGAGTATGAATCATGATTTTTACTTTAAATTCTTGCAAATCTGAGTTGATTTGGATGGATTAATTGAAAAAATCAGAAATCAGCGTTAATAGACCCATGGTCTCTTAACAGACTTGGGGTCTGTTAATGATCGGTTAACAGACCATATGTTAACCGACCTGTTAACAGATGGTATGTTAACCGATGGTCTGTTAACCGATTTGTTAACAGATGGTCTGTTAACCGATGGTCTGTTAACTGATATTATAAAGTAAGGGTATTTTAGTCTATTTTACTTAAAAGAGGCCTTTAAAACCTATTTGATATAAGTTAGGCTCTTCAGCGACTCCAAGTGTTTGACACGGCCATTTCAAAAATTCACCCAAAGCAATATAGTAATTAATATTTTGACTACTGTAGAATTGCACAATTTCATCCACGCACACACACATCACATATGTATGCATATTATATTTCATAATATCTTATTTTCTTTCCTTCCAATTTATTAATAGTATTTGTACCAGCTCATTTTGTTTTAATAATTTTATGGGTAACCAAAGCATATTTAAAATTTTATCAGGCAGCGTATTGGTAAAGACGGTGTAGTTGCTCACTGGTTTGAGCTGTTGCTTTCCACTTGCAAGGTTGCAGATTCAAATCTTTTGGAAGGCAGAATGCTTTTGAATTTCTCTGGGCGGTTTTTAATTAAAATCAGGCAGTTTTGACTGGTTCAAGCGGTCTTTGACCGGGTCACTTGCAAACCGGTCCATTGAGCAACCCAAACTGGCTTGTGCTCCGGGTCACCGGTTTACCAGCCGCTCCAGTTCAGTATTATAACTATGTGAAAAACAATCCTACATATCCAAAAAAAATATAGGTTAAGGAGTTACCGTATCAGCAGGCTTCTTTTCTTTTAAGTCTACCTTTTCTGAACTACTGGCATCTTTTGTCTCTGGGGCAGATTTCTTTGCATTGGAATCTTCAACCTTCTTTACAGTTTTTAATGCCTGGAAATAAATTGTCAACAAACAAATATATTAAAGTTCCAGCTTGGGCTTATTCCCAGGGAAGTTAATCAATCCATTGCAGATGGAATTTAAAAGAAACGTGCTCAGCAGAATTAACATTTGTAAAAACTCATTACACAAATCTCTGCCTCATATTTGTTCTAACGTGACATAGTAGCTAACAACTTAGTATATCCTGACTCTAACAAAATGTAGTCTTAAATCTACACGAATATAACATTTAGTCATGAATTCCACTTTCCTACATCATAGCCTCTATTGCATGTCGTGTCCTATTATATAAGCAGTACCTGAAAATTGTGTAAGTTATTGATATTATTAAATATTAAAATCATAAAACAAACAGCCAGGAAACTACGAGCATATCTGGTGTTACCCACCTGGGGAACAAATTGGGTCTTCTCTATCAAAACCGTTTTGAATAGTTTCGCAAATTCCTCCTTGTTCTGCACCAGAAAAGAAGGATTCATGAGTACATATTATATCATCATGGTGTCTAGAAAGATAGAGATATTTTTCCGTCCATTTGCCAAGAGTTGAAGCAGCATCAACTTTGACCCTTAAAATTTTTTTTGGATCATACTGAAAATATCTAGTGACCACCCTCACCCCTCAACCCCCGGCCAAAAAAAAAAGTCAGACAAAAAAATGATTGAAATAGAGAATAAGAAACAAAAGGAATGGATATTGATTTACTACTAAATACCAATACATCATTAAATATTTCATTCAAGTGATCTCCACCAAAAACAATCTCATAACCCTTGTCTTAAATGGATAGTATGTTGATATTCAGTTCTCTAGCTAAGTGCAGAAAATCATGTAAGCTCTAGCCAAGATGGATCAGTAGCTAAACAATTGTGTTTGTGGAAACTGTTACAATCGTCTCATAGGTTCTAGTCCAGGAATGTGAAATGCCAACAGGTTGAATATGAAATACAAAATTTCAAGAAAAATACAGTTTTTTGACAAGTG
The DNA here is from genome assembly GCA_030279155.1 of Forsythia viridissima. Lineage (NCBI taxonomy): Eukaryota > Viridiplantae > Streptophyta > Magnoliopsida > Lamiales > Oleaceae > Forsythia > Forsythia viridissima. The sequence goes on along the minus strand of CM059034.1, from coordinate 33,627,406 downwards.
ACTTACACTCCTAAGATCTCAGCCTTTGTCTCTTTACCACTAAACCAAAGCTTCAGTAGCACTAAAACAATTTAATACATTTTCCAGCTTTTCTACTGAAGATTGTGTTGGGAATGGGATAGGGGACATGGACTTTGCTTTGTCCATAGAAGAGTCCAAGTTACACAAACAAGGTTATAAAGAAAACAAGAAACTCAACGTTAACAAACAGACTTTTCCTCACCTGTATGTAATCCATCCATCTCAACAAGTGTGGCAACTTTGCTCTATCAGAACTTGAAAGACTAATCTGTCAATTATGAACAACTAGAGAATAGTTAAAGAAACACTTAAGAGAAAAATATATCTAAAACAACTCTTTCTCACTCTTGCCTAGAATCCTCAATCTACTCAAACATCTGTCCTTGTGGGTGAAGGTGCACAGCAATGCATACACACGTATTGGTCAATAGAATGCTGAGTAAAGCTCGTGGGCATCAACGGTTTCATTCACAATAACTAATGTACAAGATAGCTGCACAATTAATAGGAAACACATACCACATTCGAATGTATTACTGAGAAGACAATAACATCAGCTGCGGATGGTTTCAATCCATTGCCCAGAACAACAGATTTTGTAATCAACTCTTCATTCAACTCACTAAGAGCCTTAAAGGGCGTCTCAGATTTTGCTAAAAACTTCTCAGCAAATCCTATCCATTTCATCAGCTGCCACCAAAATTCAGCTTTTAACAACATAACCCGTATTTTACCATCTTAACTCAACATACACACAAATACAGACAAAGTAAAACAAAAACACAATTTTACCTCATTATCGTTTACATGCGCATCCCCATCCTTTGATGACTTCAGAATGCTTGTGCACAGGCTTTTCAAATCCTTGTCCAAATCACTTGAAAATGCTTTCTGCATGAATCAGTGGCAATTGAATTAAGTCAATTAACATATCACCAAAATTTGAATCCCATTTCCAAAACATTAATTACTTACAAACAAACCCAACTCCCATTTTCAAAAACATTTAATTAGTTACAGACAAACGCAAATTAGAAAAGATATGAAAACTTTAAAACCCATTTCCAAAAACTTTAATTAGTTATAAACAAACCTAATAAATGATTGAAAAAAAACAGGAAGCTTACGGGATCCAAAGAGAAGTGTTTACAGAGAGCAGAAACAATATTTTGCTTATCACTCACATACGCCATTGCTTAATCTTAACACTTCACTTTCTTTTTTACATCAAAATTTCAAGACCACGAGAAAAAAATGTAGGGTTTTTGATCAACTTTCTCGTTCTTGCCGTGGGCTCAAAAAAGTTTGGGCTGGCCGTTTTTTGTTGTTTGGGCTACTGATACTGTTTAAGGAATCAAGCCAAACTTCACTGAAAGTGAAAGTGGAATTGGGGGGTTATGTAAATTCAACGGCGGTAATTGTTGTTGTACTTTTAAGGTCAAATCTTAATTCAATTAAAATCGAGTAAATTTAAGGAACACTCACTGAACTTTAAACATGTTACTACTAACTCACTGAACTTTGAAGTGTCACTCATCACTCACTCAACTTTCAAATTTGTCTACCATCCACCACCCGTTTCTTTCTTTCACATTTCTGGCAGACAAACACTTCAAACGGTTTTTTAACGGGTGGTGGATGGTAGACAAATTTGAAAGTTGAGTGAGTGATGAGTGACACTTCAAAGTTCAGTGAGTTAGTAGTAACATGTTTAAAGTTCAGTGAGTGTTCCTTAAATTTTCCCAATTAAAATCATACTTTAGCATTAAAAGATCAACATATTCTTAAAATTTTTAAAAAAGAACTAATTCAATGATAATGTTTTTGTATGTTTCTGTTTTATTATGATACTATTTTATGCATGATATTGTTTTGGTATATTTAAATCATACTTTTATTTTTGATATTGTTATATTATGATAATATTTTCAACATATAATACTGTTTTATCTATGATATTGTTTCATTTAGATAATGTGCATTTGATATATTTATACCATACTTTTTATTTTTGATACTGTTTTATTATGATAATGTTATCAAATACAAACAATATCAATGATCTTATACTACTAATGGAGCATTTTAAGAACAATATCATTATTTCAACTATGAAATATTTTGTACTTAGTTTTATATATGATATTGTATCATTACTTCAACCATCAAAAATATCTTGTATATATTTTTATATACGATACTGATTTATGATCCAGTGTTCTAAAATGCTCGCTTAGGTGTGCGCTTAGGCACGCCTAGACTTGATGTCAGGCCTTGCCGCCTCGTCCCGCATCGCTTATTTTTGTCCATCAGTCACGCATTGCCAAGCTTAAACGCATCTAGGCTCAATGGCGCGACCTAGCCGCCTCGTCGCGTATTACACATTTTAGAACCTTAGTTTTATCTATGTTTATATTTATCATACTGTTTTATTATGATAATGTTTCAATCTATGATAATATTATTGAATGCAAACAATATCAATGGTATTGTACTACTAATCGAGCATTTTAAGAATAATATCATTAATTCAACCAATAAAACATCTCCACTTTTAATACTTATACCATACTTCTATCTTTGATATTGTTTTTATTACGATAATGTTTCAATCTATGATACTATTTTAGTACGATAATGTTTCAATATATGATACTATTATGTAATATATGATAGTATTATTTTATTGGGTTATAGTTTGTGTATGTGATACTGTTTTATTAAGATACTTTCATGTTTAATATTGATATAGTAAAATACATTTATCTATGATATTGCTTTAATATGTATGATACTGTTTAGACAAGAAAAATTAAAGATTGTCATTTTAAGCTAAAGAGACAACTTCAAACGACTAAAATCTATCATACGCAATGACAAAGTTACTGATCTTGATCGGCTCGTCAAAACGATTTCGAAAACATAATATAATATAAATTCTGAGCACGTATGCAAATTCTATACCAATTTCTGTTATGATACTGTTTTGTATGATACTATGTTCTATAATACAGTATCAAACAACACAACATGACTTAACAACACAACGAATAATCTAATGACCAACTTTCGTCAAAGCATGCCCACATCCAATAGATAAATCATGGCCATTAGATGGTGGAGCTTTATTACCTGTATTTGTTCCTTATCTTTATTCTTCATAATCTTTTTTACATACAATTTGATTTTTTTCAAAATTCAAACACTAACCACTTGTGTATGTGAAGCAAGTGAATGTGTACAACCCAAGGTCTGCCTGTGTCTCAATATCTACAGCCACCGTCGGCGAGACTAGAATTAAACATTTTGAACTTCTATTTCCTTGCTTGCAATTAAAAATTGGAATTCAATGAGAATAGAGTATTTCCAATTGATTGATTCACGTGAGAAACACCAGAAACAAGAAATCAGAAAGCAAGAAACACCAGAAAACAAGAAACCAGAACCAGGTTTCTTATGGTAGACTCGACACCAAAACCACCGGACCCAGACTTCACCATGGGCGGACCACCTTCGGTTATCCTCGTCGCACCCATACTCAGCCTCACGCCATCAAATTCAGTCCCCACGCCAAAAATAGCACCCAAATCACGGCGGACTTAGGTTTAGCCCCTAGCACCGACGTGACCTCCTCCACTGAACGCGCGACTACCAGACGGTCACCGGTTGACTCACCCACTTGGGCAAGCAGTTTGATGTCTCAATTGGCACTCAAGGGTTTAGCGAAAACAGATTTTCCAATGAGACAGACGCGTAGGTCAACCCAAACCTACACCCAAGTGACCGATGGAGGTTTGTAGATGTGGAAGAAGATGCCAAGGTTTGTGGAGGATAATTTTGGGATTAATTTGAAATATTGCTGAATAATATGATTTAATCACAATTTTGAAAAATATTTTGACCTAATATGATACAAGTGACTTATAGACAATTTTTTCTTATTTGTAATCTACACTTTTAAAAACTTTGATTGAAAATTTTCAAATGATTGAGATTTCATTAATTTTTATAGATTTTAATAAACTCCTACAGAATTTTATGAATTTTTATAGATTTCATTTTGAAAGATTTTCCTAAACTTTTACAGATTTTAATAGACTTTTATAGACTTTATTTTTTCAGTTAAAAATTTTGAACATAAAAATTTAATATTCTATAGTTAAAAAAAATTTGTCGCACGAGAAAAGTCTAGTAATAATTTATTTAATTATATTAATATTATTAAATTCATTAAAAATATTCTATTTAATTACTGCAAGTAAATTACGTCAAAATTTAATGACATAAATTATTAACTTACTCTATTTTTTTTTTTAGGTAAAATTATAAACTTACAAATGGCTTGTAGATAAATTCAAAAAATTATGACATGCAACTCTATTTAAAAATATTTTTCAACAAAAAAATTTATCCAGTTCATAATCTCCATTTGTATATTTAATAATGTATAAGTAGCATATCATCATTAATCATCACAATTGCATAACTAAATAATCAAAGTACCAATTTATGAAGAAAAAACGCAACCATGCTCTCATCAAGATAAATAGAAAAAACAAGAATAAAAATATAGTAGTAATAAATTAATTTTTAACCTCATGAAATTTATTAATAAACTACAATAAATAATTATATAAGAATTTAATAATAAATTTATCTTGTTTTTAGAGAAAAAAATGGTTATAGGAATAATGTTGAAAAAAATCATATTGTCTTCAAATGTTCATAGAAGGAAAAAGAAGAAAAATAGAAAAATGAGAAAATGGTTAGAAGAATATTGAAAAGAAAAAAATATTGGTAAATAATAATAGTTATATGGTTCATAGAAGGAAAAAGAAGAAAGGGAAAAAATAGTCAGGAGAATATATTGAAGAGAAAAAAAATCACATTGATGGAAGAGAAGAATATTAATCCTGACTCTACAGTTTGTTGAAGGAAAAAAGAAAAGAGAAATGTTCCATAAAGAAAAAAAATCAGGGAATGGAAGATTTTTTCCCGCCAAAAGCCTTTCAAAGTCTTATGGAGGACTTTGGGTGAATGAGAGGGAAATTATGATATTTTTTATTTATACGTTATGCTTTAGAGTTGGGGTACGTTTGATTGTAAATATTAAATTTGAGTAGAAAGAAAACGAATTCCAAAGAATTGAATTGCCAATAAAATAAACGTAGATTTAGAAGACAAATTTTACATAGAAAATAAAAGGAAAATTGGCCGAAAACGTACCTAACGTATAGACCCAGTGCCCAAATTATCCATACCTTTCAAATTTTGGCAATTACATCCCTCACCTATCAATGTAGTGCCCAAATCATCATTTTGGATGAAATCCATCCAAAATTCTGTTAAACCTTTGAGATTTTGGCGCAAATGGTCCATAACCTTTGTTCTTAGTGTGGAATTGGTTCTTAACGTTTATGTTTTGGCAAACAAGTCCCTAACCTATGTGTTTTAGTGTGAAATTGGTCCTTATGAGATGAAAAAGACAGATATACCCTTAGTTTTAATTAAAAGAAATTGTATGTGGATTCCCAATCATTAAAAAATATGCAAATAGTCCAATATTTTTATTTTTTTTAAAAAAATTAAAGAAAACTAAAGATTTTTTTTTAATTAACAATTTAGTAATAAAAATGTCAAATAAAATTATTATCTTTATTATGAAGTAATAAAAAGAAATTATTGTGAGAAATCATTTTTCTTCCTCTTTACTTATAAATTTTTTTCTCCCTCTTTACTTTAAAAATTAAGGGCTTGTTCGGTAGAGTTTTTTTTTTGGGGGGGGGGGGGGTGTTGACGTCTGAACCTGCACCAGTCCACGTGCCAACAGATCTCCAATCACTCCTCTGCCAGCTCGTATGTTACCTGCACACTAGGACGACCGTTAGGCACCAAGATCTCCGGAGAAAAATGGTCCGGCGATCGTTGGCACTCCGACGATCAAGTCAACAGCCGGTATATAAAGAATACGCGGGGACGGGAACGAAATAGGAGTGTGGGAGAGACAAGCAGGCAGAAGTTTGAGCAGAGTTTAGGGTGGGAATCGTAAGCGTAAAAAGTGCGTCATCAAATATAAGTACTCAAAAGCGCGTACCTTAGAATAGCCAGAACATGATATTTATAGGGGGAGAATCCTAATTGATTCAGGGAAGCAATCAATTAGAATTCTATTGGGATTCTCTTTCCTTATCGGATAAGGTAGGTTCCAATCTCGCCGTGATCTTCCGAGATTGCATCCCGATCTCTCTCAATCTCTAAGATTGTGTTGCTGATTTTATTGGATTGAGATATGGTTTCCTTGTGTCAATCAAATACAATCTTTCCTGAGATATCATTTTAGCTGTGCGGACCATAATAAATATGAAGCCTGACGAGGCTCTCTGGATCGGCCATGAATGTCGAGGCACTTCATGGGCCTCGCAATACTCTGATTCAGAAATGCTAAGATGTTCGATGGGCCTCTGAGGCCTTCGCCGGGCCAATGGAACCTTCATGAATCTGGAAGGCCTTCGCTGGGCCTATAAGGCCTTAGCGAGGTCTAGATGAGACTTTTACTAGAACTTTGCTGACGTGGAGGCTTTACCAAAATCGGGTGGTAACAGGGGGAAAATGGGGTTTTTTGGTTACTTTTTGACTTTTCAAATATTTTTGTAGTGTAAAAAAGATTGAAAAGTAAAAAATTGTAGACAAAAAAATAGATTTTTTTGGAAAAAATCTCTACCGAACATGACCTAAGTTAAATAAATAACAAAATGAGGTATATAATTTTATGACATTGAACTAATCTTATTACATTTTTATTTAACATAAAAATACTAATGAAAATTAATTTACACATTATGTGTTTTATTTTTGAATGAAAATAAAATGATAAATTAAAATATAAAGAATATAGTTGGATTTCTAATATTTGTAGTTAATAAACATATAACTCAATTAAATAAAAGTATTTGAACATCAAATTTGTGACAATTTTTTTTTATATAACAATAAAATAAAAGTTTTAATTTTAAATAATATATTTATTACTTAATAATAAAAATAATAAATTTATTTGACATGTTTATTACTAAAGTGTTAATTCAAAAAAAATACTCATTAATTTTTTTAATTTTTTTTTATAAAAAATAAAAGTATTGGACTTATTTGCACATTTTTTAATAATTAGGAATCCACATATAATTTCTTTTAATTAAAACTAAGGGTATATTTGTCTTTTTCATCTCATAAGGACCAATTTCGCACTAAAACACATAGGTTAAGGATTTGTTTGCCAAAACATAAACGTTAGGAACCAATTTCACACTAATAACAAAGGTTAGGGACCATTTGCGCCAAAATTTCAAAGGTTTAACGGAATTTTGAATGGATTTCATCCAAAAGGATGATTTGGGCACTACATGAATAGGTGAGGGATGTAATTGCCAAAATTTGAAAGGTATAGATGATTTGGGCACTGGATCTATACGTTAGGGACGTTTTTGGGCAATTTCCCAAAATAAAACATCCTCCCCTTTTTTTCTAAGAAAACGTTTTTCGGCTTTTCAAAGAAAATGCAATCATTTATGTAGAAATGAGAAAACGTTTTACCTGGAAAAAATGATCATCAAACACTATTGTAGTTGAAAAATAGGCGAAAAAAATGTCTTTTCTATAGAAAAATGCTTGCAATCAAATGCACCCTTAGTACATAAATTTTTTTTTCTTTAAAGTCATTAAAAGTTATCGACATTTTGAATATCCCTGAATTTCGTAGGATTTTAAAAAGTCTGAATTGAATATCAGATGACTTTATAAATTTTTTTAAAAGTTTTTAAAAATTTATATTGAATACTTCAAGACTTTTATAGAGTTTAAAAAATCTGAATTAAATACACCTTAACTTTTAAACTCCATAAAATTATTATCAAATCTTAATTGAATACACCCCTAAGAGTTTGTTTTGTGGAGTTTAAAAGAAGTTTTTTAAGAGATTTTGAAAAAAATTGATGAAATGTGTGGTTGAAAAATTAATAAAAGTTGTGGGTCGCATGAAAATATGTAATTGAAAATAAATTTAAAAAAAAAATAAAAAAAACCATGACCAAATATACTCTAAATATTTAGATAGACTTCAACTTACATTTTTAACACAACTTGTGGATTTCGTAGTTTATAAAACTCCGGTGCCCTTCTCAATATCTCTTAACACCATTTGTAGATAAACTTGATTGCTCTACTTGTGCGAGTTGATAATTTTACGAACAAGTTCTTTATAGAGGTCGAGTTGGACCAAGTTTAATTCAAGATACAAAATATGTTTGATTAACATACTAGTATTGCATTATTTTGTGAAAATGAAGTGCCATAATATCTAAAAACTTTCAAGATTCTTACATGGATACATCACTTTCAAGGATGTACCTTTTGTATTTGGCCATTTTCAGTTTTTGGACGTATCAATTTTGAAAATTTACTTATTTTTGGAAGAAAATATATGTATCTAGACGGTGATAAGTTGAATATTTTATGGTGAATTTCAATGAGATGATGATACACTATTTTTTATGGCAACATAATGGGGATTTTGGATTAAAGCCTAATTTGGGATTGATTTTGGAGTCCAACTTCTGATTCTCAAAGAATCAGAAGTTGATTTAAGTGTTTGGCAAAATTTTATATTTCGGAAGAGGGTATAGAGAAGGTGATATACTAATGTATGGAAATAATTTTGAAAATCTGAATTGGGAATTATGTTTTGAATTTTTGAACTGATTTGGGATTTTCTTGCAGGTTATTTCTTTGTTTTATCGTTATGGTGGTGGTTACACTTGGAAAGAGAGTTCGCGGCGGCGGCGGAGGCAATTTTTCGGTGGTGGTGATGGGCGACAGTAATTTTGGTGAAAAAGAAGTAATTGAGTTGGGGTTTAGTTATAATTTTTATTTATTTATTTTTTTTTTGTTGAGGTCTAGCTGCAATTTTATTTATTTTTTATCATTCAATTTAAGGGTAAAATAGTTCATTTAGTAAATTTTTGACCATTTAACGGTCAAATTATTAGTTTTAGTCAAAAAAAGATTTCAGGCGCTAACGTTTCATAAATTAAAGACCCGATGATTAGAAATGAAAGGTTAGGAACCCTATTGTCATAAGGTTTAAAAGTTTAGGACCTCCAGTGCTATTTACCCTTTTTCTTAAATTGAAACATGATTGGAAAACTAGATAAAAAATAACTAAATACAGCCACGAAAATAGAAAAGTCAAAAGCGAATTGACCATAGCTGGGCGCTGGAGGGAATAATTTTTGGGTGTATTCTAATACTTTGATATTGGCGAATGGATTTTGTGGAAGAAGAATTGACCTAACGGCATTCTTGTTTTTGTCTGCAGGCGTTTGTTATTTTGCTACTTTCTGCTTTTTGACGCCGTTAAAGGGACATATCTACTTTTGACTTTTTAAATAGGTACCCTCCCCCGTGGCTCAGCTAGACCTACCACACGGCGGTGGGAATTGGGAAACTTGGGGGGTGTGGGACAACGATACGAAATTGCAATAATTCAACTATAAAAGGGTTTTTTTTTTGTAAAAGTAGTTATCCATATTTATACATTTCGTAACACTGACAATTTTACATTTCTATTCTGTATGACCTACACATATATTTACTAAACAAGCCCTTCATCTTTAGACGAATGAACATTTTGTATTGCAAAAAATGAGTTAAAAATAAATGTTATCAGAAAATAAAATTGAAATATCTTAACACTACTATTTTTGAACAATTTAAAGTCGAACTTTGTTTCCATGCTATAAAAGATACAATTGTTATAACATTAAGAAAATAAGAGAGAAAAATAAAAGAAAATAAGAAATTAAGTGTGTAAAATTTATTATAACAATGACTTCTATTTATAGGGTTTCAATATGAGTTACAATTTAAATAAAATACATTATTTTAGAGTAAGTAGGACAACCACATACACGTCTAGTTAAGACCAAATAATCATTCATCATTATCTATAATTTTACAACAATCATCATTAGATGACTATTTATATAATAACTATCTCGTTAAAAATATTGTTTGACAAAAATTCAATATGACAAAAATACCAAACGAATAAAAAAATAGTACATTAAATTTTTAAAATTTGAAGTATTTAAAAAATACCATCTCATTAAAATATTGCCAGAAAACTCAACAAGAGAAAACCTAGAGAAAAAAATAGTTTTAAGAACTATATTTATATATTTATACAACATTTTTATCTTTGATATTGTTTTGTTATGACAATGTTTAAACCTATAATCTTGTACTACTAATTGAGCATTTTAAGAACAATATCATTACTTCAACTATTAAAACATCTTATACTTAGTTTTATATATGATACTGTTTTATATAGATAATGTGATATGATACACTTACATCATGTTTTTATCTTTAATAATGCTATTATGATAATGTTTCAACCTATGATACTGTTTAATCTATGATAATGTTATTTAATGCAAACAGTATCAATGTTCTTATACTACTAATGAAATATTTTAAGAACAATATAATTACTTCAACTAGCAAAACATCTATGATACTGTTTTAATTTATGATAATGTTATTAAATGCAATCAGTATCAATGATCTTGTACTACTAATGGAGCATTTTAAGAAAAATATAATTATTTCAACCAGTAAAATAGATCTATGATACTATTTTATTTAAATAAAGTGATATTGTATACTTATACCATATTTTTATTTTTGATAATGTTTTATTATGATAATGTTTCAACCTATGATATTGTTATTTAATCTATGATACTATTATTTTATTAGGTTGTAGTTTGTATATGTGATACCGTTTTATTAAGATATTTTTATGTATGATACTAATATATTAAGAAACATTTATCTGTGATACTGTTTTAGTATGTATGATATGTTTTGACAAAAAATTAAAGGTTGTCATTTTAAGTTAAAGAGACGACTTCAAACAGCTAAAATTCATCGTACGTAATGGCACAGCGACTGGTCTTGACCGGATCGTCGAGACCATTTCGAAAATATATTATAATAAAAATTCTGAGCACGTATGCTAATTCTATGTTCATTTCTATTATACTACTGTTTTCTGTTATATTATTTTTCTATAATACAGTATCAAACAACACACATAACTAATTACCAACACAGATAATAATCTAATGGCCAACTTTTGTTATAGCAATGTCCACATCAAACTTTTTTATTCGTACAGAAATTCAAGCTACTATTTACAACAACCAATAATGGCAACTCTACAGAAAATCATCAAACAAATATTCTTTAATGTTTACTATAATACAGTATCATGATACAAATATGTTTGTAATACTATTTCTCATTCTTGATTACAAAACTACCTGTTACCATTTTCTCAAATCCACATTCATTATCTTCATTAAATCAGTTGATCTATGCAAAATCACTCACAATTCTTCAAGAATTTATTTCATCTCACAAAAATATTTTGTTCACTCCAGTCTTTACTGTCTAGTGTAGAATTTCTGTTCATCAGTGGTAACTTATTCGAATAGATCCCCTTCTCCAATTTCTACAAGACATGTTATCCAAATATTAGAAATTCAAAATATAATACTGGAGCTAGAAGAAATTTAAGTGGAAACCCTTTTTCCAAACCCTCCGTACACACAAATCTAATACCGGCCTTGAATTTACACTTCAATCATCTGTAAATGATTACTCTAATCTAAATTTATTTGTTTGTTTGCAGACAACTTTTTACCGTGTTGAACACCAAGAAGAAGATTTAAAAAAGAAAAAATAAGCAGATCATGTATTGGTGCGTCTACAGCGAGTTTCTAATGCGAGCATGTGACTATGCCTTGAACAAGGCACTATAAGCTAAGTTTAGGGATTAAAGGAGCTACTAGTAGCAGCGGCGGCAGTGGAAGCAGTGCCAAGGGCAATGTTTGTGGCAAATATGAATTAGAGGGATAATTTTGGGATTAATATGAAAAATTGATGAAGAGTATGACTTATTTACAATTTTAAAAATTGTCTTGACCTAATTTGAAACAAGTCACTTGCTGGTGACTTTTAGACAATTTTTCATTGTTTGAATGTAGATGTTACCAATGCATTTGTGAATAACTCTACCACAATATCACTCGAGCGAGTTTGTTGAACATCGATGACACCATTCTTCTAAAACTTATGTGTATTGAAGAATTTTAGAACAATGTGTTTTGTCATATCTCATTTGATATATCATCCATTGAGTTATTGAAAACAAGTTGCATTATCTTCATACAGTATTATTGGGTTGTCTTTTGTTGAAGTTAATCCGCATGATACTTAGATATGACGTGTCATATTCCTTAACCATACACCTCGAATTGCTTCATAAATTGCAATAATTTCAAAATGATTTTAATATGTTGCTGTCAAAACTTGACCTTGATATAGAATCAGGAGGATGGAGAACAGAATGAGGGAGGTTGAAAGAGAGAATGATGGGTTGAAGAAGTGAGAATAGGTAGGTGGTGTAGGCTAGGGGAGGGATGAACTTGTTGACGGGTTGAGGGAGGCTCAAGGGTCATGATTTGCAACTCATGATTGTGAAATTTTATTTTACATGAGAAAATTTTGAAAGTTTTTTTTTTCAATGTTACGAACGCATTTCAAGCGTATATTATCTCAGTCATTTTTATTATATTGTTAATAATTTTAATAAGTATAAATCATTTCCCATTTTTTCTAATATTGTAGTAGCGATGGAGACTAAGTTTAGAAAATATTGAGAAGACTTGCTTATGTTGTTTCGGTTAGCGCCAATAATGGACCATATGTTAAATTTAGAGGCTATGAAATATAATTAACTTATGAAAATCAACTGACATATGGTAATCTAGAGAAAATTTTATACGAGATGTATGTGATATACAATGAAAAGGCTAGTAGGAACGTTAGACAACTCAATGACTACTTTGTCGTCAAATGACGACAACGACCTATGGAACTACCTTTGTTCTATTGGAGGAAGTCAACATTCTAGTAGTTATTCTTCTTCTCTTTCTCATACTACGAATATAGGAATATGTACAAGTGAAATATCGTTAGAGTTTGTTAGATATTTTGTTCATAACATGCTTAGTATTTTAGACAAGGACGAGTAAATTTGTTGTGACATACTTAGGTGGTGAAGACAGAACAATGGTCAATATCCAATTGTTTCTATTATAGCACGTGATATACTACGTCTCTGATATTTATTGTAGCATCGGAGTCTGCTTTTAGTGTATTAGACAATGTTCATTTGATTACATATCAAAACTTAGAGAAGACATATTAGAGTGTTTAATGTGAAATGATTGGGATGAGGCGTAGCTCTAGATCCAAGATAAAGTAGATAGATTAATGGCTGAAGAATTTCAAGATCTAATTTTATAATTGGGAAAATTGCATATTTATCCTTTCAAAAAAGTTGAGGATATATCTCTAACCTTTAAAAATAGCACCAGACATTCCCAACGTTTGAAAAAATAAGCATGGTATGTCATTTTATGACAAATTTGTCATTCTCTTTAAATAAAAAAAATAATAATAAAAAACAAGAAAAAAGAAAAAAATAATTGAAAAATAATCAAATGTACCTTAAAAAATAAAAAGCAACAAAGAGATCATATTCTTTATCAAATCTCAAAATCTCAAAATCCATCACCACCCAAAAAACTGTATCCCACCTCACCTCGTCACCCATATATACACATCGGGTTTCTTGGGGTCAGAAAGTGGCCATGGGGGCAGATATGGAGCAGAAATAAGAGACCCTTTCACCAAAGAAAGGCATTTGACGTGGCGCTTTTGACACAGCAGAAGAGGCTGCCTTAGCCTACGACAGGGCCGCGCGCTCAAAGCAGCTGTAATAGCAATAACACTTATGATCATGTCTATAAACTATATCTATATATTGCATTCTACAATTCTTCTGCTAACCCATTTTCACCTCACTCTCTTTCCCATTTGTTTATTTTCTTTATCTAGATCTATATATAGGTCAAGAAATAGAGAGAAAAGAGAGTTAAAGATGGCTGAGAAATGTGATGACTTAGAGTTGAGTTTAAGGTGCCCACAGAATGAGAAGCCGTCACCATCGCCGCCGCCACCTCCGTTTCCGTTGAATCTGTTGCAATCTCCTTTGGCTTTCATGCAGTGGCAGAATCATAAATATTCAAGCGGTGACCCGTTTCAATTATCTACTAGTAAACTTTCTTTGGGTTTCTTTCCATCTACGTATGCTAGATTTCCTTCAGATTATGCTATAGATACAATTTATAGGGCCATTTTGTTAATTTATATTTTTTGGGGTACATTTGATTATTTTTCTTTTCTTATTTTTTTTATTTATTTAAAGGGAGAACAATTTCATCATAAAGGAACTACCATGCCTATTTCTTCAAACGTTGGGGATGTCCGGTGCTATTTTTAAAGGTTAAGGGTATATTTCTAACTTTTTAAAATGTTGAAGACCAAATATGCAATTTTTCCTTCATAATTTGTAAGTATTGTTTATGTAAATTTTCTTTAATTTATGACTTTTTACAAAAAAAAAAATGTACACGTAATAATTTGTTAATGTACATTATTAACTCCGTCTAAACTAAAAGTAGTTGGTCCTAAGCTTAAAATAGATAAATAATTTCAAATTTTATTTTGAATTTTTCAATTTATTTAATAATTTTGTATTCAAAAAAGCAAATAAATAAATAAAACGAGCTAGCTCGTGGGTGGCTTGACTCAACCCATATGGCTCACGAGTCCACGGGTCGAACCGAGTCCCTTTTGGATCACATGTCGAGATAAGGCTCAACTCGTGTTTATTAGAACTGTGCTTGGCTCGTGCTTAAAATCGAACTGAAGTGACTCGACTCAACCTATTCCCACTCATAAGTCACTATATTTTTTGGAGAACATGGGTGGGTGGTGGGGGTTGGGGGAGGAGAAGGGTAGCTCTCTAAGTTGAGTGGAATTTAAAGTAGAAGAAAACTTTAAAGGGAAAAAGTAAGGTCCTTGTCTAACTCTGCACAAACACTATTAATTATAGAACCCCCCCACCCATCTTCATTTATTTCTCTTCTCTTTTCTGCAGAATTCCTTTTTCTTTCGTTGTCCTCTGCGATAGTAGCCACTGTAATCCCTCTACTGTCCCATTCTCCTCTACTGTCATTCTAATAGCATCTACAATGCAAATGTAAATTGCTATATATTTTTTTTTAACACAGTTAAAATAAATAATGTTTAAGAAAATTCTTATCAAATAAAAATTGTTAAGGACTATGTCAATATAGAGCTTGTTTGGTGGAGCTTAAAAATCTGTTAAAAGATCGAAGTTTAAAGTCAACAATTAATTTTAACTATATATTTCATTTACAACTTTTATTAACTTTTCAACTACACGTTAATTCATCAACTTTTTATCAAAATATGTTAAAAAACTTTACCAAACAAGCGATTAAACGTCGTTAATGTGATTTTTGAGTTATGCTTTTTCTTCCTCTATTTGGCTCAACAACTTGGGGCAAAATTAAGAGCCCGTTTGGCAGAGTTTATAAACTAGTTTATTTGACCAAAACAGTTTATTTGACAAAATTTTTTTGTCTTAGTAGTCGTCATTTTTTACTATTCTTGGTCAAATAAACTATTTTAGTCAAATAAATTAGTTTATAATCTCTACCAAACGAGCACATAACGTGGTATAAAAAAATAGACAATATCTAGAGTTCCTACTAAATTCAGAAGCTCCATTAGACATGCTGATTGAACAAAATTTAAATTTCTTATGTAAATTTAATTTTTTTTAAGTATTATTAGGTTTAATTTAATAAAATACACATAGATAACAATTCATATAATGTATTGGGGATCAAATTTGGACTTGAATAATTCATTAGACATTAATATTTCGTACCACTTAAATAACAATCCATAGAATACATTGCTTTTGCCAAGTTATTCCAAGATTTCATCATTTATTTATTTTTGTAATTTAGAATGCTCTTTATTCAATTTTTATTTTAATTCGTGACACAAGAGAACTGAGAATTTATGAAAGTAAAATATTAAATTGATTTCAAATGCATATACCAATTTTTTTAGAGTGTGTGTACTACTTCAACGTCGTAGAGCCATGCTTGATTCTGGTAGTAGATAAAGATGGAAAAGCCAACAAGCCTTAACATTGTTGACTAATAAGAAATAGTGATACTATGTGCATGTTTTTTTTTTTTTTTTTTTTTTTTGAGCAAACAATAAAATTAGTACTGGATTTATAGGTCTTCAACTTTTAAAAATGAGGTTCTGAGTCCTCAACCTATTTAAATCTGAAAATCTAACTCCTCATGTGACGGAAATTATAAATGTGGATGTTAAATTTGCATTCAACTTTTAGTTGAATTATAGAAAAATGTTATGTGGTTTGATAATTTTATCTTCTAATTTGAAGTCACGTGAAAGTTATGTACGATTTTAACATTCACATTGATAGTTTTGATCACATAAACATTCAAATTCAAATATTTAAATAGATACGAGACTTAGAAATTCAAGTTGATAATCTACTTAAAAAAGGTTGGAGGGTCGATTCCTAAATTTTTCATAATAAATTTATGGTTAAATTTCATTCTAAAAGCTTCTCTTTTATAGAAAAACTGCGATTCATGGCAATGGATAATTTGGACTCGGGCCGTGGCCCATATGGAGAAACGTAACAACGGATCAGACACGTCGGATTATCCAAGCCAATAAAGGATCGACACGCGTCGATCCAAAATAAAACCGTTCATAGCCTTTGTTTCTGCCTTTAAAAATTCTCTCTCTCTCTCTCACTCACACGCAATTGTGTGTGTGTCTGTGTGTGTGAGGAGAGTGCTTTAAATGCTTCAGTGACTGTCCGTTGCCGGAAACTCCCATTCCCCCGCCTTCCCCGGCGAGTTTTCCGGTAACTCTCCTTCTTTAAGCTCCACTCCCTGGATTCCATTTCCAGAAATAAAATTTATTCCGGCGACTATTTTCAGGCATTTGAGCTCACATTTCACTCTCAGATTGAAAATCTCTTCACTGTCATTCTCATTGTACTCACTTCAACGCCAAATCAACACTTCTTTCCTAATTTTGGTTTTCTTCGTTTCTTAACTTTTTATCATCTGCTAAAGATTTTTTTGTATACTGTTTTTTGGGTTTTCAGAAGTTCTCTATTGCCAATGCGGTTGTTTAATTTTGTTCTTTAGTGGCTTTATCTGTTAATTTTCTGGGTTTTCTTCATATTTTTCTTTGGCAATAATTTCTTGCTGTTAAATAGTCAAAACTCAAAAGTTACATGCATACATACACATATTTGTATGTACATGTGTATCTTTTTCATGAGTTTTGAAGGTTGAATACAGTAAAATCGGGCTCTTGATAGCTTAAAAAGTGTCAAAAGAATCAATCATTTCAGCTCCTAATCAAAGTCACTTCCAGTTTATTTCTCTCTTCTTTTGGTTCCTGAAGAAGTAATTTTTTAGAAAGAAAAAAACTGTCTTTCTCGAGTTTCAATCAAAATTCAAAACCCAGCAATGCCATAACTTTCGTCGGCACTAAAGTAATTTGTTGAAAATGAGAATTCTGTTTGGCGTATCGTTACTCATTTGTTTGTTTCCCATTTTGGTGAAATCTTTGAGCCCTTCTCTAAATGATGATGTTCTTGGGTTGATTGTGTTCAAGGCTGATATTCAAGATCCAGATGGGAAATTAAGTTCTTGGAATGAAGATGATGATATCCCTTGTGATTGGGTTGGTGTGAAATGCAACCCCAGATCAAATAGAGTATCTGACCTTGTTCTTGATGGCTTTGGACTTTCAGGAACACTAGGTAGAGGTCTCCTACAATTGCAGCTTCTGCGGAAGCTTTCGCTAGCAAAAAACAATCTTACGGGAAGGATAAGCATCAGTTTTGCTCAGCTTTCTAATCTGAGGGTGCTGGACCTGAGTGAGAATAGCTTATCCGGGTCAATTTCGAATGATTTCTTCAGGCAATGTGGGTCTTTGAGATCAATTTCCTTGGCCAAAAACAAGTTTTCTGGCCATATTCCTGAGAGTTTGGGCATGTGTTCGACGCTTGCTTCACTGAACTTTTCAGGCAATCAGTTTTCGGGATCCTTGCCACCAGGGTTATGGTCATTGCACGGGCTGAGGATGCTTGATTTGTCTGATAACTCGTTGGACGGTGAGATTCCAAAGGGCATTGAAGGTTTGACCAATTTGAGGGGGATAAGTTTGAGGAAGAATCGATTTACTGGTGAAGTTCCAGAAGGAATTGGAGATTGTTTTTTGCTGAGGTCAATTGATTTGAGTGAAAATTCACTTTCTGGAGGGCTTCCAAGCACAATGCAGAAGCTTACCTTGTGTAATGATCTAGTGGTTGGAAAAAATGGATTCACAGGGGAGGTTCCTGAATGGATTGGAGAAATGAGAAGCCTTGAGACCCTGGATCTTTCTGAAAATAACTTTAATGGCCACGTTCCAGATTCTCTTGGGAAGCTCCCATCGCTGAAAGTTTTAAATGTATCCAAGAATTCCCTCTCGGGAATCCTGCCCGAGTCTATGAGGAATTGTGTAAACCTTCTGACTCTTGATATTAGCCATAATTATTTTACTGGTGAACTTCCTTCTTGGCCATTTGAGTTCGGTTTACAGAAACTTCTGTTTTCAGATAATAGATTAAGTGGGAATGTGGATAACGCTTTTGCTTCCTCCTTGGAGAGTTCTCGTCACAAGCTTGTAATTTTGGATGTCTCCAAGAATCAGTTATCTGGTGAAATTCCACCTTCTGCTGGAGGTTTCAGCAGGTTGCATCTCTTGAATATGTCGAAAAACTCATTTGCAGGCGGCATTCCTGCAAGTATTGGACAATTGAAGATCTTGGATATTCTGGATTTGAGCGGAAACCAGTTAAACGGTAGCATCCCGTTGGAAATTGGTGGAGCTACATCTCTTAAGGAATTGAGGCTAGAGAAGACTTCAGTCGGAGGCAACATTCCTACTTCGATTGGGAACTGCTCTTCACTTGTATCCTTGTAAGTTCTTTGCTGGTTTTATGCGTTTTTGTAACATCTCTTTGTGCTTTTCTCATTTTGTTGAGTAATCTTTATACAACTTAATCGTGTAGCTTGTGAAATGGTTAAATGCAATTCTGAGTAAGCCAGCTAGTATCCTGTAGTTGTCCAATTTTCTGCTGAAATTTATGCTCAATGTAATTTATTCAAAGTCAAGAAATTTGGATACTATCTTATCTGTGCTTGCTGTTTACAGAAAGAAAACTATAGCAACAAAATCCTCTGAGTGAATATGGGCTTGATCCGTAAATTTAAGCTAATCCAGTATTTCTTAAGTTCTCAAGCCTTCTGCCATTCCAACTGAGTTCCTTTTGGGCTATTGCCAAATTTGCAGGTCTCTGGCTCATAACGAAATAATTGGCCCTGTTCCTGCATCACTTGCAAAACTTACATACCTTGAGACTGTAGACCTGTCTTTTAACAAGCTCACGGGGACTCTACCCAAGCAGCTGGCGAATCTTGGACGCCTGAAATTATTTAACATTTCACACAACCATCTACAAGGCGAACTGCCTGCTGGTGGTTTTTTCAACACTATTGCTCCTTCATCTGTATCTGGCAATCCGTCTCTTTGTGGGGCATCAGTTAATAGAAGTTGCCCTATGGTCCTTCCTAAACCCATTGTACTTAATCCCAACTCGTCTGATGCTGACCCCGGTACAATCCCTCAAAGTTTTGGTCATGAGAAGAAAATCCTCAGCATCTCAGCCCTCATTGCTATTGGTGCAGCTGCGGCGATTGTTGTCGGTGTAATTGCGATCACTGTTCTTAATCTTCGTGTACAAACTTCCACGTCTCGATCTGCAGCATCTCTCACATTTTATGGTGGGGATGACAGCCATTCACATACGAGCGATGGTAATTCAGGGAAGCTTGTCATGTTTTCAGGTGACTCTGACTTTAGCACGGGGACACATGCTCTGCTTAACAAGGATTGTGAACTTGGGCGTGGGGGATTCGGAGCTGTCTACCAGACCATGCTTAGAGATGGGCGTTCGGTTGCCATCAAGAAGCTTACTGTTTCAAGTCTTGTCAAATCCCAAGAAAATTTTGAAAGGGAAGTTCAAAAATTGGGGAAAGTCCGTCATGATAATCTTGTGGCACTTGAAGGTTATTACTGGACCCCGTCACTACAGCTTCTTATATATGAATTTGTCTCTGGTGGAAATTTGTATAAGCACCTTCATGAAGAATCTGGTGGAAATTACCTCTCGTGGAACGAGAGGTTCAATATTATTCTCGGTGCAGCTAAAGGCTTGACTCATTTGCATCAAATGAACTTAATCCATTACAACTTAAAATCAAGCAATATCTTGATTGACAGTTCTGGTGAACCTAAGCTTGCAGATTATAGTTTAGCCAGGCTGTTACCAATGTTAGATCGATATATTTTGAGCAGCAAGATTCAGACTGCCCTCGGTTACATGGCACCTGAATTTGCATGCAAAACTGTTAAGATAACCGAGAAATGTGATGTTTATGGATTCGGGGTTCTGGTGCTGGAGGTAGTCACTGGGAAGAGGCCTGTTGAGTACATGGAGGACGACGTAGTAGTGCTCTGTGACATGGTTAGAGGATCATGGGAAGAAGGCAGAGTGGAGGAATGCATTGATAGTAGGCTGCAGGGGAAGTTTCCAGTCGAGGATGCGATTCCAATGATAAAGTTAGGCTTAATATGCACATCGCAAGTTCCTTCGAACAGGCCTGATATGGCAGAAGTGGTTAGCATCTTGGAGCTGATTAGATGCCCTTCAGGAGGACAGGTTGAGTCGGGGTTGGGGTCGGGGTCGGGATGAGTTCGGCTAAATGTTAAAGATAAGTAGGTGCATTATAATGGTTTATCAGGCGAAGAAGAATCCCGTTGCTTTGTTTAAAAAGTAGAAATTCAGGTTTAGTTCCAATTCTTTTGCTCCTCTGTTGTTTCTCTTAAGTTTGTATCGTTCCGGTTAAATGTGTGGCAACGGGATTCCTTTTCGCCGGGTTCCAATTTGGGACTCTGCTGGATATCATATCATTACTTACTGATCCTAGTCTTTCATTTCCTGTTGTTACTTTAGTTTCTAACCAATTGATGCTGGTTTTTCAACTTCTGATTTATGAATCTAAATTTGACAAATGTTCTGGCCTTTGTTGTTACTTTAGTTTCTAACCAATTGATGCTGGTTTTTCAACTTCTGATTTATGAATCTAAATTTGACAAATGTTCTGGCCTTCTGAATCCTGTGATCTTCTGTACCCAGAAAATCTCAAACCCTTTAACCTATTTATTCCAGCGGGAACACCACGAGACAGTTTAATTCAAGCTCGAGCCGGCCCCGTTTTGAGCGCCAAAAATTATCTGGGACCCACACATTTTGACACCCTTAGCCTACAAACAGAGTACATACTTTGTATGTTGGATTGGATAAGAGATAAAACTGAAGAAGAGATAAAACTGAAGAAGAGAGACACGTGATGAGGTGTCTTGTCGAAAATTCAACATATGAAACATGTCTTCACAGTAACAGATCATTGCATATTTTGGCCAATAAAAAGTAACATGATAGTATGTTTTAAGAGTTCTCAAGATTCTTAGTCCCCACTCCCAAGCAAATAATCTTAGTTATGAATATGAAAAACAAAAAGTGAAAGCAGAATCAAAGGGAATAAAGGAAGTCATAATAAAGAAAGAAAATGTTTGAGAGTAATGGAAATATAATAATGCAGAATCTGATGCTGTCTGAATACCCATTTCTTTAGGTCCTAATAATCTATTTTTTAACTTTTTTTGCTTCTTTTTCTTTAGCATTTTTTGAGGTTTTAATCTGCAGCTGAAATTCACATGTTTACTCCATCTTCTTCATGTCCTTTTCTTGGTTGGAAACTTATCTATTTGTATACAAATCTTTCTGCAACTCTCCTGTCTGTTTTCATTAATCTGTTTCAAATAATAAAGTCATAAATTTGTTGTTTTCTCTTTGACTTGTTTTCTTGTGAATATTCTATCCACGTTTAGACAAAAATATTTAGGCAAGAATCATTAAATTCATCTCACATTGTAATCTGTCATCTCTTGATAGTATTTGGAATTAAATGTTTGGTCAAATTTAAGTTGGTTAAATTGATCAAAACATATTTTTTATTGATACGTTTCGTTATTTACAATTTATAATTAACTTATTATCTACACATTTTATATGGCCCATAGTTTATAAGCGCTTAAAAAATAATTTTAGCACTATTTAGAGCTGTTCGGTGTGGGTTTTTTTTGGCCAAAATGGTTTTTTTCAACCATAATTGTTGATTTTTCAAACCAAATGGTGGTTGAAAAGACCAAATTGCTCTTAATCCACAAAATGTGTGGCTGAAAAAAACTATTTTGGCCCAAAAAAATCACACCTAACAAGCTCTAAACATCATACGAGGAGATACTTTTTTTTCTCTCATGCTTATAAGCATGAAATAAGCCACCCCGAACATGGAACCAAAATCATATTCACAAGAGATACACGATATCAATAGAGAACGTAAGAGGGAGGATAAGGTTCTAGTTTGAATTTTCAGTAAATTATCTAGCAATTAGCAACCGACTTCAAATTTATTGAGAACACTCAATTAATGTATACTAAGTTCACTAAATCCATTTAAAAGTCATGTTCTATCTAGTATATAAACTTTTCTTTAGAAGTTTTTTTAAACAAAATTTGTTTCAAGTCTTGTGTCCACTTTTATCTCCTCCAGGATCACATACATACTTTATTAAACAAATTTCTTTTAAAAGAATAGTTTTTATAAATAACACTCTTTTGCTAGGTTGGTAGGGTTTAATAGGCTTTTGTTTTTTTGTTTTTTAATTAAAATGTTAGAAACATATGCAGATAATGAAATATGAGTTGTCCCCAAATCCTTATCCAATCAAGGCCAAAAGATGGTGTTGAGTCCAAGAAAACCTAACATTTGGCATTTTCAAAATCAACTTGATCATGTGATTCCTATGAATATCTCCTAGACATGTATAAAACACAATTGATCGCTTTCATTATATTCTAGACATGTATTATAAGTTGTCGTCATTTCTTAATAGAACTATACGATACAATAAATAAAGTATTAAATTTATTTTTATCGTTTTTAATATTGTAGTTGATAGTCCACCTTAAGAATATATGTTACCTTTGACAACTACTAATCTAGTGAGCTACCTATCTCACAAATATTACATCATTTACACTTCTAGCATCATGCCACACCTTCTTTTAACTCGTTATAAGATATTGTGTCGTCTTTATCACACGGATTTCTTTAAGTCTCACGTAAAATGACTTCCAACCATCTAAGTTATTGTTCTTGTAATTTATTCTTAATTGGTAAAATCCTCATGTCAACTCGTTGGCACGTAGTTTGAGGCTGGCACAATTCCATGCTTTGGATATGTGTAAAAACTGGCCAATCAGTATTGTGATTTCAATTTCTCATCAAATGCCTAGCCAGACACTGTAATTGAAATAAAGTACAAAAAAGGAGCAGCAGCAATGAGGCTATAAATCCTTTGGACAAATAAAGAATACATTTATTTGTTAAGCAGTCTTGGAAGGAACATGACTGAGAATTTCATAATTTTTAGCAGTGAAGGAAAAAAATACTCTACATATAAAGACTTCGAAAAGATTTCGTGTCACATATTGTTTGTGCTGTGCAGAAATGTTTCATCAGCAGGCACAACGTAATCTTGTGTGTTTAAGGCTAAGATTCTTGATTCTGCAAGAACCATTTCTGTATCTGTTTTTAGTTATCTACCTAGAGAATGTTTCATACTCGGGATTGGATGGGACTTGACATTAGTATAGTAATAACAGACAAGATTTTAGCTTCTTTTCTTTTTCAGTACGGCCTAGTACTATTCCATCATCTCTAGTGAATATGCTACTATTATTTTTTGTTATTGTCAAGAGAATGATGGATGATGTATTATGTTCCTTAATCATCCCAATCATTTCCCCATTAATCGGTATCAATGTACCTCAAAGAGGAACCATTCCGTAATCTTTTTCCTATATGACTTCCATGTGGTGATCTCATTGCCTTCTCTTCATCCCAATCGTCGTCCCAACTTTGATCCCAATGTTCAGCTGTTCCAACACTCAAGGAAGAATTGGAGTCTCGCTGCCCCATTTCAAGTTCCCGATAGACTCTATCAAGATGTCGTTCCCTTTTCCCCAACTTGCAGCATGCCCACATCCCTGCTATAAGCAAACCTGTCGCAAACAATAGGTATGTTCCACCGACCGGTGTGAAATATGTGGTGTTAAAATCTTGTTGTCCTGCAGCTCCTATATGAATCACACAATTCGCGTTTCCAGTACTTAGCAAAATCGAAGATATTCCTTCTACATTTGCCGGCAAATTTACCTGAGACAGCAGAAGGCAGCAATCTTGATCAGAAGCACAATCCTAAACTGGATAACAGGGCCTCTCTAGAGTCAGAATACACATATTTTTCAAAAGCATGCAAGATCACTACTTCAACTCTCCAGTGTCTTGAAAACAGGTTGCAGTTTGATTTTCTATGTTTTTTTTACCAAAATCTGTGTCTTCACATCCCAGAATCTAGATAGTCATTAGAAACTGAGATGGGATAAACATAAGTTGGGTTGTCTTCATATTTTCCTTCGATCAATAATGTAGTACTTCAATGGAGATATTTCATGGAAAATCACGATAACAAACGATATGAATCAATACCTTCTTGACTTGGTGTCCGGGTATTACTATATTTTCCAGGATTTTGTTCATGGGACGAACAGCAATATTTAGCTCAAGAGAACTCTCATAATCATTTAGGACAAGCATGTATGATCCTCCAGAACCTGCAATGGAAATAGATGTTTTCGAACTGTTTTGCCTCCTGGTAATGATTAATGAACAAATGACACGGGCGTTGGACATCTCTCGTTGTAGGCTCACAAAGCATTTAGATTCAGCAACCACCCATAAAATTATATCGAGAAAAATCCAATATCAGATGTTCCGAGATACACCAGCTTGTTCGATAGTTCATTTGTTGTCTACTATCAAATTTAAGTCTTAGGATCATCCCCTAAAACGGTCTTCCAAAAGCCTAACCTGGCTGGAACTACACAATTCTTTTTCTTAATCGTGGCAGCACAAAGACGCCTCACTTGATTAGCAGTGTAGGACGTCGAGGGGACTAGTACTAACTGGCCAATTTGTCCTACTGCCACACCGGCATTGTTTGATCTCTTGGACCCTATAGATATGCAAAGCAAAAGAATTACCTACTTCGATCTTTCCTTGAAAATCGCTAACGAACTAACTAGAAAGTCGAAACAAGGATCTTCCAAAGAGCCTAAGCAAAGATTCGAATGCTCTAGCTGCTTCTGCTTTCAATTGAAATATTGTTTTCTACAAATATTAGAAACTAAGAATCGTTTCTCCACAATTATCGCTTCATTCAGATATCTAGTTAAACCACAATCGCCATCTGTTAAAGGAAAGATGATCAATTACACTATCAAAGGAAAGTAGATTAAAGGAAAGATGATCAATTACACTATCAAAGGAAAGGAGATCAATCTGCTCTCATTAAATCAGCCATTTGTCTGGAGTGATATTAGGATTGTGATTTATATTCTTAGAATAGGCTATTACGTTTGTGTATAAATTACTAGCTCGTACAGATACATTTACACAATACAAACATACATCCTTTTATCTTTTCATTTCGTTTATGGTATCAGAGCACCTATCCTGGTGCCTTTGACTCACTACCTTCCGCCACAAAAAAAAAAAAAAAATCAAAACACAGCCACATCTACAACATGGCTGGAACTCCAGAAAATTATGAACCAAAGGATGATTCTTTATCCAAAAACATAGAGGACAGGGATGAGACATTGCCTAATCCTTTGATCTTACATCACTTTGATACACCAGGACTCACCCTGGTTAACACACCACTTGATGGGCACAATTACGGGCAATGGAGTCGCTCAATGCGTCTTAGTCTCAGCGCCAAGAACAAACTTGGGCTGATCGACGGAACCATAACAGCACCACCATCAATAGATGCAAAATTCCCGATCTGGCAACGCTGCAATGATTTAGTGTTGACTTGGATCCTCCATTCTATACACCCAGACATTGCCCGCAGCGTAATATTCTCCGACACAACGGTTGTGGTATGGAGTGACCTTCAGGACCGATTTTCCCAAGGAGATGATTCACGAATCTACCAAATCAGACAAGAAATCGCTGAATGTCGCCAAGGCTCCCTCTCTGTTTCTGCGTATTACACCAGACTCAAGGGACTCTGGGATGAATTGGCATCTTACCAAGAGCCCATCACATGCCCCTGCGATATGTCGAAGAAGTTAGCCATTCGTGAAGAAAAAGAGAAAGTTATGCAATTTTTGATGGGGCTAAACGAACCTTACTCTACGGTTCGTGGCTCAATATTGATGATGAATCCTCTCCCAGATACACGCAAAGTCCACGGGCTTATTCTCCAGCACGAGAGACAGATGGAAGTGGCAATGCGCCGTGAAATTCCATCAGGTTCCCATGCGATGCACACAGCCCGTTCTTCATCAGCAGGCACAGCGGCGGGCTACCCTTCCTATCGCTCACCAACACCAGGCACGGCAGTGGCCACGGCAGCAGGATCCCCTTCCTATTGTAAGGCCCTGCGATGCAGTCACTATGACCAGGAGGGTCACCTTGTGGATCGTTGTTATTATTTGATTGGGTTTCCTGTGGGTCATAAGTGGCATGGAAAGAATATAAAGCCTAGGAATAAAAAGTCTACTGCCCACTATGTTGATTCAAAGAAGGAACCCACCAATGCGAGCCCAACTTTCACGGCTGAGGAATATAAACAGATCATGGCCTTACTTCACAATAAAAATGGTAACGACCAATCACTAGCAAACCCAACAGGTATTTTTACACCCAGCAGTAATAATATAAAGCATGATTCACATTCGACTTTATATTGGATAATGGATAGTGGAGCAACAGATCACGTATCACACCGACCACCTACTCACAATAAAATTAAGACATTTCATGATTTTATTGGTCTACCTAATGGGGAACGATCAGCCATTGAAAGTGTTGGATTGATTCGTTTGTCACTAGATATATCTCTTGATGGAGTTCTTCACGTGCCCAAATTTCATGTGAATTTAATATCTGTGAGTAAATTGACTCAGGGTTTGAAATGTATAGTGATATTTTATCCGATTTTTGTGTTGTGCAGGACGTGGATACGAGGAGGACGATTGGCCTGGGCAAGCATATTAATGGCCTCTACTATCTCACATCAAGTCAAAATGCTCACCTTGTCAACCACATCACTCGCATTTCCGACCTTTGGCACCGACATCTTGGACATCCATCCAACGCACCTCTTCATACCCTATCCCAAACTTTTTCAGAAATTATGTTTAATTCTAAGAATGTTTGCGAGATTTGTCCATTAGCAAAACAAACTCGTTTATCTTTTATTTCCAGTTCAATAAAAACAACTGCATTGTTTGATTTAATACATTGTGATATTTGGGGACCACACAAAATTCACACACATTCTGGGGCTCGTTACTTTCTCACTATTGTTGATGACTACACTCGCTTTACTTGGGTCCACATTATGAATCTTAAATCAAACACCCAATATTTGTTAAAAACTTTCTTTTCTTGGGTCAAGACTCAATTCCATCGAGATATTAAGATCTTACGTGCCGACAATGGGGGGGAGTTCACATCAATGCGTCACTTTCTTGAAGAACATGGTACTATTTTTCAACATACATGCGCTCATACACCCCAACAAAATGGGGTAGTAGAGCGTAAACACTGCCACCTTTTAAATGTAGCCCGTGCCCTACGATTTCAAGGCAATTTACCATTAAAATTTTGGGGAGAGAGTGTTCAAACGGCTTGATACCTAATCAATTGACTTCCCACACCTCTACTTTCCTACAAATTCCCATACGAACTCTTACACAAAATACCACCAATTTATTCTCATCTTCGAGTTTTCGGTTGTTTATGTTTTGCCACCAATCTCACCCCTGATAACAAATTTGATGCTCGTGCACGTCGATGCATCTTCATAGGATATCCTCTTGGGCAAAAAGGGTACCGCATCTATGACCTCGAAAATAAAAAATTCTTTTCTTCAAGGGATGTCACTTTTCATGAACACATATTTCCACTTACCACACTCCCACCAGAAAATCAAGAAGACTACACAGTTCTGCCTATCCCATTCGAACCCTTCTCTTCTCCACATGACCAGACCACTCAATCTACACCTCCATTACCACCCACTCCTACTGATACACTTCCTACTTCTCAGCCATCTAATTCCCATTTCACCCCTCTACAAACGGACGACATTGCCGAGCCAATCCCGTCCTCGTCACTAGAATCTCACAACCATAGTCCAACCCACCATCACTCACCACCTTCACCACTGTCTTCCACAATTCCGCCACCTCCACCTTTGGCGAGTCTCCCATCCCCAAAGCCAATGGCTTCCAATGTCCCTCAGCCTCGTCGATCCTCCCGAACTCCACGACCACCGTCCTACCTCCAAGACTACAAAACCAACTATGCTACTCTCCTAGGCCCTGACGCATCGTCTTCATCTACGTCCGGCACACGCTATCCAATACAACGGTATGTTTCTTACTCTGGGTTATCCAATCCACATCGTTCTTTTGTGCATAATATATCACACTTGGTTGAGCCAGTAAATTATGAACAGGCACGCCATGACCCTCAGTGGGTTGCGGCCATGGACTCTGAAATTCAGGCCCTTGAGGATAGTCATACATGGTCTATAGTCCCTTTACCTTCTGGACATCGTCCCATCGGCTGCAAATGGGTCTTCAAGATCAAATATCATGCTGATGGTACCATCGAGCGTTACAAAGCTCGACTTGTTGCCAAAGGGTTCACACAACGCGAAGGTATTGATTACAAAGATACATTCGCCCCTGTTGCTAAGTTAATTACTGTCCGTTGCTTACTAGCAGTCGCTGCAGTCCGAGATTGGCCATTACACCAAATGGATGTACAAAATGCTTTCCTACATGGTAATCTCATTGAGGAAGTCTACATGTGCCCGCCTCTAGGTTATCGTCGGCAGGGGGAGAATGTGGTTTGTCGACTCCAAAAGTCTCTTTATGGCCTTAAGCAAGCATCTCGCAGTTGGTTCCAGCGGTTTTCATGTGCAATTCAAGAAATTGGCTTTCAATAGTCTCGCGCTGACTATTCTTTGTTCACACAGGTTCGTGGGGACTCTATTACTATTGTTTTGCTTTATGTTGATGATATGGTCATAACAGGAAATAATGAAAAGGCCATCAACGATCTCAAGAAGTTCCTCAATAGTCATTTCAAGATTAAAGACCTTGGACCACTCAAATACTTCCTTGGCCTCGAAGTTGCACGTTCCAAAGCTGGAATCACAGTTTGCCAACGGAAATACACATTGGACATATTGGAGGAGGCCGGGTTACTTGGAGCAAAACCAACAACATTTCCCATGGAACCCGATTTAGTACTAACTGAAATGGGAAGTGAAGCTCTCAAGGACCCTACACGGTATCGACGGCTAATTGGAAAATTAATCTATCTCACAATCAGTAGACCAGAAATCATATACTCCGTGAACACACTCAGTCAATTTATGCAGGAGCCAAAATTGCATCATCTCAAGACTGCTCATCGACTCCTCCAATACTTGAAAGCGGCTCCAGGGCAAGGTTTATTGTTTCCATCAGACAATCCACTTCACTTGATCAGCTACTGTGACGTCGATTGGGCAAGATGTCCTATTACACGTCGATCAGTGACATGTTATTGTGTCTTCCTTGGCAAGTCACTTGTTTCATGGAAAAGTAAGAAGCAGGCAACAGTGTCAAGATCATCAGCAGAAGCAGAATATCGCTCTATGGCTGCAGCTGCTTGTGAACTTACCTGGTTGAGATACTTATTGAAGGATTTACGTATACCTCATCCTGAACCATCAATGTTATTTTGTGATAATCAAGCAGCTTTACACATTGCTGCAAACCCAGTTTATCATGAGCGGACAAAGCATATTGAGCTGGACTGTCACACCGTTCATGAGAGAATCCAAAGAGGAGAAATCAAGACAGCCTATGTACAAACTGGGAGTCAAATAGCAATTTATTCATGAATCCATTGCGAGCACCAGCATTTCACACTCATCTCAGCAAGTTGGGTGTCATCGACATTCATACTCCAACTTGAGGGGGAGTGTTAAAGGAAAGATGATCAATTACACTATCAAAGGAAAGTAGATTAAAGGAAAGATGATCAATTACACTATCAAAGGAAAGGAGATCAATCTGCTCTCATTAAATCAGCCATTTGTCTGGAGTGATATTAGGATTGTGATTTATATTCCTAGAATAGGCTATTACGTTTGTGTATAAATTACTAGCTTGTACAGATACATTTACACAATACAAATATACATCCTTTTATCTTTTCATTTCGTTTACCATCATCGACAGAATACCAGTTTTAAAGCATCTCCAACAATACACTATAAATGATAATGTTAAACACTTATAAAAAAAAAACGAGAAACTTCATATTACATGAACATGAAACAAAAATTTAAGGAAACTGCAGAATTAAAACTGAAGAAGAAAACAAACCGAGACCTGTACAAGTACAGTTTCCTTAAAACAGATTCGTCCCCTACCGTAGGTTATAAACGTCTGTTTCTCAAGATACAACGATAGAACTGGTTGTATCAGCGAACCGACATACTGCCCAAACAATATCACCGAAAGAGAAAAGAAACTTGGAGGAAGAAAAGTAGAATTTTTGATGTATTGAAATGAGGAACTTTGGACTTGTTTGTATAGGTACTAGAATGACCTTTCAATTCCAAATCCACCATTAACATGAGAGTTACAAGAGATAAATGGTTGAGAAGATGGAAGGTCTCAAACAAATGAAGAGCTTTAATTTTCCATTCACTTATTTTCCAACATATAACTCGTGCATTCGATAAATCAAAACTTCATATAACACATGCTGATAACAGAATTAAAAAAAAAAATTTAAAAGAAAGAAATAGAACATGTAAAATATACCTTTTCGAAGAGAAGGAACACAGGCTGTGACTTTGTATCCTGCAATGTGGCACTTATTAGACACCATGTCGCATACCTTTGGCTGATTAACTGGACTTTGAGCTTCCCTGGAATTTGAATTAGCCGCTGGAAGCGGGCTTGGCGATGGAGACATCTATATACACAATATAAACATTCGTCACTTTCCATTACCAGATAATGAAATCATGTTACCATGTGAAATCTTTTCATTAACTGAGCCCTCTCGACTGGCATTGATACTGATGTTAATCATCTCGTCTAGAAGCTTAACCGTTAAGAGAGGACACTCGTAGTCATTTAAATATTTTCCTCGACAAATCAAGACACAAACAAAAAGAAAAGAAAGAAACATGTCTGTACATATACCTGATCAGACTTAATGGCTTTTGGCTGTGAATTGTTATTAACCTGGGCTAATTTTCTTTCAAGAAAAGAGGCATTACATTGACATGGGACAAGCGAAATCAAGAGAAAAATCACCAAAAATGAAGTCCAATGATTCATATTTTGTTGAATTTCAAGTTTGTGTGAAGCTAAACAATCAAAATGAAGCATTGTGGGAAGCTAATTGTAATTACTTATATTTAATCAAACATAAATAAATGTTTTTGTAGGATAGTAATTTGGACAGAAATGGAAAGGTTTACAGAGAAACAAACAAATTTGACGGATGAATTAAGGAAGACTAAGATTAAATATAAAATAATCAAACAAGCGTCAATGGGTGAAATCTCTAATGGCGGCAAGTATTTAATGGAGTTTGATTGGATGTCAATTTTGATAGTAGATTATTGAGTTTTCCGCCGGGCATGATCTTGGATACGTTCCAAGTATTATATTATTAAATTACTCCATTAAAAAATTATTATGCACAGTTACTTTTACAAGTGAGCCAAAACATGTAATATCATAACGATGACGACGTGAATTAGATTGAGTTCGACCTTCTTTTTAAAGAGACTAGACACGACTACTTATAAGTCTAATACAAATCTGTGATTTTGGCGGACCATGAGTCCTAATTTATTTATTTATTTTAAACTTTAATTTGCAACTTGAGACTCAGAGAACAGACCAAATAGTGGCCAAGCCTCCCAATGTTTCCATGGCTGAACTCAATTTTGCACCTCTCCTCGTGTTCATGAATGATGGAAAAACAATCAATTCTATTTATTTCTTGGGCAGGAATGGCAACGAGATGGGGCGACTTTTATCGTCCCCACCCTGTTAAAGATTTTTGGGAGGTAGGGGCGGAGATTAAAATTTCTATATTTACCATCTCATCTAACTAACTAATTATTATTAATTAAATTCTAAAACGGAAAATAAAAAGATTCATGGCGTATTTTGAAAATTCGAGACGTGAATCATGATCCTCGTCCTCGTCTTGAATAGGTGGAGTATTTTGCCATCCCTACTTGACGGCAATAATGACCCATATAAAATACAATCAGAAAAATAAATTGGGTGATTATTTTGACACTACAATTTCTTATAAGTGCATACATTTTAATTGCACTTAAGGTCCTCAACTTTTGGTCATTGTAGTATTTATATTCTTAACTTTTTTTCATCAAAGTCTTAACTTCAATTTCTATTAATTAACACATCTCATCTTTAATTATAATTTTTGTCAATATATTCTGTTTGCGTGCTTTGTAATATGAAAAAAGTATTTTGCCGCACTTATATATTTATCATTTTTATAAAAATATGATGGACAAATAAAATATTTTATGCCCTCTTAGTGGATTTTTCTGAATGAAAATCATTATCAGATACAAGATATACCAATTAATGAAAAGTTTATGATAAATATGCGATAAAAAAAATTGGGAATACGTGAGCTATAATGAGCAAAGATTGCAGATTTTAAGTGTAATTAAAATATGGTACAAAAAATAAAAATTTTGATGTGAATATAATTAACCAAAGATTTTTCGTAAAGGCCATTATATATTGACACCAAAATTTTCTTTTGTTGGATGACTTTTTAATTGAACTAAAGATCCTCAATCTTTGTATTGCTGCACTTGTGTTTAGGGAGGCAAATGGGCCGAGCTGTTCATGGGCTCGCTGGCTCGGCCTATCAAAGCTCGACTAATAATTGGCTTGAGCTTGTCGCGGGACGAGCTTGAGCTAGGACCGAACAAACAAAAAAAAAGGGACCAAGTCTGTTCGGCTTGACAAAAGGCGAGCCAGCTCAAGTAAGGGCTCGTGGGCAATGCCCAATGTGACCATTGGGCAACAGTCACTTTTAATTTAGTGACTGTTGTATGTCGATTTTAATTTTTTTTTTAAATTCAATTTTTTTTTCTTATAAATACAAATTTTTAAACTCATTTTTTTCACACTTCAATCTTTCAATCTATTATATACTTAATTCAAAAATAATTCTCAAATTTTATTATCTCTCAATATTAGTTTATAATTATTTATCTCAAATCTCATTATCTAAATATTAGTCTATACTTTGAAGTTTTAATTTTTTAATTCTTCTACTACTTTTCTACATTTCTAGTACATCTTCTACTTTTCTCTATATTATTTTGTTCCAAATGGCCTACAATCGAAATAATGATAATTTTAGTGGTAATTCAAGACAAACTTTATGTTAAATGTATAAGGTCTATGCTGAAAAGGCCGGTAAGAACGTCTTACAACTCCATGTTCGAACATATAATTCGTCATCAACTGATGACATTGATTTATGGAGTTGCGTTCGTTTACATAAGGGTGATCAACATAATAGCAGTTCTTCTTCTGCTTCTTTCCTTTCCCATTCTAGTGACATGGTCGTGTTGACCTATGGTTAACTTTAAACCTTAATGTTTTGATTATAACAAATAAATTAATATTATTTACTAATAATCTATCTTCAAGTAATATTTAAGAGCTACAAATCGAACTCTGAAGCAATAGCAAGATTAAAGTCAAATCAATATAAGAGTTCAAGCATCTCAAGATCCAAAACTCAAGACTCGAAGATCAAGATCAAAGAATAGATCTCTAGATAAAATTGTAAAGGTATTAACTATTTGATCTTTAGCAATTAAATGAATAAAAGCTCAAAAATACTTTTATGCACAAAACGTATGTCTTATCATTTGCATAAAATATTTTTGTCAAAGTCAAAAATTAATTTTTCAAAACTATGGGAACGGTCATCCGTTTGATGAACTAGTTTAACCGGTCAACCGTCTGACTGTCACTCTTAAAAAAGAATCCGTTCTGATTTTTTCTGTTCCAACGGCTACTTCTGACCGATCGACCTTTTGGTAATCCCTTTGGTTATTCGGTTCAACGAAAAGTGACGAAAATTCATCTCTATAAATACCTCTTCATTTATTTCATTTATTATCATTCAATAGCACTTACAAGAACATTTATAGAGAGAATCATATTGAGAAATTCTTTCAAAACTTTATTGTATTTATATCTTCAATATCTTTTATTGAAAAATTTTGTTTGATCAAATCAAACTTTTGATTTACATTATCAACAAAGTTTTTTTCTAACACTTGAGCTTTCTTATTTATTACTATTCATTAAAGTGTTATTCTCTCTTAAAATCAAACTTGTATTTATCATTCATCAAGAGAGAAATACATTCTCAAATCTATCTCTTTATATCTTTGGGTCGTATTGAGGTCCCTTGAAAGCTCAATATTGTATAAGGATCAGTGCTCCTTATTTGTAAGTCACCGGATATATTGTAAGGGTTTGGATTGCACCATTAGTCAATCAAGATAGTGGAAAGGCCGTGCTCGTGTTGGAGAGCTTGGTAATGGGGGATGTAGATCGTTGGTTGGATCGAACCTTCATAAAAATATCGTTTGCACTCTCTCTACCCTTTTATTTATTTACATCATGCTCATATTTTTTGTGGATTAATTTTTATTTCTTAAACTCCTTATTTTAAGAATATTTTATGAAAAAGTATGAGAAAACCAATTCACCCCTCTCTTGGTTAGTTATTCTTGGGCTATCAATTGGTTTCAAAGTAAGGTGCTCATTATTCTTTTAAAGATTATACAATCTTGAGTAATGGCTAACCAAAATATTCAAAGTTTTGATGGACACTCTACAAATCGTCCTCCCTTCTTCAATGACACCCACTACAACTATTGAAAAATTAGAATGATGATTTATATTCAATCAATTGATTATAACATTTGGAAAGTCGTTGAGTTTGGTCTTTATGTGCCCAAAAAAATCAGTAAAGTTGATGATAAACAGGACAAAACTATTCCTAAGCCTAGGGAAGAATATGATGAAGATGATAAAAGAAAATTATCTTTGAATGTTAGAGCCAAAAACTACTTTATATAAAAATAAATTTAATTGTATTAGCACATGTGATTTCGCATATGATATTTGGCATGCATTAGAGATAACTCACTTAGGTACTAATAATGTTAAATAAACTAAAATAAATCTATTAACAAAAGATTTTGAAAATTTCTTTATGAAATGAAATGAACCTATAGTAGATATGATTACTCGCTTTACTGATATTATTAATGGCCTTAAGGGCTTTAATCGAAAATTTACTAACGGTGAACTTGTGAGTAAAATGCTTAGGTCTCTTTCAGAAGATTGGAATTTCTTGAGGATGTTGATATAGAATACAAAAGATGTTAACAATTATCCATTGGAGGAACTATATGGAACATTGATGATGTATGAGTTCAACAATGTCGAAACGAAGGAGAAAACATGAAAAAGCAAAGAAGAGATGAAGGAGCCTCCCAAGAGGCAAATTACATTGAAATCATCAAATGATGAAGGATCCTTCAACACGAACATGAGGGATGAAGAACTTGATGATCTAGTTCTTCTTGTCAAGAAGTGGAGAGGGTTTCGAAATAATCGACGATTTCAAAAGAAAGAAGATAAAAGTGAAGAGAAAAATAAAAAGATCATATGCTATGATTGTGACAAACCTGGTCACAAGAGGACCGAATGCCCAAACAAGAAGAAGTTCACCAAAAAGAAACTACTTCAAGCTACATGGGATGATAGTGATGAAGATGATCTCGAAGAAGATGAAGTTCAAGAAGAGATCGCCAACATGTGTTTCATAGCTATTAAAGATGAGGTAAGTACAAACAACAATGACTCATCCACTTCTTATGATGAAATTCTTGATGAATTTGAGAAACTTGTTTCAAAATACTCTATCCTTAACAATAAACACTAATTATTGAAAAAGATAGTCAAGAAACTTTTTATTGCACAAAAGGACTTTGAAAAAAAAAGGATGATCATAAATCATTAATTAAAGAAAATTTTTCATTAAAAGAAAAAGTGATTGATTTAACAAACATTATTCACAAGTTTACCCAATGAAAGAAAAATTTTGAATTAATGCTTGGTAAGCAAAAATGTGTGTTCAATAAAGAAGGAATTTGATATAAACCTTTCTTGAAACAAAAATCCTTTGAAACTATATTTGTGATATCATCCAATTTTTCTCAATAAAACATAATATGTAGTTTTTGCAAGAAAGTTGGTCATGTTGCTTATAATTGTTCAATTAAAAAGAGATTATACTTTGAAAAGAAACATAAGTGGATAAAAGAATCCACAAACACTAACTATCAAGGATCCAAACTTATGTGGGTACCAAAAATCAAAAATCAAAAATATTTTTGTAGGTACCACGAAAGGTCAAGAGAAATTGGTTATTGAATAGTGGTTGTTCAAAACACATGACCGGGGATCGATCATTACTATCAAGTCTCAAAAGAAAAGATAGAGGTCATGTGACTTTTG
The DNA here is from genome assembly GCA_030279155.1 of Forsythia viridissima. Lineage (NCBI taxonomy): Eukaryota > Viridiplantae > Streptophyta > Magnoliopsida > Lamiales > Oleaceae > Forsythia > Forsythia viridissima. The sequence continues at coordinate 33,590,310 of CM059034.1, read as the reverse complement.
GAGACAATGCTAAAGGAAAAATCATAGGCATTGGAAATATTGGTAATCATTCCTCTCCTTCTATTGAAAATATTTTATTAGTTGATAATCTTAAACATAACTTGCTTAGTATAAGTCAATTATGTGATAAATGTTATCTCATTAAATTTGATTCTTCCAAATGTTTCATTGAGGATGCTATATCTAAAGAGGTATTGTTCATGGGGAGCCTAAGTAAGGATGTTTATCTCATAAATATTGAATTTGAACTTGAAAAAGAATTAAAATGTATTTCAAGTATAAATGATGATTCTTGGTTATGGCATAGAATATTAGGTCATGTTAGCATGGATTTACTTTAAAAAATCTTCAAAAATAGCTTTGTAAAAGGTTTATCAAATATAAAGTTTGAAAAAGATAAAATTTGTGATACTTGTCAATTTAGAAAATAAGTAAAGAGTTCTTTTAAACTTAAACAACAATCTTCTACTACAAGACTTTTACAACTTCTTCATATAGATTTATTTGGTCCTTCTAGAACCGCTAGTTTAAGTGGAAAACATTATGCATTTGTTATTGTTGATGATTTCTCAAGATTCACATGAGTCATGTTTTTAAATTTAAAAGATGAAGCTTTAAATGCATTTAAACATTTTTGCAAAAGAGTTCAAAATGAAAAAGGATATACCATTACCACAATTATGAGTGATCACGGTGGAGAATTTTAAAATATAGCTTTTGATGAGTTTTGTAATTCAAATGAATATGAATATAATTTTTCAGCTCCTAGAACTACTCAATAAAATGATGTAGTAGAAATGAAGAATCAAATATTGCAAGAAATGGCTCAGACCATGTTAAATGAAAATAATTTACCAAAATATTTTTGGGCCGAAGTCGTAAATACTTCATGTTATATTTTAAATAGAGTTTTGGTTAGTCGAAAGAAAACTAAAACTCCATATAAGCTTTGGAAAAATGGAATTCCCAATATCGGATATTTTAAAGTTTTTAGGTATAAATGCTTTATATTAAACACAAAAGAAAATTTTGAAAATTTTGATCCAAAATCCGATGTTGGAATTTTTCTTGGATATTCATCTACTAGCAAAGCTTATAGAGTTTTTAACAAAAGAACTTTAGTAGTTGAAGAATCTATGCATGTTGTCTTTGATGAAACTAACTCCATTGAACAAGAAAAAGTCATTGATGATGAAGATTTGGAAATCCCATTTGAACAACTAAGTGTTCAAAATCAAGACAAAGAGAATTCAAATAATGTTGAAATTCAACATGAAGAAGAAACAATTGTGCAACAAAATGAAGAAGAACTTTATGAAGATCCTAACACTTCATCACTTCCTAAAGAATGGAGGTTTGTCCTTTCTCACCCCAAAAGATCTTATCATTGGTGATCCATCAAAATGGGTTAGCACTAGAAACTCTTCTAAAAAATTTCTTAACAATTGTGTTTTCCTTTCGCAAATTGAGCCAAATAATTTTAAAGAAGCTGAGTTTGATGAATTTTGGATTATAGCTATGCAAGATGAACTAAATCAATTTGAAAGAAATCATGTTTGGGATTTAGTTTCTACAACAAGTTCATAAATTGTAATTGGTACAAAATGGGTTTTTCGAAACAAATGAGATGAAAATGGTATAATTGTACGTAACAAAGCTAGATTAGTGGCTCAATGTTATAATCAAGAAGAAGGTATTGATTTCGAAGAAACATTTGCACTGGTTCCTAGATTAGAGTTAATTCGCATGATTCTTGTTTTTGCTTGTCATAAGAATTTCATTATTTTTTAAATGGATGTCAAAAGTGCATTCTTAAATGTATTCATTTAAGAAGAAGTTTTTGTTGAGCAATCGGTCGACTTTAAAAATCACAAATACCCAGACAAAGTTTTTAAATTTAGAATAGCCCTTTACATATTAAAGCAAGCTCTTAGAGTATGATATGAAAGATTAAGCAAATTTTTCTTATCAAATGGCTTTTTAATGGGTAAGGCAGATACTGCACTATTTATAAAAACCAAAAAGAATTATATGATTGTTGTTCAAATTTATGTTGATGATATCATTTTTTGTGCTACTAACATTTTCCTATGTGAATAATTCTTTAAGTGTATGAGCAGGGAATTTGAAATGAGTATAATGAGTGAACTCAAGTTCTTTCTTGGGCTTCAAATCAAACAAACTAATGATGGAATATTCATTAGTCAAATCAAGTATATCTTGAATATGCTCAAAAAGTTTGAAATAGAAGAATTGAAGCCAATGAATACTCCAATGAGCTCATCAATCAAATTAGATAAAGATGAACAAGGAACTTCCGTTGACATAACAAAATATCGAGGTATGATCGGATCTCTTCTTTGTTTAACCGCTAGTAGGGCCCGATATTTTGTTTAGTGTATGCTTATGTGCTAGATGTCAATCTAATCCTAAGAATTCCCATCTTGGTGCCGTAAAACGTATTTTTCGTTACCTTAGCAGAACTAGATCCTTAGGTCTTTGGTATCCTAAAGAGACTCATTTTGATTTACTTAGTTATTCGGATGCCGATTGGGCCTGTTGCACAACTGACCATTAAAAGTACTAGCAAAACTTGTCATTTTCTAGGCATTGCTTTAGTTTCTTGGTTTAGTAAGAAACAATATTCCGTTGCTTTATCAACCGTCGAAGTCAAATATATCTCAGCCACTAGTTATTGTGCTCAAATCCTATGGATGAAACAAACTCTTCATGTTTATCACCTATCGTTTGAAAATGTTTCTATCATGTGTGATAACTCTAGTGACATAAATCTATCTAAAAATCCTATTTTGCATTCTCAAACCAAACACATTGAGATTAGACATCATTTTTTTCAAGACCATGCACAAAAGAGAGATATATCTTTAGAGTTTGTAAATACGGATAAACAATTGGGCGATATATTTACAAAACCATTAGCACTTGAAAGATTTGCTTATATTCGACAAAATCTTGACATAATTGATGAAGGTGAAGTTTGTGGATAACTCTTTATGTTTCCTATAATTGATTGCATTTCATGTGATAAACGTGTTTTAAAGTCTTTATCAAAGGATCAAATCGTTAAAAATGCTTGATTTTTCAGAAAATCCGCTTAAGCGGACGACCGTATAGCCAAACGGACATCCGTTTGAAGCTGAATGGATGAAATTTTGTTCATCCGGATAATCATCTGTTTAAACAGAGACTTATGTAAAAATTTAAAAATTTAAATGGTTGACCGCTTCTTGAAACGATCGTCCGTTTAGCTCACACGGACAATACTTGTATCATCTGTTTCCATTAAACCGGACGACCGTCCCATCATCCGCTTGAATAGAAACTTATTTTTGAAATTTTAGGTTGATATGGTCAACTAGGACCGTTTAAGTTACCTGGTCGACTGTATCAGCGGAAATCAGGGTTTTAAGTTAGAAAATTTTCAAATTTCTTCATTCCAACTTCGCGCGACCCATGATTTTCTCTCCTAGTCTTTTCCCATTCATCAAATATCTCTCAAATCTTTCAATTTTGTGTTCGAAATCAAAAACCCATAACATTTCCACACTCAAATTCGAATAATTCCCAATTTCTGTCCACGAAATCAGCATAATCCTAAATCGGACGAACTTAAACCCTAACCTCCTAATCCGTTTCAAACATCATGCCTCGAGTTAAAATGGCTGCCAAAAGCTCTAGGGAGAAAGGCAACCTTCTCCATCCTTTAAAGACGAGGGTTCTCCTTCATAAAATCGGATTGACAAATGCCCGATTATCATTGGTAAGAACGTCGATCTTGTCTCGTTTACTTTTGAAGCCCCATAATTTCATATTGAGAACCTCTTTGTTGCCATGGGTTGGGTTTCTATTCTTACTCTAAATGAAAAATCCTACCCGACCATTATGAAAGAATTCTATAAAAACATGAATTTTTCACCAGGGACGGGTATCACGTGTCTAGTTAGGAATAAGGGAGTTAGAATTAATCAAGAACTTATTCGTTCTATTCTTCATCTTGAGGATGGAGGTATGCGTCTTTATACCATCAAAACAATTCCTCTTTGTGAGCGATACAATCCTGTTGAGGCTTGTCGTCGTGTCAGTGGGAAACACTTTGACGTTCTTGTATGACTAAGTACCTTTCAACTAACCTCACTTGTCATGTTCTACACAATATCATTGTCCCTCGAAAAGGTCATCTTGATGAAGTCAATCACTATGACGTCTTTCTTCTTGATTCTATCTTAGTTGGCTATAAACTAGATTTTTCCTATATCATGCTAAATCACATGGACACCGTTCTTCGCAGTACTAGGACTAAGGCCTTACCATACGGCATGATCCTTACCAAAATTTTCCAACATTTTGAAGTTTCATTCCGTGACTTGATCGCCCTTCTACCAAAATCCACCGACACTATCAATACTCTTATCCTTCGACGAATGAAAATCTTTAAAGAAGACGGACAATTGTTGGTGAAGTTCAAGGGGTTTGACGATGAGTTGGGACCCTCTACCTTGTCATTTGAGGGTGGCAAAGAAATGGACAAAGGTGATAATGACGACCATACTCCTTCCCCGTCTCAACCTCGACCAAGATAACATCGGCCGTCGTCATCCACCTCCGGCTTCAACGAGGACAATTACAATCTTCTTAATGGTCGGATTGACTCACTCACATCTACTGTAGATGGCCTACAACATGCCATGAGTGACTTACAAAACACGGCTGTAACGCCTCGAAAATTTCATATTTTCAATTTAAATAAGAAAATGAGAATGAAGCAAGAAATTTGGTTGAGTTTTCCCGAAATTTTCTTCAAAAGTCGTAGCACTTAGAATTTAATTTAAATCTGAATAATAAAAAGGGAGAAAAATCAGATTTAATGTTTTATAAAAGGGCTAAAATGAATTTATTTAAGATTTATTGGCTTTTATTAAGGCTTGTTTGGTTAAAAGTGAAAAAAGTTGAGTAGAGACCCAAAAAGTGAGAAAACCAAGTTTTGAGCCTTTTGATTTAAGTAAGTAGCCAACTTTGGAGCCATCGTATGAATTGTGTATTGGTCGGAATTCTGCGAAACTTATGGTGTTGCGAAGTACGCAATGAGACCTTCAAAATGGTACCAAATATGCATAGTTTCGACTATGAAAACAACCCCGAAAAATTATGTCAAAAACGTTCCAAGATGTTAGAAATCTGGGAATCAGCCAAAATTCCAGCAAAACCATTTTCGGGCAGCCATCTTTAGAGTGATGTTTTAACTTATGTGTTGGTCCATTTTCTTCGATCCAAAGTGCGTTACGAAGTACACAACAAGACCTTCGAAATGGTACCAAATACACCTATGTTCGACTCAGGAATCAGCCCCGAATAATTATGTCAAAAACCTTCCAGGAAGTTGGAAATCTGGAATTCCCAGAAATTTGGTTACGAGCAGCCATTTTTGGGACGATGCTGTGATCGCTGTGATGATCCGTTTTCTACGATTCAAAGTTCGTTGTAAAGATCCCCGTGAGATCTTCGAGATGGTATAAGTAACGTCGAAAGATGAGCATGTTTCAACCTTCGAAAATCAACTCAATAATGGGTCCAGAAATCTGCCTAAATTAGGAATTTAGCATTTATTTACCCTATAGGCTACCCCTAGTATCTTCTTAAATGTGGGTAGTTGGGGAAATGCATTTATGGAGTTCCAGCTGGTGTATCTTCAGCAAATCTCCCCAACTTTACATGTGTCACCATGAGGATGAATGCAATCATAAGGAAGGAGTTGAATTTCCCTATAAATACCCCATCCATTCCAAGTTACCCTTGCCCATTTCCTCCTCTCTAACCCCCATAACTCTCCCACAACTCTCCCTCACGTTTTTCTAGTAATAATCAAGGAGGAAATAACCCTCAAATAAGAGAAAGACACCAGAGACAGAGGTGAGTGTTTGTATATTAAGAAAGCTAGGGATGAGAGATTCTCTAGTTCAATAGATGAATCTCCAACCCAAGCACTAAAGCCCCATTTCGGGCAGTAGTTTAAAGGGACCAAGAAACTCAGATTTCATGGTGTAGAAAGTTAGTTTCCTTGGGCCGATAACTTAGTTTTTTGATAAAATACTTTCATCAGATCTCTGCCCCGAAAAGTATTGATACCCTATACCACAGTTCTACGATAGGGTATCGATACCCTATAATCTCTGCACCAGAAATACCTGAAGCCAATTTCTGCGTTGTCCTAATACTCTCCATTTCCAGATTTTAAATAACATTTAATATAAGATCATAATGTTTAGAACCTTTCCCTTTTCAGGTGGATCAAGGATAACGCCAAGTTGTGAGTAAAATTATGTATATGACTTATATGCAATATGACAATTATATACATCTATATGTGTGTATATTCCATGTGCTCTTGATAAACTATATTGATGAGTTACATGATATGATTGTGAGCATCTTGAGCTTATTGACTATTTTATGCAACAAGAATGAAGAACAAGAACGACAAAGCTATCTTGTGCCATTTATGCTCAACTTGAGAAGGCAAAAATTATATGTAAACAAAGATGAAGTATGTTTGAACACATAAATATTTCCCCAAACTTATTTGTACACCACGGGCAAAAGTGGCCCATAAGGGACGATGAAGGTCCCAAGAAAAGAGTTGATTCAACTTTTGACCAAGGGTTAGAGCGACCCACATGAGGACTTGAGGTCCGATTGAACTAAGGCCAAGGGTTAGAGCAACCCACATAAGGACTTGAGGTCCGATTGAACTAAGGCCAAGGGTTAGAGCAACCCACATGAGGACTTGAGGTCCGATTGAACAAAGGCCAAGGTCAAAAGTAGCCCATAAAAGGACATTGAGTGTCCTAAGAATGTTTTGGCCGTGTGCTTATGCACAAAGAATATTTATTTGAGCACTCGGTGTACAAGTATTATTTGTGGGAAGGGCCCTAAGAAAGATAAAAGATATATTATGTGCAATATCACACAAGCACCATATTTTTACTCATTGAATGCCACCATTCATAGTCATTTTATGACTCTTGTAGGAAATGGATCGAGACATTTATGAAGTCAAGGAGCAACGGGTGGAAGTGGCCTTCGATGAACATGAATACCATTTGATCACAAAGATTGAGATATAGTCCTCCAATCCTCTTCAACCCGGATTGCAAAAGTATAAAACCACCTACCTTTGCGTGGACGTATATGATTTTTGGACCATGGAGTATCTTACTACTCGTTATTATGAAGTATTATATTTTGATTAACATTGTCTTTATCATATCACCTCTTTCTTAAAATATGTAGTAGTACTTACTAATGGGCTCAAGCTTTTGGAGTGTTCATGAGACGTAATGATTTGTCATGAACCATTTTGAAACAAAAATATATGTGAGGTACTTCTTTTACTTACTTGGGCCCATATTTTGTGTTAGCTTATGTCATTGAAGGTGAAATAAACTAAAAGACCGTATTTATATGTTTTCAACTTCCGCTATATTTAAGTTATCATACTCTACCTTATGGTTCTTTATTTCATCAAGTATACATGTTTTTACTTAACAAAGGATAACGCAAATCCGAAGCAAAATGAGAAAGGGTGATCTCCAAATACTGTCTAAGATTAGTTTCTAACTACTTTCCTCAAAAGAAAATAGAGAAAACATGTTTTAAATCAGTTTTTAATCAAACCAGAAAGTAGAACTGCTTTCTGCGTAAAAGGGTATCAATACCCTCAAATATGGATACCAGTACCCTACTGGGCAGAATACAAAAAAAAAAAAAGTTTAGGTAGAATTTTGAGGTCGCCACAAGACTTGGTATCAGAGCTTAGTTTAAAGGTTCTGCAGACTATGATCAATGGTATTCATCCATCGAAGATGACTTCCACCTCCGGTATGCCATGGCCTCTTTCCATTTCTTGTGTTTAATGTTTTATGGTGATTTGTTTCAATGTGCATAAATTGTCTACTTGCTTAATAGATTAGACCCGGCAGTTCAACATAGGAACTTAGAGCCTATTATCATGAAATCCGATATATGATTATGTTAGACCATGATAAGTAAGAACAATGATTGAACATTCATGAAAAGATAAGCATGAGGCCCAATATAAAAGTTCTTTAGCTTGCAACCGATTAAAGTCAAAGTATCATTTCAAAAGACTAACAAGCAGAAATTCTAAGGCATAAATAAGAGACAAAAAGGAGTTAGATGCCTAAGGAATACATTTTAGGGAAGGTAATCAACTAATCTTCATCCTCCGAGTCTTGTAAATTCTTGATCATCTCATCCAAATGATCTTGCCTAGTCATGAGCTCCCGATTTTGTGCACGCAACTCCGAAAGGTTATCAATTACGTTAGCTTGGAAAGTCAAAAAAATTAGTCATGAAAGTACCCCAGTCAGCCGGTGAAGGTGGCATAAAATGAGCAGTCCCTCCATCTCCAACCTCTATTTCGGGTTTAGTCCAAACCCCATCCACAAGTTCAAATCAAACTTTCATGATAGAGTTTGCCCCAATTTTTGTATTGGGATGCATAGAGGTAAACTTCTCTGCCTTAAGATCCGTCCCCAATTTGATTGATATATCGGTGACCAAACAGTCATAAACCAGCCTTATTTTGGAACCAAATGGCTGAAAACTCCTCTTCATTAGCTAGAATTCCAGTCCGGGAAGAACCCGCAATGACCCTACTCATTCCCATCATTTTCTGGACTGAAAATTTGGTAGCTTTTGCCTTAGAAACAACAGATTGAGTACTCTTAGCTTTTGTAGAAGCTTTCTGCAAAGGACCTATGAAAAGATTTGGGAGAAATTATGAGAACTTGGTGATTTTGGGAAGAAGAAAAGCGAACGGGAAGAAGAAATAATGAAAATGGATTTTGAGATTTTGGAGTGAAATATAAGTTTAAGGTAAAAGTCTCATTTTACCCTTGTGAAAAATAAAATGAAATTTGGGAAGATATTTCAAAAATTTCCTTTCTGAAATCCACGATGGGTATTGATACCCATAAGACATAGGTATCGATACCATACTTGGACAGAAACTGTTTGGTATATTTTTGCAAAGGAAAAATTTGTAACGGATTGAATCTTTTTCCTCGAATTTTTACGAATCTTATCTTATTTAGAAAATTAAGGGTGGCAGAACTCATAGGCTCCAATCTCTTATCTGAAACTCAATTGCTTTTTGAAAAAAAAGAAAAGAAAAGAGGACATGAAACCCGAGATGATAGAAGAATTTGTTTTGTAGAACAACTAGTACATGACAAAGCTGTTGAGATTGATGTGAAAAAAAAAATAGGGAGTAAGAGTTTTGAGGCCTTATAGATTGATTATAAGGAAAGAACAAGTATCAAGTTGTTTATGAAAACTATGGGTTTCTTGTACAAGTATTATGAGGAAATTCTTGGTGCCTTGTATGATAAGTGTTACGCCCCAGTCCTACGTGGGCAGTTCAAGGCCACCTGGAATTCCACCTAAGCGCAGTCTAAGCCAACCCACTCTCGGGTCGACCCCATACCGAGGCGGTTTGGGCCAGGGAAGCTAATATCCGACGCTGTGTTCCATCCCCTCCCTGACACACACGGATTAGACGCGAAAGGACAGGCGAGACAGTCTGCAAAACGCGGCCTATCCCCATCGTAGCCTTTTTAGATTACGGCTGGAAAAGACCCCCTCATTAAATGGTGATGTGACACCAAGGACAAGACAAGATAAGACTACAAAACCTCGTGGATTGAACCACGTGTCATTGATCGGTGGGGAGTAAAACCAAGAAAACCGGCCTATAAATACCCAACTCATAACCACGAGAAAAGGATGTTGAAAATATTACTCTCAATACACTTATATCAAGTCCTCTACTCTAGCAATTCTTAAGGATCTTTATCACTTGAGAGTTAGAGAGTGAGAGGCCCTCAAGCCATCATCTCTCTCGTAACGTGTTGCTCCTTATTCTTGATTACCTATCCACCCGGGCTTAGGCATATCTATGTGGTTGAATAAACCGCGTGGCAATCCAAGTAAGAAGAAAGACACGTAGGAAGAGGAGGCGTGGGGATCCTGTTGGCAGCCATTTTTGGAGGTCAACAGATTGGCGCCGTCTGTGGGAAACGCAACAAAAAGTTTCCTTTTTCCTTGAACAAAGGAATTTCCCTGAAGAAGGGATCAGCCAACCCACAAAATGAGTGGAAGCAATGAAGAAGAGAACCCAAGGAGAACGAGGCCCGTAACAAATGACGGGATCAGGGCTGAAGAAGCCCCTCGGAGGAGGCGAGGAAGGAGGCCTACCACGAACCTTGAACGAGAAATGAGAACTATGGCCGCCAGCGTGAGGCAGTTGGCTCAGCACCACGCGCAAATGCAGGGATACATCCAAATGATGCATACAAGGGGTGAGAACCGCCCTCAAGAGTCTGATCAAGACGAGCCCGAGGAAGAACGGGAAGTTAACAGCAGGCACCCCCGTGACCAGCAAGCCGATGGAGAAACCTCTCGCGCTAGAACCAACGAGGGGGGAGACAAAGCCGATGCTTCGGAAAGAAGACCCCAGCCGACGATGTCTGCAAGTGTGTTCGAAAGGCTAGGCGAACAGGGAGGCAGGAGATGGCCCCAAGACAACCCGCAAAGGAAAGAACTGCCCCAAAGCCCCCCTAGAAATAGGCGGGAAAGGAGGGCGAGAGAAGCTGAGACTAGGGGAGAATCGGATTACCAACCCTACGTACCCCAGCCAACCATGCAACCACAGCAGAATTATGGGGGCGGACAGCAAGCCCAGTGCCACGCCCCATTACCGCCAGAAGTGAACACCGGGGCAGAATACCCGAGGCCTACGAGATCATTTGAAGTGGACGATGATGACGAAAACCTTTCTTTCTCAGCCGGGATAAGGAATGCGTCCATCCCCCACGAGTTTCGCGTACCCAAGATTACCCCTTACACAGGCAGGGGTGATCCGTTGGATCACGTGAACACGTACAAAACAGAGATGAGCCTACGAGGAGCCACTCCGGCCTTGAAATGCAGAGCTTTCCACCTGACCTTGTCAGGGGGAGCGAAGCGGTGGTACAACAAACTCGTCGCAGGAAGCATTTCCAGCTGGCCAGAGCTGAAAAAGACATTCATAAATTACTTCTCATCACAAAAGCCTGCATCTGCCCCAGTGCAACGCCTCCACGATGTAAGGCAGGCCCCAAGCGAGCCGTTGCAGAGTTATCTGGGCCGCTTCAACGAAGAAATGTTGTTCTGTGAAAGGATAACAGACGCCGAGGCCTTGTCCGCCCTGAAAGCGGGACTAGACATGAACCATCCGTTCTGGAGGGACGTCCGCAATAAGAACCCGGCCACCTTTGACCAGCTGGTGGAAATGATCACTGAGGAGATAACCAATGAAAACATGATCCTCCACAGGAATCGAGGCGGGTTGGGAGCCAACCCGGCGTCGAGGGCTGGGTATGTCCAAAACCCCAACAGAGTTCTCCCCCAACACAATCCCCGACGGAGAAACTACCCATCCGACCCAAATGTCGGGATGAGTTATGTGGCCTCTGCACAAGAGGGCCTGCTCCCCCCTTACACGGCTCCCCTGCCGCCGGTCCCCACGGCCGGACTATACAACTATGGTGCGCCCCCATCCACCTACTATGAGGCCGGAACCAGCACGCCTCCAGTAATTCCTCCACCTCAAGGAACTCAGCCGAAATACTGCTGCGTTCACCGAAGCTACGGGCATAGCACGGACGAATGCCGAGAGGTAGAAAAACTTGCCCATCGGAGAACGGCCAACCCGGGGGCCAGACGCGGAATGAACGCCAGGCGAGGAGATCAGGCCCCGCCCAGAGGACGTGGAACCAATTTTCAAGATAGGCGCTCCCAGCAATGGGATAGGAGGCCTCCGGTTCATGAACAGCGATCGAGGCGTAGTTCGAGAAGCCCAGCCCGACAACCTCGGATAGAGCGCAACCCCGAGCCCCGTCTGATCAAGGGGCCGGAAAAGGCTCCGATTCGGGAGATCGACACCATCCATGGAGGACCTTACATTGGTGGGCAAACACGGAACGCTCAGAAAAGTTATGCCAAAGAGGCCGAAGGGATCCAGATGACTAACTGGCTAATCAATAGCAGGCCCTCAGGATCAAAAAGGGCCGACCCTATCACCTTCACGGAGGAAGACATGAGGGGCGTGCATTACCCGCACTGCGACGCCCTAGTAGTGAGAGCAGTGGTGGCTCGGAATGGGCTGGGGAGAATGCTGGTCGACAACGGCAGCTCCGTTAATGTCATCTTCCTAAGCACTTACGAGCAAATGAACGTGGATGTGCAGCTGGAACCATCAACTGAGCCCCTCTACGGATTCACCGGGGATTGCGTGACCCCGAAAGGGATAGTGCGCCTCCCCGTGTCCATGGGAGAAGAGCCCCTCGCATCCCATACTTTCATGGAGTTCCTGGTGGTTGACAGGAGGTCGGCTTATCATGGAGTCTTAGGCCGGCCGGCCTTGAAAGAACTTTGGGCAATAACTTCCATCCACCACCTCTGCATGAAATTCCCCACCGAAGGGGGAATAGCAACAGTACGAGGAAATCAACCCGAGGCTCGAAAATGTTATCGAAATGCGTTAAGAAAGGCTGAGAAGAAAGAAGTTAACATGACTTTGCTGGACGTGGAAATGACGGAAACTATGTCAGAGGAGCCGGGTGATATCACGATGGAAGAAGCTATGGCCCCCGATGACATTGATCCAAGAATGATGGGGGCTGATTCCCAAGTCTCCTCCAGCGGAGAATTGGAACATTTTCAAGTGGACGGTGACGACCCGGCGAAAAGGCTCCAGATAGGGGGAGACCTCCCTGAAAGGCCCAAAATGGCCCTGAAAGAATTCCTTAAAAGAAATCTGGATGTCTTTGCGTGGAAACACGAGGACATGGTTGGGATCGACGCGAGGATAAGTTGCCACCACCTCAATGTCGACCCCAGGTTCCCATCACATAGGCAAAAAAGGAGGCCACTGAATGCCGAAAAATACGAGGCCTTGAAAGAAGAGGTAAACATACTCCTGCAGAACAACTTTATACGCGAAGCCAGGTACCCGAAGTGGGTATCCAACCCCGTGTTGGTCAAGAAACCGAACGGAAAGATGAGAACCTGCATAGATTTCTCCAACCTCAACCAGGCATGTCCCAAGGACAGTTTTCCACTGCCTCGGATTGATCAGCTGGTTGACGCCACGGCTGGACATGAACTCCTAAGTTTCATGGATGCCTACTCGGGGTACAATCAAATTCCGATGTACCCGCCAGACGAGGAACACACATCGTTTGTAACAGACAAAGGCCTCTATTGCTACAAGGTCATGCCTTTCGGTTTGAAAAACGCCGGGGCAACCTACCAAAGGCTCGTCAATAGGATGTTCGCCGAACAGCTTGGTTCGACCATGGAAGTCTACGTGGATGATATGCTTGTCAAAAGCTTAAGAGCCGAGGATCACATACGGCACTTGGAAAAGACCTTCGAGATACTCAGGGCTTACAAGATGAGGCTCAACCCTCAGAAGTGTGCCTTCGGAGTTGCCTCGGGAAAATTCCTAGGCTACATGGTAAATCAAAGAGGTATCGAAGCCAACCCTGAAAAAATCAGAGCGCTAATAGAAATGAAGTCACCCGAGAGGCCCAAGGATGTGCAATGCCTCACAGGGAGAATGGCGGCCCTCGGCCGATTTGTCTCAAAGGCTACCGATAAGTGCCTCCCCTTCTTCAAGATCTTAAAAGGAGGTAACCGATTCAAGTGGACAGAGGAGTGCGAGAGCGCATTCCAGGCCCTAAAGGCGCACCTTGGCCAAGCTCCCCTGTTATCAAAACCCAAGCTAGGAGAAGCGCTGCTGCTCTATCTAGCCGTGTCCCCCGAGTCAGTAAGCTCGGTCCTAGTCAGGGAAGAGGAACATCAACTGCCAGTCTACTATGTAAGCAAAGCCCTGTTAGGGGCGGAGACGCGATATCCGGACATGGAGAAGCTGGCGTTATCGCTTATCACCGCTTCTCGAAAGCTGAGGCCCTACTTCTTGGCCCACAGCATTCATGTACTAACCAACTTCCCTCTGAGGCAGGTGATGCAGAAAACCGACGCCTCAGGAAGGCTGTTAAAATGGGCAGTCGAATTAAGCCAATTCGACATTACCTTCAAACCCAGGGCGTCCATCAAAGGACAAGCCTTGGCAGATTTCGTGGCGGAGTTTGCTAACACGCCCCTAATTGACACCCCGATGGATCCCATGGAACCGCCAACTTGGTACCTCTCCGTTGATGGCTCATCGGGAGACGCGGGAGCCGGTGCCGGGGTGGTCCTCACGAGCCCCGAGGGCCATAGGCTGAATTGCGCTATCCGGTTCGACTTCAAAGCTTCAAACAATGTCGCAGAATACGAAGCATTACTGTCAGGCATGCGCCTTGCCAAAGAAATGAAAGTCCTAAGGCTCTCTGCAGCCAGCGACTCCCAGTTGGTGGTGAGCCAGGTGAAGGGTAACTACGCCGCTCGAGAGAAAAGTATGGCCTCCTACCTGAAACTGGTAAGGAACCTCATCCCCAGCTTTGAAAAATTTGAACTTATCCAAGTACCAAGGGCTGAAAACGCCAACGCAGACGCACTCTCCAAGCTAGCAAGCAGTAAAGACTCGGAACTCCTTAAGATGGTTCCCATCGAACACCTCCGAAAACCATCCATAGAGGCGGTCGCGGAAGTAATGTGGGTCGAAGAGACCACCACCTGGATGGATCCCATCCACGCTTTTCTGAAAAACCAAGCGCTCCCCCCGGATAAAGAAGAAGCGAGAAAACTAAGGAGAAGGGCTGCCCACTTCGTCTTGTCTGACGACGTGCTGTATAAACGAGGCTACTCCATACCACTCCTCAGGTGTGTTGGAATGAATGAAGCCGATTACATCCTCCGGGAAGTCCACGAAGGAATCTGCGGCAACCACACCGGGGGCTTGGCCTTGGCACAAAAAATCCTCAAACAGGGATACTTCTGGCCCTCGCTAAAAAGGGACTCCTTAAATCACGCGAGGAAGTGCGATAAGTGTCAGCGCTTCGCCACCATACCGCGTCAGCCCCATCAAGAGCTTACCCTAGTGACCAGCCCCTGGCCCTTTGCGAAATGGGGGATAGATTTCATCGGTCCCATGCCAAGGGGTAGGGGGAATGCCTGTCACGCCTTAGTCGCCATCGACTATTTCACAAAGTGGGTAGAGGCCGAGCCTATGGCAAGAATCACCGAGGCCAACACCTCCAAATTCATATGGAAAAACATCATATGCCGATTTGGGATCCCTCATTCCCTGGTCTCCGATAATGGGAGACAGTTTGACAACAAGAAAATCAGAGGCCTGTGTGAGGAGCTCGGGATTACTAAGCATTTTTCCAGCCCCCATCACCCACAAGCTAACGGTCAGGTAGAGGCTGTCAACAAAACTATCAAGTATACCCTCAAGCGAAAACTCGAGGCATCTAAAGGGGCCTGGGTCGACGAGCTCCCCCATGTCCTCTGGGCAATCAGAACCACCGCGAGAACCGCAACGGGGGAAACCCCCTTCTCCTTAGCATATGGAGCAGAAGCGGTTAGCCCGGTTGAAATCGGAATCCCTTCGCCTCGCCGTCTTCTATTCAATGAGAACAACGAGTCGCTCATGAGATCCAGCCTCGATTTGCTCGAAGAACGGCGAGACGCCTCCCAAGCTAAGCTGGCCACGTACCAAAGAAAAATGGCCCGATATTTCAACAAAAGGGTGAAAGCAAGGTCGTATCGCCTCGGAACCCTTGTCCTGCGAAGGGTGTTCCCCTCTAGCAAAGACCCCGGGGCCGGAACCCTAGGCCCTAACTGGGAAGGGCCGTACCGAATCACCAAGGAGGTCAGGCCTGGGACATACGAGATTGAAAGCCTCGACGCTAAAAAACAACCCCACCCTTGGAACGCAGAGCATCTGCGCCAATACTATCAATGAAGTATCCGCGTCGACACTATCAATCTCTTGCTCCAGATGGGAGGTGGCGTCTGTACTTATCTTTGCGAGTTTGTCAAAATTGCCCGTCATTTATTACCGATGCATTATCATACCTCTTAGTAAGTTAAAATTTTTAGTTGCCGGAGCGTTGTTGTGCCTATCTTTGTATGTTGGTTGTTTTGTTCGAAATCTATTTATTGCTAACACGTTACCGATGCTAATCATTGTCTTCGACAGAAGAGGGGGGGGGGATAAACACAGGTAGGGATAAAGAACGAAGAATAACATTAAATGCTACAGAGTAGCTTAATTACAAAATAACACTTCTGAAAAATGAGGACATCCCTAATCTAGGTCTCCTCCGCCACAGCCCTCTTCGCCTCCCAACTCAACTGGGGGGAACTTCTCTTCCAGCGACGAAAAGTCCAAGCCAGGATGGTCAGCTCGGAGAGAGGCAAGCACTTCCTGGTGGCCCACGCTGGCGAAATAGTTAGAAAAACTAGCATATGCTTCGGTCTGGTGGAAGGTGGCAACGAAATCAGCCTCAGCGCTCTGCAGCTTCCTGTTCAGAACTTCTACCTCCAGCAAGGATGAAGCATTTTGAACCTCGGCTGCAGCTTTCTCCTTTAGAGATTCATCCAGGTCTTGCTTCAACCTGGATATCTCTTCTTGCCTCTGCAAGGCCTCGGCCTCCATCCTTCTCTTGTCCTCATTCGCAGCCTCCAAGGCAGTTGAGGCTAGGTTCTGTGCATTCAAAGCATCATCGAGTCTCCTAGTCAGTGCTGCTATTTGACTCTCCGCTTCCGCCATCTCTTGCTTGGCTCTCTCATAAGCTAACTTCGCGCTCTCCGCCAGTGCAACCGCATTGTCTAAACACTCCTTCATCTTGTCAGACTCGGAGGCATTAGCCATAGCATCGGCGGTTTTCTTCTTTAGCTCCCTCAGCGCCATCAGGGACTTCAGCTGAGCAGCAGCCGAGCGCACGGAACAGGCCAGAGCAGCCTCCATCCAATCCTCTGCATCTCCCTCGTTGAGAAACGCCTTCCAAGGCCTGCTCACATATTTCTGAAAACTTTCCGCCCCCATCGCCGGATACAATGACAGGTCCTTCGTCTGAGGCCCTGGGAGCCTCCTCTCCAGGTCCCCAATAAGTTTTGCAAACATTCCCCGCGAACGAGACTCAGGAAGTTCTCCCGCAGCTGAAGAGCCTCCGACCGCCTCTTGGCCGCTGGCCGGGACACTGTCTGGGACAACGACCACCCCCGCCGCAGTCACGGCTAACCTCCTCTGCTTAGGATCCGGAGGGAGGACCGTCACACCCTCAACCACCTCAACCGATTTGCCTTTCCCGGAAGGCTCCCCCTGCCTCGTCTCCCCTGGCGCTCTTGATGAAGAACGGGGAGTTTCGGAAACGTGAGCTTTTTTCCGTGCGGCCGAGGGGTCAGCCCTCCTCTTCTTATTTAGTGGCTCCTCATCACCAGAAGAGACTTCTTCCACGCCCGACCGGTCAGCCGCCCGTTCCGCATCCTCCCTAGCCGCCGACCGGCTAATCTCCTCCAACACTTTCTTTTGTCGGCTGTCCTCGGAAGAGCCCGGCCGAATCTCCTTCACTTTTGAAGCCATCAGCCTGGCCAGCGACGGCGTAGGCCTTCTGCCTTGCTCGAAATCAGCTGCAAAAAGAGTGATGTCAGGAAATATCAAGTAAATTGACAATCAAAAGCAATCACCTATCTGCTTACCCTTCTTAGCCATATGTCCCAGTTCAATTAGGCTCCTCGGTGTTTTCAGCAAACGGTCGAATCGCCTCCGTCCCGCTGGATGTCCGTAAATGGCACGAACGATGTCCAACTCCTCTTCCGATAGCTCACAGCGAGGGAGAACCTCTGCAAAAACACAAATACCACGCGTTAGCATCACCACCCACATGAATACATTCCGAAGCCCCTGAGTCACTCACTCGCGAATCCGTAGAAGGTAGGCACGTTCAAGTTTGGTTCAGAGTCGTTGATCACCCGTTGCCAGTTCCCCGACACCCAAAACCACTCCTCTTTCCAACGCTTGATGGACGAGGGGCAATCTAGGACAAACGGCTTTTGAGACCCCCACGGACCAAAATAATACCATCCGTACTCCTCCCCTTTATCTTTTCTCTTCGGCATCTTCTTCGGGAGATACACCGTCTGAAATACATGAAGAGGCATCTCAAACCCGAGAGAGTGCCTGAACCAGAGGTATAGGCTCCCAGCCATCTGACTCCAACCGTTGGGAGACACCTGGGTGGGGGCTAAGCCATATGCTCCAAGGACCCTCCTATAAAATGGATCGAGAGGGAGCCTCATCCCGGCGTTGAAGGACTGACAGTGCATTGCAGCACAACCCTCTCGCGGGTGGCAGGCCCTCTCATGGGCCCCAGGTACGTGGAGCTCTACATCGCTTGGAACCTGAAACATCCTCCTAATATTCCTAAGGTCAACCTCAGTCACTACCGAGGGGAAATCCATTGCCGCCCACCTACCACTAAAAGACGGCTCGGACGCACCGACCGCGTCTCCCAACGGAGGTGTGGGAAAGTTAACGCCTCCCCCTGGAACCATAGCTAACTCCTCGCCAGTTTGAGGGTCAATGCTTCTGAGTGGCCTGACTTCTGCCGCCGACGGAGACACTTCTGGAGACACGCTCACTACGACCCTGACTGAGCGGCCAGACGTCTCGGAAATTTTTTCTACAGTAGACATCCCCCCCACCTACGCTGAGTACACAGAATCCCAAAAGAAATTAAAAGGGACAGAAGAAGAGTTCAGGGGGTACCTAAGTCACAACTAGGAAACTTCGAGATCGGCAACGCTCCAACACCCTTTTCTCTCGCTCAAGAACGCCGGCCGGAAGTCTGGTTTCTTTTTTCTCTCTTTCTTCTCCGTTATAATGCTCTGAACAAGTCACAAAAGTTTGTAAAATGTTTCAATTCCTCCATTTATATAAGCAAGTTCACCCAGACCCCATCCGTCGGATCATAATCAAGATCCATCCAAGCCGTACACGACGCAATCAATCTGGACCCTCGAATTCAAACAGCCGCGCAAACACAATCCAACCGACGGCCTGGATTCTTAGAACCGCCACCACTCACGTGTGGGGGAGCGTCGGGTTCATCGCAAACTGATCTCTGACGATTGCAACGCATTTAATGCCCACAGCCGTCTTTTCTGCACGACCAATGCGACGTTCCATACTCCCCAGGCCCAAATAATTATTGCACTTGCCTTCTCCTGCAAGCTTCCTCCACGTGGGGCAACGACGCTTTATGCCAGACGATCGGGCATTGGCACATCATGGAGCTCCCCACTGGGGACTGCATCCGTCTATCGCCTCAGCCCTAATGTCCTCGGCAAGTCGTGAGGGCTCCCCACTGGGACTGCCTCCGTCTTTCGCCTCAGCCTTAATGTCCTCGGCAAGTCATGAGGGCTCCCCACTAGGACTGCCTCCGCCAGTTGACGGCTCCCCACTGGGGCTGCCTCCGTCTTTCGCCTCAGCCTTAATGTCCTCGGCAAGTCGTGAGGGCTCCCCACTGGGACTGCCTCCGCCAGTTGACGGCTCCCCACTGGGGCTGCCTCCGTCTTTCGCGCTCAGCCCTAATGTCCTCGACAAGTCGTGAGGGCTCCCCACTGGGACTGCCTCTGCCAGTTGACGGCTCCCCACTGGGGCTGCCTCTGTCTTTTGCCTCGTCCCTAATGTCCTCGGCAAGGCGTGAGGGCTCCCCACTGGGACTGCCTCCGCCAGTTACCTCTGCCCTTGTGTACCTCGGCACGGCGTGATGTCCCCAACAGAGATTGCTCCCATCTGGGACTTCCCCATTCATAGCCCTTCGTCTGCGAAAAGCATGGCACCCAACATAAATATATGGTCCCCTACTTTTGGGACTATTCCATTAACCCTACCCAAACCACCGTTGCATTAACCCTTAGTGCAGGAAAAATACCGCCCCTACCACAACTTTGCACCCCCAATTTTTCACCAAGCCCATCATCCCACATAAATGATTGGGGCCTGGGCTTGGGGGACTATTGTTACGCCCCAGTCCTACGTGGGCAGTTCAAGGCCACCTGGAATTCCACCTAAGCGCAGTCTAAGCCAACCCACTCTTGGGTCGACCCCATACCGAGGCGGTTTGGGCCAGGGAAGCTAATATCCGACGCTGTGTTCCATCCCCTCCCTGACACACATGGATTAGACGCGAAAGGACAGGCGAGACAGTCTGCAAAACGCGGCCTATCCCCATCGTAGCCTTTTTAGATTACGGCTGGAAAAGACCCCCTCATTAAATGGTGATGTGACACCAAGGACAAGACAAGATAAGACTACAAAACCTCGTGGATTGAACCACGTGTCATTGATCGGTGGGGAGTAAAACCAAGAAAACCGGCCTATAAATACCCAACTCATAACCACGAGAAAAGGATGTTGAAAATATTACTCTCAATACACTTATATCAAGTCCTCTACTCTAGCAATTCTTAAGGATCTTTATCACTTGAGAGTTAGAGAGTGAGAGGCCCTCAAGCCATCATCTCTCTCGTAACGTGTTGCTCCTTATTCTTGATTACCTATCCACCCGGGCTTAGGCATATCTATGTGGTTGAATAAACCGCGTGGCAATCCAAGTAAGAAGAAAGACACGTAGGAAGAGGAGGCGTGGGGATCCTGTTGGCAGCCATTTTTGGAGGTCAACAATAAGTGCTGACAAAGGTTTTGATACATGTGGAGTTGGAAAGTTTTCATGATATATTTATGATTGTCTTGGGAAATTAAATGGTGGTTGTGTTATGAGAAACTTTGAAGAAATTTATGAATTTTATATAGTATAAGAGCATGATGCTTAGGTTTGAAAAGCATGATGATGTATTATTAGATAAAAATCTTGCTGATAAAATAAAAATGAAGAGTATGTAGAGTGTTGATATATGGAAAACCATGGTGTTAATGTATATGCTGGGCCTTGAGGATTTAAGAAAATAGTTGTAACACCAGGTAAGATTAGAAGAAGGTAAATTAAGTTATGTAGAAGTAACAGAATTGCAGATGGGATTCGAAAGGGATTACTCAATTGAGAGATTAAATTGAAAGTCCATAAAGAAATGATAATTAGAGAGATGAAATGAATAATGGATTGAAAGATAGTGTTAACTTCAGTGATTGAGAAATTGTATTCTAGTATAAAGCCTTCACTATCACTTTCGTTTTCTAGCAACAAGAAGGTAAGAAATGGTTGTATAAGGTTGAAGGTAGGAGAAAAGAAATGGCGTTGGATTATGCGTATGTATTGTATGTTTAGATTGAGTAGAATGGACTAAAGGTTTTTAGAAGAATACAGCAGTGCTAATATGAGAATGCTCTTTAAGGTAATAAGTACAAAATTTCCATGGGTTAGAAGATAACTATTATCTCTACTTGAAAATATCTCCACATTAGCCTATCGTCCGGCTATCTTGTTAGAAAGAGCATTAATTTTGTTAATACTATTTGATGTCAAATGAGTTTCCAAGAGCTAGAAAAATTATTAGTTTTTCGTACAATAATAGTTAGTCTGCGATGACTTTTTGGGTCAAGTATGCATAACACTAAATTATTGGGTCAAAATTTGTAAAGAAAGTTATTTGGTCGAACAGATGACTTGAATTCTTGAAAATCATCATAGATAGCTTCTTGAATTTTAAATTGAGAATGAAGTTTTGCGATTATTATCATGGACAAGTATTTTAGATTTAGTAAATGGAGAAGTGAAGCTATCAAAGAAGAGACTTGGGAGCAAGAAGGTGAAATGAGAGAAAAATTTCTTGAGCTATTCTAGGTAAATTTCGAGGACGAAATTTATTTAAGGAGGGAAGTTTGTAACGCCCCGAAAATTTCTTATTTTCAATTTAAATAAGAAAATGAGAATGAAGCAAGAAATTTGGTTGAGTTTTCCCGAAATTTTCTTCAAAAGTCGTAGCACTTAGAATTTAATTTAAATCCGAATAATAAAAAGGGAGAAAAATTAGATTTAATGTTTTATAAAAGGGCTAAAATGAATTTATTTAAGATTTATTGACTTTTATTAAGGCTTGTTTGGTTAAAAGTGAAAAAAGTTGAGTAGAGATCCAAAAAGTGAGAAAACCAAGTTTTGAGCCTTTTGATTTAAGTAAGTAGCCAACTTTGGAGCCATCGTATGAATTGTGTATTGGTCGAAATTCTGCGAAACTTATAGTGTTGCGAAGTACGCAACGAGACCTTCGAAATGGTACCAAATATGCATAGTTTCGACTATGAAAACGGCCCCGAAAAATTATGTCAAAAACGTTCCAAGATGTTAGAAATCTGGGAATCAGCCAAAATTCCAGCAAAACCATTTTCGGGCAGCCATCTTTAGAGTGATGTTTTAACCTCTGTGTTGGTCCATTTTCTTCAATCCAAAGTGCGTTGTGAAGTACACAACAAGACCTTCGAAATGGTACCAAATACACCTATGTTCGACTCAGGAATCAGCCCCGAATATTTATGTCAAAAACCTTTCAAGAAGTTGGAAATCTGGAATTCTCAGAAATTTGGTTACGAGCAGCCATTTTTGGGACGATGCTGTGATCGCTGTGATGATCCGTTTTCTACGATTCAAAATTCGTTGTGAAGATTCCCGTGAGATCTTCGAGATGGTATAAGTAACGTCGAAAGATGAGCATGTTTCAACCTTCGAAAATCAACTAAAAAATGGGTCCAGAAATCTGCCTAAATTAGGAATTTAGCATTTATTTACCCCATAGGCTACCCCTAGTCTCTTCTTAAATGTGGGTAGTTGGGGAAATGCATTTATGGAGTTCCAGCTGGTGTATCTTCAACAAATCTCCCCAACTTTACATGTGTCACCATGAGGATGAATGCAATCATGAGGAAGGAGTTGAATTTCCCTATAAATACCCCCTCCATTCCAAGTTACCCTTGCCCATTTCCTCCTCTCTAACTCCCATAACTCTCCCACAACTCTCCCTCACGTTTTTCTAGTAATAATCAAGGAGGAAATAACCCTCAAATAAGAGAAAGACACCAGAGACAGAGGTGAGTGTTTGTATATTAAGAAAGCTAGGGATGGGAGGTTCTCTAGTTCAATAGATGAATCTCCAACCCAAGCACTAAAGTCCCATTTCGGGCAGTAGTTTAAAGGGACCAAGAAACTCAGATTTCATGGTGTAGAAAGTTAGTTTCCTTGGGCCGAGAACTTAGTTTTTAGATAAAATACTTTCATCAGATATCTGCCCCGAAAAGTATTGATACCCTATACCACAGTTCTACGATAGGGTATCGATACCCTATAATCTCTGCACCAGAAATACCTGAAGCCAGTTTCTGCGCTGTCCTAATACTCTCCATTTCCAGATTTTAAATAACATTTAACATAAGATTATAATGTTTAGAACCTTTCCCTTTTCAGGTGGATCAAGGATAACACCAAGTTGTGAGTAAAATTATGTATATGACTTATATGCAATATGACAATTATATACATCTATATGTGTGTATATTCCATGTGCTCTTGATGAACTATATTGATGAGTTACATGATATGATTGTGAGCATCTTGAGCTTATTGACTATTTTATGCAACAAGAATGAAGAACAAGAACGACAAAGCTATCTTGTGCCATTTATGCTCAACTTGAGAAGGCAAAAATTATATGTAAATAAAGATGAAGTATGTTTGAACACATAAAGATTTTCCCAAACTTATTTGTACACCACGGGCAAAAGTGGACCATAAGGGACGATGAAGGTCCCAAGAAAAGAGTTGATTCAACTTTTGGCCAAGGGTTAGAGCGACCCACATGAGGACTTGAGGTCCGATTGAACTAAGACCAAGGGTTAGAGCAACCCACATGAGGACTTGAGGTCCGATTGAACTAAGGCCAAGGGCAAAAGTAGCCCATAAAAGGACATTGAGTGTCCTAAGAATGTTTTGGCCGTGTGCTTATGCACAAAGAATATTTATTTGAGCGCTCAGTGTACAAGTATTGTTTGTGGGAAGGGCCCTAAGAAAGATAAAAGATATTTTATGTACAATATCACACAAGCACCATATTTTTACTCATTGAATATCACCATTCATAGTCGTTTTATGACTCTTGTTATGACTCTTGTAGGAAATGGATCGAGACATTTATGAAGTTAAGGGGCAATAGGTGGAAGTGGCCTTCGATGAACATGAATACCATTTGATCACAAAGATTGAGATATAGTCTTCCAATCCTCTTCAACCCGGATTGCAAAAGCATGAAACCACCTACCTTTGCGTGGACGTATATGATTTTTGGACCATGGAGTATCTTACTACTCGTTATTATGAAGTATAATATTTTGATTAACCTTGTCTTTATCATATCACCTCTTTCTTAAAGTATGTAGTAGTACTTACTAATGGGCTCAAGCTTTTGGAGTGTTTATGAGACGTAATGATTTGTCATGAACCGTTTTGAAACAAAAATATATGTGAGGTACTTCTTTTACTTACTTGGGCCCATCTTTTGTGTTAACTTATGTCATTGAAGGTGAAATAAACTAAAAGACCGTATTTATATGTTTTCAACTTCCGCTATATTTAAGTTATCATACTCTACCTTATGGTTCTTTATTTCATCAAGTATACATGTTTTTACTTAACAAAGGATAAAGCAAATCCGAAGCAAAATGAGAAAGGGTGATCTCCAAATACTGTCTAAGATTAGTTTCTAACTACTTTCCTCAAAAGAAAATGGAGAAAACATGTTTTAAATCAGTTTTTAATCAAACCAAAAAGTGGAACTGCTTTCTGCGTAAAAGGGTATCAATACCCTCAAATATGGATACCAGTACCCTACTGGGCAGAATACAAAAAAAAAAAAGTTTAGGCAGAATTTTGAGGTCGCCACAACGGCGGATAGCATACAAAATACGGTTGGAGGGTTATAGAACTCGGTGGGCAATCTCCAACACTCGGTAGATGGCATCACATCTTTGCTACAACAAGTGCTAGCTTCACATCAAGCACTTCATACCCGCATCGACCCGGTGTTTCCTCCGTCTCCTCCACCGGAGAACTAGTGTATTTTTTTTTTTTTTTTGGTTTCTATGTTTTTGAAAACAATCCTATGTCCTAGCTTTCATTTATGTATCTTTAAACTATGATTGCTTTTATATTTCAATTTTATCAATGAATGGCATATTTTGTTTTATTTAGGGAGAATATGTTTTACCTTAATGTTTCGATTTTGCCTTTTTGTTTATGCCAAAAGGGGAAAAAGTATGATGTGATATGAAATATATAAGATGTGATGAAAATTTGATGATGATTGACAAATGACTTGGACATTTGATATGTGATGCAATTGGTAAATCAAATGATGTAATATAAAAAGTATGTAATACAAAAATGGTATCATACTACAAATTTATCAAACCATGTTTACTTGAAAAAGAAATGGGAATATATATACTTTATTTTATCTCATTACTCTATATTCTCACATTGTTTGTCATAATCAAAAAGGAGAAAATTGTTGACATATGGTTAACCTTAAACATTAATGTTTTAATTATAACAAACAAATTAATATTGTTTACTAACAATCTATCTTCAAGTAATATTCAAGAGCTACAAATCGAACTCTCAAGCAATGACAAGATCAAAGTCAAATCAATACAAGAGTTCAAGTATCTCAAGATCTAAAACTCAAGACTCGAAGATCAAGATCAAAGAATATATTTCTAGATAAAATTGTAAAGATATTAACTCTTTGATCTTTAGCAATTAAATGAATGAAAGCTCAAAAATACTTTTATGCACAAAACGTATGTCATTTTCACTTGCATAAAATATTTTTGTCAAAGCCAAAAATCAAAATTTTAAAACTGTGGAAACGGTCATCCTTTTGATGAACCAGTTTAACCGGTCGACCGTTTTGGTGAACTGGTTTAACTGGTCGACCGTTTTGGTGAATCGGTTGATCGTCTGATTGTCACTTTCTAAAAAGTGTCTGTTCTGATTTTTTCTGTTCCAACGGTTAATTCTGACCGTCTGACCGGTCGACCGTTTGGTAATCTGTTTAGTCATCTGGTTCAACAGAAAGTAACGAAAATTCATCTCTATAAATACATCTTCATTTATTATCATTCAACAACACTTACAAGAACATTTATATAGAGAATCATATTGAGAAAATTCATTCAAAACTTCATTGTATTTATATCTTCAATATCATTCATTGAAAAACTTTGTTTGATCAAATCAAACTTTTGATTCACATTATCAACAAAGTTTTCTTCTAATACTTGAGTTTTCTCATCTATTCCTATTCATTAAAGTGTTAGTCTATCTCAGAACCAAACTTGTATTTATCATTCATCAAGAGAGAAATACATTCTCAAATCTATCTCTTTATATCTTTGAGTCGTATTGAGGTCACTTGAAAGCTCAATATTGTATAAGGATCGGTGCTCCTTGTTTGTAATTCACTGGATACATTGTAAGGGTTTGCACAATAAGTTAATCAAGATAGTGAAAAGGCCGTGCTCGTATTGGAGAGCTTGGTGACGTAGATCATTGGTCGGTTCGAACCTCCATAAAAATATCGTTTGCACTCTCTCTATCCTTTTATTTATTTATATTGTGCTCATATTTTTTGTGGATTAATTTTTATTTTTTAAACTCCTTATTTTGAGAATATTTTACAAAAAAGTTTGAAAAAACCAATTCACCCTCCACTTGGTTAGTTATTCTTGGACTATCAGGTCGGTATTGTCCCTAGGCGGCCAAGCAACTGCCTAGGGCCTGCAATCATTTAGAGTCCAAAAATTTTGGGCTTTTTTTTTTTTTTTTTAAAAAAAAAATCAACAACTTACATGTGAAAAATGAAAAATTCAAATCTAACCTACATTATCTACCTTAATCTAGTCTTTAAATTATAGATAGTGCAAATTTTCCTTTAAATCTGTATACATAGAAATCTTTATCTTGATTTAAAACGAATTTTAAAATTGTTAGGAGTGGAACAATAAATAAAAGGGCGAAAAATAAATAGCAGAAGAGATTAATCCTATATAACAACCCAATGTAAACTCCCTAATTATAATGAAATACTAGGACAATCTAATTATGAAGATAAAATCTCGAAAAACACCCTTTAAGCAAATACAAATACCGTACACCTTAGGTACCACAGTTTAACACAAATTTCAACCATTTTTTCATTCAGTGAAGAAGAAGAAGAAAAATGTATTATTTTTTGGCTTGTAAGTCTGTCGAAAATTTACATTTTATAACATCTCAATTTATTAAGGGCCCCTATTTTAATTTTTGCCTAAGGCCCCTAAAATTTCAGGGCCAACCCTGTCTAGTGATACACATTTATAGTTAGCTAGATATTTCGCGCACGATATGCTTAATATTTTAAATGTTGAAGAGAGAAATTTTTTTGATATACTACGATGGTGGAGACAAAATCAATGTCAATACCCAATTCTTTCAAGGCACGTGATCTATTAATACTTCCGATATCAACTGTAGCATTGAAGTCTGCTTTTAGTACAGATAGCAAGGTTCTGTCTGATTTCAGGTCAAGACTTGAAGCCAACATATTAGAAAGCTTACTGTGTTTGAATGATTGAGATGAAGATGAACTTCGAATCCAAGATAAAATGGACAGAATGATGTCCGAAGAATTTAGAGATGGCAATGGACCAAGCCGGGCCGGCTCGGCCCTTGACATATAGGGTTCGGCTCGGCCCTTATCACGGGCCGAGCTCGTGTAAAAAACAAGGGCTCGGACCGGCCCGTGGTCCGCCTGCCATACTGGTCGAGCCACGGGCCGGTCTGCGGACTCACGTGAAAATCAAATTTTTTTTTGTAAAGTTCAAAAAAAAAAAAAAAAAAATGAAAATATAATTGTTAATTGTAATTTTTGGTCCCCAACTTATAGCTAGGGACCAATTTGGTCCCATTTGGACCACGGACCACGGGCTAAGTCCGTGGTCCACAGGCCGAGCGATTTATTTCACGGCCCGGGCTGGCCTGGGTCTGTCTTTTCACGGACCGGGCCACCGGGCGGCCTGGTCAGTTTGCCATCTCTAAAAGAACTTGAAGATTTGAATATAGAATAATTGAATTTGTAGTAAGTTTTATTTGCGTATATATTTGATATTTTATTTGTCTTATTTTAACAAAATTTTTTATACATAACAATTTATTCGTATATATTTTAGCTCATCCGCCTACGTTCAAAGTAGCCAGTCCCCAGTCTGGAAAAAGGAAGAGAGTTTTCAACTTTGAATTTTTAAAAGAAAAAATTTCTCACACATTCTTTCTTTTTTATTTTAAAATTATCAGAAACAATATAAAATAAAAAAATAAAAAAACAAGCCGAGCTCGTGAGTAGTTCAACTTGGCTCTTTCTCATGGGCCAAACTAATCCCTTTTTTTTTTTGGACGAGCCGAGCTTGGGCTTGGCTCTTCCCTTTGAGCAATTAGAGCTCGTTAGGTAATGTGCCAAGTCGGCTCGATCCATTGCCATTTCAACTTGTATTTTCCCCATTTTTTCCCATCACATTTATATCTTTAATCTTTCATTAATTAGCATGTCTAGTCTATGATAATAGTTTGTCTAAATATTTGTTAACGTGATTTGAAATGAATGACAAATATTTCGTTGCACTTTTATATTTATTGTTTTTTTCTTATTTAAAAATATAAAATATAAAAAAGTCTTTTTACGTCCTCTTACAAACCTTTTGGATGAATATCATTATCAGAGACTAGATATGCTAATTTATAAATATTGACGATAAAAATACAACAAAAACTAAATTTAAAATATAAAAGCAACAATAAATTAAAGTTTGGAACTTTTTACACAATTAAAAAATAGAGCATCAATAAAATCACAAAACATGCATTCAAAGTTCAAATCAATTTTTTTTCCTCATTAGATTCTCAAGCAACAACCACAGTTAGTTCTTCTCGACACCAATTGCTAAAACGAAAAAAAAAAAAATGAAAAAATTGGAAACCGCAATGAACTTCAACATCTAGTGCAAAAAATGTAAAAGCCCTACTTAGTGTATAGCTAATAATACAAGCACTCAACAATGAATTAATATGTAAGCAAGGAATACAATGATCATTGGTTTTCCATTGATAACAAGAAGTTGCAAGTTGAATAAATGGAAGCAGCAGCAGCCCTAACAGCTAAATCCCTTTCTGTGTCATTGGCTTCTCTGAATCTGCATAACAAATAATTGTGCATTATCACAAATTATTGTCAGTTTAGCAGAAAATACTAAAGCAACATAGATTAGAACACAAACAGAATCGAACAAAGTGGCAAAAAATGGTTCATGCAGCCGACTCCAAATTTATGGAAATGAGGCTTAGTTTCATAAATGAAGTACAAATGTTATTAAACCATTACTGTCAAAGTTTCGACTGCTGAAAACTTTCTTGAATTTAAATGTTGAAATTAAACTAAGCGTAAAGGATGGAAACCGGGTTAAATATTTGAAGATTTGGGATAAAAATATTGCTTGGTTGATAGCATAGATATAACTGCATCTAAGCTTAGTCTTGTGTGTTTCTCAAAGGTGCCTAGATTTTGAGTGGTTTCTAAGAAATTATAATTCAAAATCACTTTTCTCATACAAGAAATAATAAAAACATCACAAACAAAATATATATACCCAATAACACACACCACACATTATTTGCAAAATACGAATACAAGTTTAATGATATATTTGTTAAAAGGATTTAAGTATGTTTACCTGCAATTGTTTGGATCTGTTTGCTGCAAACCATGATGAGCACTATGTTTGGAAAAACTCGGTTCGCAGTGCAACTGCATTTCCTTTACTTGGTTCAACCAACTTTCCTGATTATAATGAAAAATAGAATGTATTCAGCATGAATTCATATCCTAGACTATGGTTAAATATTTAGTGCATCATGTTTGGTATACATGATTGGACAATATAATGAACAAGATTTTAGTTTTTTTTCTTGTTTAATACTATTTACGGTTATCCAATCCGCCCTACCAAAAACGCACTTATAGTCCTTCGCACTGCTAGAAACTCACCAGTTGACTCTCTTCTTCAGATAGTGCTTTGTCCATATTTCCAAACATTGTTCTCCATCTAACAACGTGAGGATCGTCCGTTGCTTTGTCAGGACAGAGAAAGTTAGAACCTTTTGAATACAGATCATTCTCTTGGTTAGATGAGAATTCTCTTGACATTAGGCAAGGTAATTCTGTATTAATTACAGCCCAAACTCTCTTCTTACTACGCCGCAATGCTGCAATTGGAGAACATACTGCATTAGGAATCTATTACCACCTTAAACCAGTATTGGAATTTCACCTTTGAAGTACCGATTTACCTTCAAGACGTCCTTTGACATCTTGATTAATAAGTTCCAACCATTGGGAAGCTACATTAGCAGCTGAAAATCAAACAGCACTCATATTAGCTTGCTACTTTGATCTAATGTACTGGATTTTATCAACAAGATATCAAATGGAAAAGAAATATTTCTGAAGCATAAGTTGATGATGCTGAAATGTCAATCATAGAGTCCTTAGCTATAGATCATATTTTGACAAACCCTCTTGATTAAAAGGTAAAAAATCAGAAAAAATTACATCCATATTCACCATGTATCCAACTATACAAAAACAATAAAATGACATGCATGTGACCATGTGTTTAAACTTTAAAGGCTAAATCTGAGTATTGAGAGGTTTTTGCCTTCATGACATGAGGTGTAAGCCTCAACACGAATCAATAAAATAGTTCCAAAATCTACAAATGAACAAAATTATACCTGTAATAAATGATAAACTATCAAAAAAATTCATAATAAAACATTCCAATGAAATTAAATAATCTAATTTGCAATTCGAAACATAAAATGGATCAACAAAGTAGAAAATAATAAACTTGTCCATAATAAATGAAACAATTGACCAGTTAATAAATAAATTACTTGCCTTGACTAGAAAAAAAAATTCCAAACAAAAGAAAACAAAAATACAGAAACAACAAGAAGAAAAATATAAAACAAATAAAGAAGTTTAGTTACATGATGTTGGTCTCCTGTCACCAACCATCTATCGCTGAAAATGCAACTTCACTTGGGAGAAGGGATCATGGCACTTAAGTAGTTCACTTGTAGGAGGCTAGGACAAGCCTGCTTCGCTTGTTCTCTTCTTTTTTATTTTTCTAGTTTTTAGGGTTGGATCGTGTTATAGACCAAGAACCCTTAAAACATTCAAGGTGGTAAAAGAACCAGCTCAAAAGGCCAAGGCCAGTAATAAGAAGCCAGAAAAGTACAAGACAAAAGAGTGCACAACTCAGCCACTAAATCCTCAAGGCACGCAACTCAGTAAGTCAAATTGTAAGGGTTGACAGATGGCACTCAAAATGTAAGAATGGAGGCCTCACATGAGGCGTGCCTCAAGGTGTAAGCCCTGAGCTTTACAAAATAATGCACGCAATAAGAAAACAACTAACCAACCTTTGGCAGAAAGTGAAGTAACAGTACTGGTGAGATTTGCTGACTCGTTTGACAAAGAACTAGTATTCTCTGATGCAATGGTTACACATGATGACAACTTTAGTGCGAGTCCATCATCCTCATTTACAATGTGGCAGTATGAAGGCTTGCTTTCTAAAATCTTTGTCTCTCCCTTGTATGAATAACCATTTCCTCCAGTAAGTTCAGAGTTCAGAGAAGTTGATTTGCTCAATGATGGATGCCTGCTGATCTGCCTGCTTCTTGACAAAATAACATCACTGTTAATTCCCAAACAATTCGTTTTTTCCAGGTCATTCTTTTCACTAAATTTTGTGCTACACTTCTTTTGATTATCTTGCTTGCTTCCAGCATGTCGATTTTCAGATTTTTCAGACCTCACCAGGGCTTCTATAATAGAGTGAACCTGTTTACTGTTTCTCACATGGTTTATGATTCCGGGATTTAGTCCATTAAGCAATCCACTTGGAGCGGCGACCTTTGCAAACCTATCTACCTGCTCTTTCTTGGCAAGCTCTATGTTTTTCTTCATCACGTCATTTTTACTCTTCCTCGCACGTGGCTTTGGCATTGCCATTGGCGCTGCTCCAGAAGAAGTGGAGAGATAACCGTTCTGTTTCATCTTCTTCCAAACTCTCATTGGATCTTTAACCTTCAATGGACCCATAGAACTCCCACACTCAGAATTGTCCCTTGATTTTGAATGCTCGTAAGTTTTATATGGATATAAAGGGTCGTGGTTGATTGAACTGGAAATGTCTTCAGCATTTAGATCTATCTTAAACCCTCTTGACTTTGAAAAATCATAATTACATTCCATTTGTTCATTCCCAGATGTGGGCTGTTTGTTGCGTTCCTCGATACATTCTGGAGTATCGTCATCAACAGCATTGCTGACAGAACCAACATTCGTATTGAGATCAAGTGCGCGTGGAGCAGATTGGACCACTGGATGTGCTGCATCACTTCCCCCTTTTCCTCCTTGAGCTATATAAAAAATTGTTTTTTCAGTTTCTTATGAGGATAAACATTCTCTTTAGCCTTTTTTTTTTTTTTTGTTGAAAATACAATTCTTCCCACCAAAAGTGCTATTAATTTTTCACCAAGAAATTAATCAAAACATTTGAATCGTTTTAACTAAGAACCTAAAACTCATAAGCCACATATCAGGCTGGAAATGGTACAAATTAAGCCTAGGGAAAGATTCTTATTAAAACAACAAATTCAAATTTGTATCATGAAGTTCTATGAATTAATATATGTAAATTACCATTAACCGAATAAAACATTGAAAATTCACAAAAGATTACATTAAGAAGAAGAAGAAAAAGAAAGGCATACCTTCAGAACGAAAAACGGATTCAAGATCACGAATTTTGATTCTTTTTTGAGAAATTGCAAACAGTTCTTCATCTTCCACAATACCTCTTTTCGGACCCACCGTTGCCTAAAGTCAAAACCAAGAACATCATGAATTTAAACAAACAAACAAACAAATTAAAACTCAACATTGTTTATTAAACCCTCACTTTTGATTCAGATCTGGACATCTCCAAAGATTGATTCTTAAACCCATGTTCACTCTCCATCAATGCTCGAGAAAATGGACGAAACCCGTAAATTCAAATTTCAAGATTCTCAGTCCGGACCCTTTAAACAAAACCCACAAAATCCAAATTCAAAATGAAATCTTTAATCCCCAAATCAAGAAAAGATATCAAAACAAAATGTGGGTCGTTGAAAAACAAAAATTTAAGGTTCTTGCCCTGGCGGGTTATAAATGTGTATGTATAAAAAGACTAACGGCAAGTGTAAGTATTCCCCTCTCTCCCTCTCTGTGTGTGTTATGGGATGCAGAAGTTAAAAGGAGGGAAAATGCTGGTTGTAGGTTTTGGATTTAAATTTGCAGCTGGGGGCGCGTAGAGAAGCATTTGTCTGATGAATCTATGGGAATCATTTGTCACATGCAAAAGTTCCCACGTTTGATGCCATTTGTTTTGTTTATGGTTTTGGTGTTTAGGTTTTCAAATTCAAATAACAAAGGCTTTTGTTAGGGACCACGTTAAGGTACCATAATACATTTGTAGATTGGTTTTTCTTATAAAGTTGGCCCTAATTTTTGTTCAATTTTATATGTAACTTTTCAACAACAAAATATATCTATATTTTCGTCCATGTGTCCAAAAAACTTTTTCAAACAATAGACTCATGAAAAATTACAAAAACGCATAATATGTTCCTTTTAAAGTGCACGAAAAAAGAAATGTAATGGACGCAAAACTATTAAATTTGATTAAAATATATCTATTTTTAATTGTTCATAGAACAATTATTATTGGTAATGTAGAATTGATAAGCTAAAAGCTGGTGAAGATCACTTCACATATGCCTTGAATGCATGTGTGTCACTGCAATGACCAAGACAAAGTGTTGTTCTCTCACTCTTAACCCCAAAATCTACATTTCTATAACTTGTAAAAACAATGCATAAAACCCAAAATCTAACATTTCTAGAACTTGTAAAAACAATGCATAAAACACTTACAATATGCATTTGAATGTGTTTTTTCAATTTATAATTTAGTCAAATATTATTTTTATCTACATGTAGAATTCACAATTTTTACTTATTTTTTTATTTACAAATTACTTATAATTGACAAATGAATTTTACCAAACAAGCACTTACACAAACCAAAACAACCTCACAAGTCACAACCTATTTGTACACAAGAAAGCACTAGGGTTATTTTAGCAATGGTCACTAAAGTTTGTTCAATATTTCAAAATGGTTATTAAAATATTTTTTTATATGAGTAGTTACTCAAATTTTTAATAGTTACAATAATGGTCATCTGACTAGAAATATTAACCTAAAATTTTACGTAGAACTTTTAATTTCAATGTAGATATAAACAGCATTAACTAGTACACCACGTCAGACAAAATCATATTAATTACAACCAAATACATAACATCAAACTCATATATGCTCAATTTTAATAAACAGTTCATTGATGAAATTTCCCAATTTTGTTAGTAAGTTTTTGAAGGTGGAATATTTTTGTCTTGCGTACTAGTAAATGATGTTTGTGTCTATGTTAGAATTTAACAGTAATACATATAATTTTAAATTAACTTTTCCAATTGAGTGACTATTAATGTAATTGTTATAAATTTGAGTACTATTATTGTAATAAAATTATTTTAGTGACTATTTTAAATTTTTTAATGAACTTCAATGACCGTTGCTGAAATTAACCAAAACATGAATTTACTTTTAGACATCCTTTGATTTTTCCTTTTCATGGACCCGATCCCATACGCACCCCACACTGTGAAATGATTGGACCCTTATGGACTCCATCAAAAGTCCACCGGAACAACGTTTTCAACCCCAATCTCACCTAGTAAAAACACACTTTTCTTGTCAACCCGTTCCAAGAACAGAAGAAAAAGTGGAAGTTTACTCCTATTGATCTTCATTCTCCGTACTTCGCACAAAAAGTTAACTACTGTAACGAAAACTGTTCGAGTGTTGATCGTACACGGATTAGTGAAGTGTTTTTTTTTTTTTTTTTGAAGAAAATGCAAGATCCAAATTCCAAGCATTTTTCAGGGCCAATGAGGCCGGCACACCACCGGAGGGCACATTCAGAGATGAATTTCCGGCTGCCGGAGGACCTGGATCTAGGGTCGGACACGTTCGACCCGCAGGCTGGAAGTTTTGAGGAAATGGGATCGGAGGACGATTTGTTTTCTACCTACATGGACATAGAGAAACTCAGTGCTGGTGGCGGATCTGGAATGGGAGACAATGTTTTCGACAATGCAGGTGGCGGGAGTGGTGGTTCCCGTGGTGGGCCGGCGGCGGAGGGCGGTGGTGATGGGGAGAAGAGTGGTGGAAATGGTGGTGTAGGTAGGCCAAGGCACAGGCATAGTAATTCGATGGATTCGAGTCTTCTTTTTGGTGAGAGTAGTATTGATGCTAAGAAAGCAATGGCTCCTGATAAGCTTGCTGAGTTATGGAATATTGATCCCAAACGTGCCAAAAGGTATTTTTTTTTTTTTTTTTTTAATATTTTTAAATCCTTTATGCTAATGTTATATGGGTTTTATGTGTATATCTATTCCCGATTTGAATTCTTGAAGTCAATGTTAATGGATTTAGTTACACTTAGTTGTGGGATTGGAGAGATCTTGGAATGGGCAGTATTAAGAAGAAGAAAAAATAGAAAATCTTGTTCATTCTATCGTCATTATTGGAATGGATCTTTATGAATGTTGAGCTTGCTCAACTCAAGTTGACTGATTATTGTAGTATACATTCTTCAAAAGAGTGGGGGGTTTTATTTTTTTCTTGGACTTTTTGATAAAAAAATGATGATGTTGCTGTGTTGGTTTTGCTTTGATTGATTTGTGAAGTGAGTTATATGGACATTCAAATGGAAGCATGCACGGGACCTTAATTGATCATCAATTTCAAAAGCTTCCTTGGCAAGATAGTACCGAATCAACACAAATAGTTGCAGTAATAGTAAATCAACAGCAAGAATGCAGTTACTTTTATGAATTGTTGAACACAAAAATCTGAGTCAAACCTCAATTGTAACGTACATATGAGGAGGTGATCACACTTAGGCTCTGCTTGGGAGTTTTTTTTCTACCGTTTTTGACTGGTTTTGAATGGCACCGTTTATGAGGGGTTGGGACAACCCATGATTGTTAGTTTTTTAGAGCACCGGTTTTGAGAGGTTTAAAAACCACCCAAAAACCCTGTAGTGTAATTTTAGGTATACTTCTCAACCCCTCAAATCGACGGTTTTTGGCCGTTCTTTAAAATTTGTTCCAACTTTACCCTCAAACAATTTAAATTTGCAATGAAAAAAAAGACATTTCAACTCCCCCCACCAACAAACTAGACACAGACTCTTCTACAAAAAAAAGACATTTCAACTCCCCTTTATTTATTGCACTTACTAGGTGAATATTTGATACTTATGAGCGATGATCCATTACTGCATGAATTTTTATTTTGTGTTTTTCATCATGGGACTAAACAATTATATTTGTTATAAGTTTGAATTGATTTATATATTATTTTAGTTAAATTATCGTTGTTCCATCAATGAAAGAAACAAGGATTATAGTTTTTAGTTAATATATAATAATTGAGTCATGAATTAAAGATGAAAAAATTTGAGAAGTTGGTTCATGATCACAGGGAATTTTATTAACTTGATTCAATAATATGAATTTATTAATACAATTTTGATTATGAGAAAAAAATAAGATAGAAAAAAAAAATGGAGAGAAAAATTTCACAATACCATATTATTACATAGATCTTCTTTGTTATCTATATATAGGTATATATGTAATTTGATTGTTTTAAAACACTTTCAGAACCGCTGGATAATAAACTCCCAAGTATGAATTGGAATGTTTCTAAAACCGCTACTAAAAACTACTCAAAATCGGACCGCTCATAAACGCTCAAAACCGATACTTTAAAAAACGCTGATAACCGCTACTCCAAAACTCCCAAGCAGAGCCTTAAGGAGCCACACCTAACATTCATTGATTTCTGAAATCATTTGGTTCCAAAAAAATTGATTTCCTTTGAATTTTTAGAAGAGAAATGGATTGAAAAAACTAATGAAAAAGCATTCATTAAGCCAAATAATTTTGTTTTTATTTTTTTTTCTCTCAGTTGATTGTCCAACAATAAGTATTATATTTCTACTAAAAGGTGGATATATGTGGGCTCTATATATTTTATTTCTGCATTTCTTTGTGAACTCAATATGCTAGCGTACCATGAAAACTTTTGGTTGGTATCAAAAACCTTCTTTGACTCAGTGCAATTTTTCTCAAGAGCATATGGAAGCAAGCACCTTCTCGTTCCTATCTGTTGTTTTAGCATCCTCAAAGTTGGACCAGAAGAAATTTATATTATTGGTATACTGTACACAAGTTCGGATTTTCTATATCTTTAATAACTTGACGTTTCGAAATTAATATACAGGATCTTGGCCAATCGACAATCTGCTGCTCGGTCAAAAGAGAGAAAGGCCCGTTATATGTCTGAACTTGAGAGAAAAGTCCAGACCCTTCAAACTGAAGCAACCACTCTTTCTGCACAATTGACACTGTTTCAGGTATTTCTTTGAGAACGTGTCTTTCAGTTTTTAGACTTCAGCTCTGTGCTTTAGCAGAGAATGTGTTCTTAAGTTAGTGTGCATAAGATGGAACCTAAAAGAACGTGGTTCTACACATTAATTCACAGAATTAAATGTTACTGCAAATTCAAATATTTGACATTACATCCATATTCAAGAATGTTGGAACAGTTATATTTCTCTTCATTTTGATTGATAGTGAGATTCATTTAGAGTGCCTAGGGAAACACAAATAGTGGATCGTTCATAACTCTGCTGTCAACAAGCATTTTACTGCCTAATGGTTATCGACCCTCCTGTACCGCTCCCTCAATCACAGTCGTGTCCCGTGTCCCGCAGCCTCAGGAAATCAATTCTTCCACTTTGGTGCAACAAATATGCACAATGCACTTGTTTTTCTTTCAAAAGGTTTGCACTAGGTGCAAGCTAAATGCTAACAACTACATGTCATTAATGAATCATCAAAATAGTTGCAACTGAATGTCATGACAAGACAGAATTCCGGTTTGTTTTTGAAGGTGATAAAAAAAGATTCAATGAAACCAAAACAGAGAAGGATTGGTTGTTAAAACAGAGAGAAAAAAAAAAGATAAGAATAAACTCCCTGAGCCTAAAGTATCTTCTACCCTATAAATTTGTTATGTTTAACTAGAGAACTATAAAAATAAGGGAAGGAGGATCTCCACTGAAAGAAGAATTGCCCGCCATAATTCCTTCCAAATTTTGAACCGAATGAAGTGGCCAAAAAGGATTCATGTAGCCGACCCCAAATTTGTCAGGAACAAGGTTTAGTTTGTTGTTGTTGTTCCTTCGAAATTCCAAGTCTTTCTCTGTGTATGACAACTCTATTGTATTTTTATTCCTGGCATATCCATGCAATAGAAAAGTTGGAAGTCATTTTCCTTTTAGATTTGTTTCCTTTAACACATCATTTGATGCTTTCATATTTTAACCGTCGCTATCTATTGCAGAGAGATACAACAGGGCTGAGTAATGAGAACACAGAGCTTCATCTTCGGTTGCAGGCCATGGAGCAACAAGCTCAGTTACGTGATGGTAAGTGAAAATTGGTTTATTGTTACATTATATTGTTAAAAGATCTACAGATTGATTTTGATTCACCCCATCCCAAAATTTTGGATGCTGTGAAGGAAAATTCCCAAGTCCTTCTAAAGGAATACTTTCTTTATGCTACTCTCACGAGCTATTATAGTATCATACCTCATTGACAATATCTACAAGCAGGAATGCAATCCGTGTTTGTTCTAGCAATTTGGAGATGAAAACGGATTTGCAAAAGACTTATCCAGTTATCCAGTTTCTACTTGATATTTATCGATTATGGATTTTAATGAATCGTCTACCTTTCTGATAGCAATTTCAATTAATGTATTTGGTGCAGCGCTAAACGAAGCATTGAAGCAAGAAGTAGAAAGACTCAGAATTGCCACCGGAGAAATATCAGCCCCTTCAGATGCATACGACTTAGCAATGCAGCATATTCAATATAACCAGTCAGCATTCTTTACTCATCAGCCTCAATCCAGGCCAAATGATTCCCAGAATGTTCAGATGCCGCAGTTTCATCCTCTCCATGCTGCCATGTCAACTAGTCCGCACCCTATGTTTTCTGCCGCTCATACACACAGTATTTCTGATGCATTCCAGCAGGATCCTCTTGGCCGTTTTCAGGGTCTTGACATCAGTAGTCGTGGATCCCATCTCGTGAAATCGGAAGGCCCTTCTGTTTCAGCAAGTGAAAGCACGAGTACATTCTGATTCAGGTCTTTTCTGATTTGTGCATTTTGCTCCAACCGGACCAACCCCATTTGTTTGTTCATAGACTGACCGTCTTTAACATCCAGAATCACCAAGATTCCTCATTTTTTTATTTTTTTCATTTAACCGGGGTCTTAGTTTTTCATTAGCTTTGTTAGGTTCGGTATTAATTGTTGTATGCCTTGGCAGTCGATTATTTCTTGTTTTTCCTTGAGAAATTGTTACTTCAACTCGAGATCACATGTTGTGATGGAATTCGTCCCATGGCTTGGGATGGAAGATTATCATTGTGGTGTAGACAGTTTCACTTATCGTGTGAAGCTTCTCGAACACGGTATATTTTGTCATTTATTGATCGAGGGGGGACTCGATCTGCTAATTCATAATGTCAGAGGGTGTAATGAGACTTGCACATCATTTTGTCTTCATTAACAGAAACTTTTATGTTGTAAAAACATCAGTATTTTCAATGTCATTTCTCTCTGTTGAACATTTCTTACCTTTTCTTGCAGTTTTCTATTCATAGATACCTAAATTTATAGGTACAACTACAAGAATCTTCATTGACAAATCGCAATTTATCCAGGTTTATTGTTATCAAGTTTGCCAGATGCTATTCTTTGTGATATATTGAACCGCATCGTTTAAAAGTTTAAACTGATAGAGTATATTAAACGCGTTCTGTCACGTGCAAGTAATATTTAATTTTTCATTAAATGCATACCGTATACAATTTTCATAAATTGCTGACATGAACTTTTCTATTTTGAGGTTTGAAACCGACCACCTCCACACGTTGACATATAAGCAGTCTCTTATTATTTTGCGTTAGTCACATGTCCCTCGCTAGTAGCTTCACTTTTCGTCAACTTGCGTTTGTTAAGCATGTTGAGTTGTTCTAGGACCTTTGAGTACATTGAGTTGTTTTCTGATTGCGAAAGAGAGTATTTGTGTTCTCCAATAACTAAAAAGTGAAGCGTGTCTAAATTTAATTATGGCTCGCAGTGGTAGAGGAACTAGATTGAAATACCAATTTTCATCTCGAGGATTTAACTCTCTATGAGATTCATAGATGAGTTATTTGTAGTTTGTTTGTTCATAAACAAAGTGGATTAGGAATTGTCTGTCATTTGAAGGCAATATTTGAATTTTGCCATCTTTTTTCTAACAAGGTTATTCTGTGTCTCTTTTTCTTTTGTGTTACTTAAAAAAAGTTTCTACTCGATCAAAATTACGAGTACCAAATCGATCATTTTGCCATAAATGACTTCATTATGGCACCTAGAGCAATAAATATGTTACTTAATATTTATATTTTTATTCGATGTGGGATTATTATCCTTGACCAATAGTCATAGCCTAATACTACTATATTTCAATTCTAAGAATTACTCTATTTGAGAAACTCTTGACCTATATACTCCATACGTTTTCAAAAATTATAGAAACACCCTCTAAAATTTACTTTCCACAACAACTTCCCATTCGTATTATATGTGAAATAAATATTTTTCTCATTTCTTAAAAGAAATATTGTAATACTATTAATCAATTTAGTTCCCTTGCAATCTACGGAGTACAATATTTTATGTTCTTCAAATTTTAATTTTCTATATTCATATGTACATTAATGATATTTTAAATTTAGAAAATTAAATTCCTCTTATCATTATACCAAAACATAATAATGTCAGCATTGAATAATGTTCAAAGTTTGGATTCTTTTTCTTTCCCTCTTTCTAGTTAACTATTTTATTAATTTTATAAAACATTATTGAGTTGTAAGCCTAAAGGAAAAATGAACTTTCTTAATTTTTTATTTAAATTAAAATTAAGAGAAAATAAAAAAAGGAAAAAAAATTGTCTCGACTCTCGAATCTAATATATATATATTTTCGACTACATAGCTTTAATAATTGAAAAGATATATAAAATATCTGTAATAATCAAATACCTCATGGGGTGTCTCTATAATTTGCTAGGAAAACAAGGCATCTCTTTCTCCAACCTCAGACATGCTTAAACACATTAAATTTTCAGAAAGACAACATTGTTACACCATGCAAGATATATCTGCTTTTATAAAGACATAAAATTAGTGTTTGGACCCCAAAAATAACATCATTGGCCAACAAATGGACTGCCACCCCTAAACAATATCCAAATGCTCATAGGGTCCATTCCATGTTGCAGGGTCTAAGTCTTAATCTTAATAAAGAGGGACTATTAGACAATCCCCTCTTAGAAACACTTTCATTGGTCCCTAACCAACAACATTTGGATAAAAATACACATGCCTCTTGTGGATGCTATTTAAGTCATAATAGTGTGTGTTTCAACTGAGAAAATTTGACTACACACAATGTATGATACTATTTATGTTATATAAAAACTGTGGATTCATATGAGAACACGGGTACATGTGACATCCTTTGTTAGCCATGACTATTTAAGAAGTCTAGTTGTAACTTGTCATACCTAAAATTGTGATACTATATATGTTCACAACTAACTTGTATCGTTTCTTGCATGTTACATTCTGCATAACAATTGGGGGTGACGATGAGTCGTGCAATTTGAAGGTTGAACAAGAAACCTCACTACTTTTTTCTTTTCCTTTTTTCCATTTGAAATTTTACTGTGTTTAATAATATTTTTTTTTATCATTAAATATGATTTTTTTTTTCTATTGTACAAGAGATAAAATTTTAATGAAAAACAAAGAAATAGTGGCGTCGACGCAAGTTAGGTTACTTAACCAGAATAAAAATAGCATAGCCCCAAACCAAGTCACAAGCCAAAATTATTAAAAGTTCTAAAATAATAATACACTCTATACATAGACTAGTCCCAATACGTCTTATCATAAAATTGATCACAAAACACGAGCTAATCCAAATTTCTTAAGGAGTTGTTCCAAACCTAAAAGACCCAAGTAAATGCCAAATTTCACCTCCATAATATTCTCATATATAAGAGACAAAAATTGGAGAATATGGCCAAACAACGATAATATCTACTACCAATTACTTTGGCATCCCTACCTATACCCTTTATATATATATATAAAAATTATCTTATTTTAATAAACTATTTATTATAAAATTTAACCTCTATATACAAAGGTTAGTTTTGTTAATTATTATAGTATTAAATTCTAATAAGTCAATCCTCTCAATTCCTACGTTGAAAATGCACCAATTGATGGTTTTATAATATTTATGCAGTTAAGCCTAGAAATGAATGTCACAAAATTTATTATAATGACACAAGGGAACATAATTTCCGGGCCTAGCATGTGCCCCTAACATGGTAGGTCCATAATCAAATCCCCCACAATATTTTCATCTAATATTAATTTGTTTTCTACCTATAATTTATAATTTATGTAGTCAAACTAATGTTGATTAAGATAACTAATTCCAAATTTTATTAATCTTATCAATGATTATGAAACCGTACTTGCACGTAACACTTTTCATCGATTTAATTGTTGTTAATAAATCAATAAGAGTTAAAAAATTGTACTCTTGTTTACTTTTATCTCGATAAACTTTAATTATTGATTTTAACACAATTACGCGATTTATGGCGGCATTCTTTTCAAGACATAATAATGTCATAGTTATCAATAAATTGAGAGATTATATATGTTTAAATTATTATTAAGAATTTTGGTTATTGTTAGATTTGTTAAATGGTTATAACTACGTTGCAGATTATGTCGGAGCCAGGATTTTCACATAAGACAAAAATTTTAAAAATGTTGTAGGGACGAAGGGGGCCGATCGCCTCTGTCCCTCCGTCCCTAGTTGCAGAATTACGTGATGCTAATTTACCATTGGCTAAAGGTTTAATTGATAAATTGCGAATAAATGTACTTTCTCGTTAAAACTTAAACAAGTTGGAGAGAATAAGAATTTATGTATTTGTATTTATATTTTCAAAAATGCACATTTACCTTTTTTCCAAATGATTTATATTTGAAATTCAATAAAGGGATTTTGGCGCAAATAGCCCCTAATGTATGTTCTTAGTGCATTTTTGGTCCACAACCTTTCAATTTTGGCTAGAAGGTCCCTAACCTATCCAATTGGTTGCAAAATTGGTCCCTAGGGACAGAATCTGTCCAAAAGTGCCGTTAGTTTGGAGCGTGTAGTACAATCTCTATTAATTTGTTTTTATTTGCAGAGGTAAAGTTTTCATTTAACTTTTACCCTTTTATTTGTTGGGTTCAGACGTCAATATATTATGAGCCATCTATACTCTCTAGTTGAACTACCAAAATTAGAAGAAATTATATCTACAGGACTTGGGAAGAGATAATGGAAGCCAATACTTGCCGTTGTGGGCTACCATTGGAGATGAAGACCTCCTGGACAGATCTAAACCTTGGAAGACGTTTTGTTGCTTGGTTGTGGTCTGTTTGTTTGGTGTGACCCCCCCACTTGCTAGAGATGTAAAGATACAATACTCGAATTGATGAACTCCAACATCAGGCTGCGAGAAGAAAACATGCAACTTAGGATTGAGGGAAAAGAATGTCCTTGGAAGATTTGGATATTTGGTTTTATTTCTGGAATAGTGGTAATGTAGATGAAGGGTTAACATTTTGTAATGTACTGTGACTATGAACTGTGAATGTAAAATATGAAATTAACAGTGATGGTGAGTAGACCAATTTTCAACGTTTGTTAATGGTGCGCAAATGGTCCCAAACGTTTGTAAATAGGTGCTTGTTTGGTCCTAAACCTATGTCTTTTGGTGCAAAAAAGGTCCCAAACCTTTGTCGTTTGGTGCGAAAATGGTCCCTAACGTATTAAAAAAGGGTGCAATACTGTGAACTCTGATTGAATGATCCCTGATATTAACCTGCATTCTACCTAAAGACCAAGTGTTTAATACTGAACGTCATATATAATTGACAAATCTCACAAATTCA
Source organism: Forsythia viridissima (assembly GCA_030279155.1). Classification (NCBI taxonomy): domain Eukaryota; kingdom Viridiplantae; phylum Streptophyta; class Magnoliopsida; order Lamiales; family Oleaceae; genus Forsythia; species Forsythia viridissima. The sequence continues at coordinate 33,545,830 of CM059034.1, read as the reverse complement.
ATACCACAACATTCTACCTAAAAGACCAAGTATTTAATAGGTTCCACAAAACATGAATTCCAATAATGTTCATACACCATTGACAAATGTAAGCAATTGAAAACATTATTACATACAACTTCAGCCAGCAAAACAATCATTTACAATGAAGATGAGCCATAAAAAAAAAGATAAGTATAAAAAAAGGTTCTTGCAGCAGTGACGAAACCCCAACCCAACAAAATCTGAAAAAAAATTGTAATAGTTACAATCTACGACTGTGGAACATCATTTGACTGTTCCGTTTGGGGTTCTTTGCACGTTCTTTTGTTGTGCCCTTCCTTCCCACACCTTCTGCACTTCATTATCATTCCGGTCCTGCCTGATTTGCTAGATGAAGTCTGATGTTCATCTGCCTTTCTTCTTCTTGCTTTCTTTGGACGTCCATACATTTTCTTAATTGGAGGTGGTGTCAATAGGTGTTGGCCAGGATTCGGCCATAATTCGGGACCTGTCATAGGGTATATGACTGGAAAGTACATCCTCAACAATGCCTCCTTCTTGTAGCAATCACTAACGTATAACATAATGTCGTTAGACATTCCTCGTGAATCAAGACTGGAAAGGACATGTCCACATGGCAACCCCGACAATTAACAACTCCTACAAGAACATGTTATTGCCACTAGATCCACCGCATTGATATGACCCGAATGAATATGCCTCACTATGAACCTTTTGTCTCCTGAATATTGCATGAAGATACCTAATTTTACACGCCAATAAAACAATACACAATTAAATTCATATGAACAAGTACTGAAATTAATTATTTCAAAGCGATATTTAACATACCGGAGTGCCTTTCTATTTTTCTCGATAATCTTGAATATTCGGGGGCCAACTTCTTTGGACCATTTCTCTACCTCTTCTTTCTTTCTCACCATACGTGTCATAAGATTGAATCGTATGTGTTCCAACATACTTAATAATGGTTTCTCCATTGCATTTAAAATAGAACTTTTGAACGCCTCACAGAGGTTAATTAGTAGCATATCACACTTGCTAGAATCTCTAAAGTGCGATCTCGATCATTGTCCAACAGGCTTTGCATCAAGCCAATCGTACGCCTCATTGTCCATTTCTTTCAACGCATCCATCTCTTTCTGCCACATTGCAACTGTTGTAGCTTGGGCTGCATTTCACAAAACATGTTTCAATACTACTCCCTTGTGTGTCATCTTGAAGTTGTTGTATAAATGTCGTACACATGTCCTGTGTTCACTGTACTCATACAAAGTGCTTATGGCTTGAATCAACCCTTTCTGCTTGTCCGACATAAATGTCCATTCAAACGAGTTGTTAATTTTTAAGTTGTATCCTAACAAACTCCAACAATCGCCAATAGCTGCTCCCCATATTCGGTCTTCAAGAAACACCAATCCAACCCAATCAACTTTCTGCAACCAAAAACCCAGCTCTACACGTTGCTAAATAAACGTACAATCTCCTAAATTCATTCCCATTCGATTGCAGAATAACTGTACTGCCAACATTTGAAACCTTCAGCTGCTCACAGTAATCATGCAATAATTTGTACTGATCTTGTATGCTGCCTCTCATTTGGTCCATGCACTTGTGTCTTGTCCGATAAAATGTCCACTTTGATATGTCAATATTACAATCTTGCTTGACGACATCTCTAAAAGCTCGCAATCGTAAATCTAGATCTGACCTAAACGAGGATGCATACTTCTTTGCCATGTACTTTGAACTGACCCTCTTGTTGTTGAATCCCAAACTACAATTCTGTTATTCGTTGAATGTTTTAACCTGAAAGCTTGTTTTATCACTCATAGCAGCAGCATACAACACAAACGAACAATCAGCGTTTTTGTAAATTGTTCTAAGCGTTTCTTGTCATTTTTCTTCCATTTCAGCTCTCTATTAGTGATCACTGAGTACTGATTAACAGCCTCGATCAGTGTTTGTTTGATTTTAAAAACAAGTCCTGCAATGTAGGTTCAAACTGGTAAGTAGAAGTTGTATATGTAAACAAGATAAAATTTCAATCAAGGCTTCACTATTTGAAACTAAAATAAAATTTCAATTTATTGCAGTAATGCTACCTGTTTTGGATTGTGGATTTACCATATCCACTTTTGGATTAAATTCATCCTGTGTCCTCATTCTCTTTGGAAGTTCTCCTTCACTGTCAAGACTTTCTAACTCGTCTGAGTCTCCATAATCAGATTTACTGTTGCGGCCAAAACCTTCAAAAAATTCACCGAAGCCTATATCGATGTTGACATTGTTGTCATTTGTAGGCTCAACATGAGGTTCATTCATCTCGTAGTCCGATTCAACAAGAATATCATCATCATCGGGCCTACCATCTTCACCTACATCTAACTGTCGATCACCTTCTACTTCACTTTCACATTGCTGCCTCAATTCTTCACTCCTTGACCGTCGAACAAATGACTCAATGAAATCCAATTCCCAGTTTTGAGACACATCCACTCCTACCCAATCAAGTAAATCTCCCCACTCAACATTGTCCCATTGATGCGATCCTTTTTCCAGCACATAACATACATCATCTTGAGTTGGAATTTCAACTTGAGGTTTATCACCTTGTAGGGGCTAACTTTCAGGCTCAATAACTGTCTTCGATATAGATTCTCTATTCATGTTCGTCTCTAAGATCTCCGTTATTATGACATTGCTCCTCCATTTGACATTTGGTGAATCCCAAGGCAAAGAAAATTTTATGGTTGGAGTAACCATGTACACTTCCACCACTTTTGAGGCACCTATCGCACTTACCATTCCTTTCAAATCACCACGACTCTTCATCCTAACCAACCCAACTAACAACGACATCTTATACCTCCTATAGAAAAATTCCATTGGGAATTTATATCCAAAACTTTTCAAAAACCTATCTAACCTACGAACTGTCAACTTTAAAACTTCATCTAGGTCAACAAAGTCAACGTAATCAAGGACTCCGTGCTCATAAGCCAAATTATTTGGCTTCATATAAAATCTACCACCGTGATACCAGGCAATCGTGAAGTATTTGGAGTTTTCACCTACAACACCAAAGAAATTATTGTCAACATCATATTTATTGACAATATGCAGTGCATGCAACAATTCAAAAAGTTGGCCAATATGTTTGTGGACCAAACAAACATTCACTTTTTCATGTTTCCCTTGGTTCTCCACATCCAGTGCCTACGTAATGCTAATTTTTTACTGGCATTCCGTATACCAACTGTCCCCACAAAATCATCTTCTTAACTCTCCAATTATACAAAGAAAAAAAATTCAAAATAAACAATTGATGATCTTCTATTGCACACTTACCATACACAAGCGGTGGGTTTTTTCCTCTAATGCGTGTACCCATTTCATAGAATATTCACTCCTCTTCAATTTCGAGTCCTTCCAAACTACTCAAAATCTTCTCTGTTGATTTTCGAAAAAAAATGGTTAAAAAATATATTTGAAGCAAAAAACCCATCACAATGAAGATAATAGTGCTTGGATTTACACTTACCCTTACCTATAACCGACGACAGTTGTGACGACGGCAGTTGTCAATGCAATTTCCGGAAGCAAAGATTTTCAGCTTCTTTGCGTTGCGTTTTTTTTTTCAAAAACATTGAATGGTAGTGGAAGAAGGAAATGAAACGTCTGAACCCAACAAATAAAAGGGTAAAAGTGAATTGACAACTTTACCCCTGCAAATAAAAACAAATTAATAGAGATTGCACTACACGCTCCAAACTAACGGCACTTTTGGACGGATTCCGTCCATAGGGACCACTTTTGCAGCCAATTGGATAGGTTATGGATCTCTTAGCCAAAAATTGAAAAGTTAGGAACCAAAAACGCACTAAGGACATATATTAGGGACCATTTACGCAGAATCCCTTCAATAAATGAGTGAGGATAAGATAATAAAAAAACTTGCACGTTGGTGCATGATATATAATTTATTTATATGTATATAATAAGTGAATTATTTATAATTTTACATTTTTTTTAGCCATACCCATTACATTGAGCTTAAAATTCTTTAGAATCTCAAACTTCTGTCATTAATTACCATAATTCAGTGGTCACATGGTAATTGCCACAAATATAGGCTCTAAAATCTCAGATGCTCATCGTTTTAATTGAACATTAATTTTGCTTGTCCAAGACGTTCTACTTTGACCTTAAGGCAACAACTTTTGATCTTTACTATTCTTTGATTAATAATTTTACGAGTTATTTTGCCTCGACGAGTTACTTACTGAAATATTTTATAAAGAGTCAACACTATAATCCAACATATCGACCTAAAATCACAACTCATGTGCAATCGATTAGTATTTTTGCTATTTTAATTTATTACATCAACTATAACATTGAGTCGGATGAAGTGAGTCGAATGTCTAGGGTTAACTTGTGCTAACATGACTTGAATGGAGAGTACAATACCACTTTGTTTAAGATATTAGAAAGAGCTAGCGGTGCTTCACTTGGAGACCAATGCATGAATTGGATGGTTTAGACAGAATTACGAGATTCTTCCACTATTCATGCAATTTCCAATTCGAGCAAGAGCGGTTTTTAGATAAAATAAAGAAACTAGAAAACAAATCTGTCGTTAAGTCCGACTTGCAGAACCGTCTTTTGGATAACTGTTAGTGTTAGTCGGTTAGCTCATTTTTTCAGTTGCTGTAGTTGGTAGTAGCAATAAACACTCCTATATTTTTTAAAGAAAGACTTGATGAAGTAAACTTGGTACCGCGGAAAGCCTGTTCAAGGGGGTGGAGGAGAGAAGGGACTCCCCCAAGAGAGGCCTGAGCACAACGTCTTCATGAGTTAAGTATTCCCACCTTGGGAGCTAAGTTTTTTTTTAATAGTTTAGCATACCAAACATACTTGTACAACGAAATGCTGTTGATTTTCTACATTGGCTACATACCAACCAGGCACGTTATCGGGAAAATCACAAAAATATATTATTGAATTTTGACATGTAGTCTAAGGACTAAATAAAGAAATATATATATACACAGTTGAGAAATGCATGTGGCTGTAGGGTATGTTAGATTAGTAGTTGGTACTTCAAGTTGGAACAATTGCATGTGCATCTTCAGTTGTTGTATGTGACATAAATAAATTTCATTCAAAATTCTACTATACATATACATGCCCTATATCTCTATATCCCCCAATACCTATAGTTCATATTTTTCTATATAAATAAAGCTCCTTCATAACCCCATTTTTGTACTAAGCCCTCAACACTTAAGTCTACCTCCCTCCCTCTCTCTCTCTCTCTCTCTCTCTCTCTCTCTCTCTCTCTCATTACATTCTTGTCTTTCTTAATGGCTATCCAAGAAATCTCCATTGTTTTTCTTGTTTTCTTCTTATGCATACATGGAATCTATGGTGATTATGGAGGATGGCAAAGTGCTCATGCTACCTTCTATGGCGGAGGTGATGCATCGGGCACGATGGGTATGTGAAATGCTTCTCGATATTATCATAAGGGAATGTTAGTACGAAATAATGAAAGAACAATGAACAATTTTTAAGCGTATTTTTGTTTATTGTTTGATGTTGCACGGCCCATCTTACCACATTAGAGTTCTTGATTGAATGCTACATTTTAAGTATTAAAAAACAATGGATGTGTGTTTTTTTTTGCTTTAGTGCTAAACAAAAGATTGTACATTTTTGCTAATGCAGGAGGAGCTTGTGGTTATGGCAACTTGTACAGCCAAGGGTATGGCACTAACACTGCAGCACTAAGCACTGCTTTGTTCAACAATGGCTTGAGCTGTGGCTCGTGCTATGAGATGACGTGCACCAACGCCGCACAATGGTGCCTCCCGGGGACTATAACTGTCACGGCCACAAACTTCTGCCCTCCTAATCCAGGCCTGGCTAATGACAACGGTGGGTGGTGCAATCCTCCCCTCCAGCACTTCGATTTGGCTGAGCCCGCTTTCTTGCAAATTGCCCAGTATCGAGCTGGAATTGTCCCAGTTTCTTTCCGAAGGTATTCATCACATCATAATACTGCTAGTTCGTCGAACATATCACAAGAGTCACAAATATAAAGTCTTACAAAAATGACTAAAATAACCTACTAGTAATACAAAATAATAAATATCTCTAATAAATGACTCTGCATATTTCATATTTACACCTTTAAAGAATGTACATTTCTGATATTGGTTTGTTGATTTGACAGGGTTCCTTGCACAAAGAAGGGAGGAATAAGGTTTACAATAAATGGGCATTCCTATTTTAACCTTGTATTGATCACAAATGTTGGTGGTGCTGGGGACGTCAATTCTGTATCAATCAAGGGTTCTAACACAGGATGGCAACAACTGTCCAGAAACTGGGGGCAAAACTGGCAAAGTAACTCATACCTCAACGGCCAAAGCCTCTCGTTTCAAGTCACCACCAGTGATGGAAGAACTGTTACTAGCTACAACGCTGCCCCGGGGAATTGGCAATTTGGACAAACATTTGAAGGAGGTCAATTTTAGGCTATACTGGACAGTATTGGAGTTAAAAATCTTGTTTGGAGTCTCGTGCAGTGCTCAATAGTACTGGACAGTAATGGCTATATTGCAGTGGTGGCTGGTTAGCCACCCCTTAGTGGCCTACATATAGATACATATAGTTAAAATATACATATATATTCAACTTGGTGGCTAAGATTGGATGAAGCCACAGTTTCATATAAAATTTGTAGATTAAATTCCTGATTCTGAAAGTCTAATCAGGGCTACTAATATAAATGAATTATCCTTTTCCATATCACATTTATTCTGTGGGACGTCCATTTATTACATGTTTGGTAGGATGGAATGGACATAACTTACTGCAGCTTATGTTCTGACTTCTGAGGATGTTTGGCCTAGCATTTAAGTAAATTTTCAAAAAGAAGTGTTATTGTTTTGACCTAAAGAACTTTAGAAAAAAATAATTAAAAGTAAAACAAGTACAGGGAAATCTAGAATACTTAGACTTGTCTACTATTGGATGATCAATATTCAATTTCTCCCATGTTTCTCACACTAATTAAAGAGAATCACATTCTTTCATCAGTTCACATACAAATTTGAATATGAGTCAACAATTCTGGGCTACTTTCATACTTCCCAAGAGTAAAATTAATTAACCAAAGAATTCCCATGCATATGTATACCAAACTAATTCAAACAAGAACACTATAAATAGCAACATGCAAGCCATTTAATCAGTACAATATCCTTTCCTACATAGAAAAATATTATGGGTGTCATAACTTGTGACATTGAGATAACTTCCTCAGTCCCTGCAGCTAGAATGTTCGAGGCCGTTGTCCTTGACTCGGACAAACTCATACCGAAGATCATGCCCCAGGCTATCGAAAGTGTAGAAATCCTCGAGGGTGATGGAGGGGTTGGAACCATAAAGCTAGTTAATTTTGGAGAAGGCAGCCAGTTTAAGAGCGTGAAGCACCGCGTGGATGCTCTTGACAAAGAAAATTTCACCCATAGTTATAGCATTGTTGAAGGGGATGTTCTGATGGGAATTTTTGAATCAATCACTTATCATATTGAAATTTTAGCTACTGCTGATGGAGGATGCATCTGTAGGAACAGAAGCGTTTACAACACCAAGGGTGATGTTCAGATCACTGAGGACAAAATTAAGGAAGGAAAAGAGAAGACCATGGCAATGTTTGAGGCTATCGAGGCCTACCTGCAAGAGAATCGAGATGACTATAATTAAAACACTACATTATGCAACATGGATTGGACGGTTGAAAAATAACTTAAAAATCTCATTCATTTTAACGATCAGTCTTGTTTGATATTGCGGGACAAACTTGCAGTTTAGTTTTCATAACTTGAGTATTTATGGTTCTCTTTAGTTTTATGTTTTCACTTTTTTTCCTCCCAAGTTGTACTTTAGTACTGACTTCTTTCATCACAAATGTTTCTTATCTTACATAACGATATTGGATTTTAGTATGAATTTTACCAAAGTGATTGTCTTCCTTTCATTGAATTATTTCTGATTTTTTTTAACTGCATCTTTCATTACTAGACTTGTTGCCGCCTACTATATAAATCCCTTCTAAAGTAAAAGTCCAGGACAAATGGGATTGGTCTGACCTCTCGCTGGATGTAAGTACTCCAGCCGCCGACTCAGAAAAATCAAACAATCCTCGTCCCTGTATTCAGTGCCTTCCCCAATTGCTTGAATGCACGCACAACATGATAAAGGCCCTAGGAGAAACCAAGAAAAAGCCAGGGAAGAGCCTCCCAAGCTGAATATAATGGTGGTTTTGCATCGAGATGGAGTGTCCTAATTGACCCACAGCTACACAGGGGATCCGGTGCTCGCTGTAGAAGAGGGATGCTTCTCCTCTTGGATATAAAATATTCTTTTTATGTGAATCAATTCTATCATATATTTAAGCGTGATCAGATAATTATTTACTATCATTTGAGTTTGAGTTTGATCTTATCTCAACTTTTTCACTTGGAAAAATTGCAGCATTCTAAATCTCTCTTCATTGCCAGCAAAGGAAAACTGCTGAACTTTGATGGCATGTTTGTTGAGTCGAGTGGATGTAAGCCTATTAAGAATAATATAATCTAAAATCAACGATCGAATAGGAGCTCGGCTATGGTTTGTCTTGTTACATCTTTCCTAAGTCTCAAGATAAGTAACTTATACAAGAAAATGGTAACTCTCAAGACAAACCGGCACAAATTTTTCCTATGTAACTGGGCTAAGGCTGTTTGGAAGGTAGTGAAGCAGTGGGTGTGTGAGGATATGCAAACACATTACTAATTACTGGGATGTTTTCACAGATGCTCTGGAACAGATATGTGTTCTAATATGGAACATTTGGGATGAACGCAATAGAATTTGGCATGGTGTTCATGTGAGGTCACGTGAAAATGTAGTTTACATGGTTGTTGTTATCGATTTTAATCCCGTAAGTGAACAAATTGTTAACAAATAATATAATGATAAGAAAAGTGTCGAATCCACGAGGACTGGTAGAAAAAGATTTTCTTTTATTGTTGGTGGATATCAAGTTGAATAACTTACTTCGTTGTGACGAATTGGTTGTGCTAGGAAGGTAATTCTTGAGAATTGACCGAATAACGCTTCATATCTACATACTCCTATCTCGTGTTAGATTCCATATTTCGAACACATAACTATGCCTAATTCATTACTTGAAGAACTTAGAGATAGATTAGGAGAGTGAGGAACTCTTAGATTTCATTGAACTATGGAATCATGTCATATTATTTTCAACTGAATAGCATCACAAGTTCTAACTTCTTGACCAAGCTTTCTAGAATAAGTTTGAGAGTGATTAAATTGTAATGATGAGTATTATAAATATTTTATAGTTCGTAGTTATATATTGCAATATAAGATATAAGTGATTTTGGTTGAAGATTTTAAACTGAGCACGGACTGTAAATTAGGATTCTAATCCCGACTATTTGTCCAAATAAAAGATATTTCACTTGTCAAAGTGCTTCTAGTAGGAAAAATATTCCTACATTGACGAGTGAAAACTAATATTGAGTAATCTGATTATAGGTATTACCAATATGTAGGAACGAAGAATGTTTTCGTTAATGCCAGAGTGAAAGCAATGTATTGAAATGAAAAGAATGTGAACGAAAAGGTGAAAAACATTATGAAAAGTAATTTGACTAACTCAGTAAAAAAGATATGGATGCTAAGAATGTGGATAATATGTAACTATTGGTTATTTAAGTGTTCATTCTTGTTAATTTAATTTTCCCATCATCTTAAGTGATGAGAAGTTGAGAAAATAACCTTTACTTGATTTGAGTGAAAAAGTGAGATGGTGGGAAATAAACGAGAAAGTGAGGCATACATTTGAGGTTCTAGATTAAGTGCATGTTTGGTGGAGTTACGAGATTTTTAAAAAAAAACTGGTGAAATGTTTAGTTAAAAAATTGTGGATCCTATAAAATATGTGGTTGAAAATAAATTTGATAAAAAAAAAAAAAATAGTTTAAGAAAAACCATGCCAAACATGCTATTAAAATTTAGAAACCTATAAGAATACTTAATTGCTTAGTTTTTATTCTAGGTGAAGAGTAATGATTAGAATTAGTTACACACACACACTTCGATAGTCATGCAATGGATAAGTTTTCAACTCTGAATTAGCCAATATTTGAATGTTCTTTTTGAATAAACTTCTTGAACACAACTTTGAGGCACAAATGACAGGTAGTTTTTGTGTGAGTCTATTGTTTGTTTATTTAGTAGTCTTAGGGTGGGGGAGCAGGGCGCAGAAGTGAAGAGCAGGGAGGTAGGGTTAGAGTAGGGAGGTGAAGAACAACACACCGACTCGTGTTTTTAGGATTGGAACATGCGAGGACTTTGATATCAAGATGTTACTAAACAGGCATATGAAATGTCTAAATGCAACTTCAATGGTATCAAACCATTCTGAGACTCCAATTCATTTGCATCCCCTCTCAAGAAAGAAAAAACAGTAGATTACTTCAGTCCACAGTGCGATAATGCGTTACAATATTCAACTGATACAAATCACACTCCCTTGTGATTCCAGTTCCATTTTTCTGTGGACTAGCAGCAGAAAAGTACTACAAATTTTGCATACTTATTTCAGACATTAACTGACATAGCAACTATGAATGACACATGACCACAACAATGCATGTAGACATTAATACTAATTTCATTCGGACGAAAACATGGATATCAACCACCCAAAAAAGGTTGTACCAACATATGAAGCTTACTCGGGTAACAATTTAACTAGACGAGCTTGTCACAGTGAGTGGAGTGAAAACATACATTTCACAGGCATGAGCATCAACTTGAGCAGAGAATGAGGACGTGGAACCCAGAGAAACAAATTCGTGCTGCAACCAACAAGAACAAGAAAGATTAAAGAAACCATCGTATGTTCAGAATCAAAAAGGAAAAGAGAAAAAATAGAAAAGGAATTAAAAAAGAAATTAGCAGAGCACAAAGGGATCATAATGGTGAAATTTCCTCTTTTCCTTGTGTTCAAAATCGTTTCAGTGGCAGCGAAAAGAAATTCAGTAAGAGTTACATTCCTCATACCACAATTTCAGCAGCATTAACAATGAAAGGGGAAAAAGAAAATCGAAAAACATCAACTCTCATAGCCACCAAGATCACTGCAATCATGTCAATTTGCAATGCCTAATAGCCATAGTTTATTCAATATGTGGCACCAATACTGTTTCAGAATTTCTGAAAAAAACATCATAGTACCAAGAGAGAGGATGAAAGAAAGAAAAACCCGAGATCTAAAGGAAATAAGCAAAAGAAAAAATTAAGACAGTGCAAATATGTAAGTGCCACAAGGTCGGGTGACCCTATGGTTTTTTGGGTCTAAAATCATTTATGGTTGTTGATGACAATTTATGCTGGTAATTTGCATGTATATAATCGACAAAAGGAGCAAATATAATTTACCATGCCCATCAAACAACCATGAAACGCTTTACCTACGGGATAAATAGAACATTATTACTCACCTTCCATAAATCTCTTACAGAGACATTGGTAGAAGACTCAAGTCCAAGTGCAGCCCATTTAACAGTAATAGTCGCACTTTTTGAACACCGGTTCCACAGGGCAACAGTGAGACGACTTCCAGACAATGGACCCGCCCAAACCTTAAAACAAAATCAATGGTCATGTCATGTAACAGAGTGAAAGTCAAGGAACGTAACCTAACCCAACCTTTACATCTTATACTAAAATACCAGTCCTGTTATATGGAAGTTTTACATATATATTCAATTTTTTCTCTCGCAGAACTATATAAATTATCATGGTCAATTGATAGACAAAGGTTGTGATGCGCAGAAAATGACACAGAGATAAGAAAACCTGAGAACTACTCATAACAAAACTAGTTTGTGTAAGCCAGGATAAAAAAAATCCCCGCCAGAGGTTTTAAGTCACATGCTGACATCCAAATACTGATTAATATTCACTAAATTATCATCACCAAAGACTTTCAATGTTTCACTGATGAATATTCAAAATATTCGTTTACTGTTTAAAATAAACGAGGGGAAGCAGAGGGAAAGTTTAAAAGGTGCAAGAGGCTACACCTGATAGCAACCATCAGTCCCATACGAATAAACTTTTCTTCCTTGAACCCCAAGTTGATCTGCAAGCAGAAATAAGATTTTACTTGCTTTAATGGCTTAAAATGATCTCCTTAATTTATCTAAATGGAAATACAAGTGCAGAGCCTGAATAAGGACTGGTTTGATCCATCCTATTGATTCGGCTCATACAAATTAAGTATCTTCCAAATAAATGTAACAATCCCAAATAATCCACCAAAGTCCATTTCTTTTTCATTTTATTATATTTTCTTTGTTAAACACCTTCTGTCCACACACAAAATGAAGTATTTTACCTTGATTTACAGCAATAACTTCCTCGTTGCTTATAAGTTCAAATGTCTCTGCAGTCATGTTTCTTACATCACAACCAATCAAAAGGGGAGCCTGCACACTCAAGACAACGACAATTAGTTCATGGAGGAATGAAAAGGTGAATGTTCTTTTATGTCAATTACCAGAATACCGCATTTTGGACAATAGTTTCAATGCAAGATACATGCATTTAAGCTGGTGGATGACAAGTTATTAGAAGGAAGACACCAACAAAGTGACGTACTGTATTACACTTGAAAAAGGCGTTGTATCGTAGGACACAAACATCCATTTTTCTACTAACATCAGTATAGGGAGCGAATTCTCTCTTAATGAGATTTGCTAGATGCACACTTTATTTCCATTCACTCATTTTTAATAGCACCTTAAGCTTTTGCTATATTTCATTATTCTGGTTATTTTCCTACTAAAAAAAGACAACATCCTAGCCCCAACTATAGGATGTACCCCGAAAAAGATATTGAAGCCGCTAACAGAAAAAAAAACCGATACACAAAGCTTAAAAGAAACCAACAATTCTCAACTGTGACGGCCTCATACAAGCATATGTGAAACAATATTGTGGTACTCAATTCTTAAAACTAGCAGTTAAGTAGAAACTCGGTAATTTAAAAGCACCTTCATCAAAGCCCAAATGCTAAAATGTGTCCGGTACTCCTGGTAAGTCATTCCACCATTTCCAACTTCTAACATATCAGGATCTGCCAAAAATTGTCAAGGCAATAACAGGAAAAGTTAGAATCAGAATTTCGAAAGAGAGTTCAGGAGCTGCAAATGCACTCAACATAGATCATATTCCTACCATTCCATCCACCAGGCCCGGCATAAGCTGCCCACTTGTCATTGATATCAGCAATTGTAGTGATACTAAATCAAAAACACAACAGAAGTATCAGTGCAGCCATTTGATAGATATAATGTCTCAATAAATAACTTTAAATAAGCAAAACACAATGAAATTCTCTTTCTCATATCTTTTACATTCATTTTCTTATTTAATAATGCTGATGCATCATATATGTGCTGTACCAACTTGCTTTGAAAGATGAAGGCAATTACTTGGAACCATGAAAAATATTAAGTATCCTGGAAGGAGTAAAACTATCAAAAACTGCATTCTACTGAAACTAATTCACCATAAATATATTTTTAATTTCTAAAGTTCATGGTCATCGTAAAAGGCTATTTAAAACAACAAAATTGGAATTGATCCAAACATCTGTGATCATGCAGAAGTTATTCAGGCTCCATCAGCTGAACATGAGAAAATTAATAATTTTCTGATTAATGGGTTTAAGGGGAAGAGAAAATATTATCGTCAAAACCTTAGATGGATAAATAGGTTAAAAAAAAAAAAAAAAAAAGAAACAGTTTTGTAAACACCAACAGTCACTCCAAATAGTTTTTGATGTGTAAAGCCAAAATGCAAACCAAACAACTTAGACACAGGACTTCAGAACCTTTCCCAATTATCTCTGATGTCATTTGTTGTTCGCCAACTGTTTCCAATCTTGCCTGCCCATAAGGCAGGGTCATTCACGCCCCTGAAAGTTTTAGAGAAAAGCCACTGTTAGAGTGCAAGGGAAGATTTCAGATCTAACAATGAAAGATAAATATTAGAAAAATGGAGTCCCGAAATGATAGAAATTACCATTCACAAATTGAATAGAATATTGTCCGTCCAGTTGCATTTAGGGCATCACGCATTGGCGGGAACCTGAGAAACGTGGAACCAAACTCAGATGAAGATATAAATTCCAAGTTATGAAATAAAACAAGATGCAAACCTTTCTTCTGGTTTGATGCTTAGATTGAAACAGTTGTCATACTTCAAGTAATCGATGCCCTAAATAACAACAAACATTTACGAGCCATTGTAGAAGACAGGCCCATTAACAAAGAAAACAAAATAACACAGACAAGAAACATGAAATTCTATGCATCATCAACTGTCAAGAAACTTCATAATCCAATAGTATTTATTAGAGAGAATTTGTTTCCTGAAAGCTTAAATATTTTTCCGTAAAGGTTTCAAATTTCAAATGAAATGAATCTGAAACTCTTTTCTCTTTTTTATTTTTCCTTATAGGGGGAGGGAGGACTAACAAGGTTAAATAGAAGGTAATGATCTCTAAAGCTCCCTACCACAAAACAATTAATTAAGAAAAAAACGTACAACGAAATACATTTTCAGCACAAATGAGAGAAAATAGAATTTCCAAAAGAAGAAACAAAAACTAACCCATGATGCAAAACGTGCTGCATCATCATATTCATGTCCAAGTGATCCAGGATGATATTGACATGTTAAAGTCCTGTGAATTTTCGAATAATTAGTAATTAGTAGAGGGGAAAAAGGATATAACGGCAGCAGTATATTTCACTCAATTGGGACAAAACGATGATCAATGCTAGTGTTATTATTGTGACCAGATCTTAGGAAATTCCTTTTACCCTGCATCAGAGTAGATACCAAGCTTGAGGCCCTTCGAATGCACATAATCGGCAAGAGCTTTAAGTCCTGATGGAAATATTCTATCATCGGGAACTAATTGACCCTGCACAACCAGCCAAGCCATTTAAAGAATAAGCAAAATGAGAAATTTCATAATTGTATCATTTCTGTTCATCATATGCTAAATATTTTTTTGAAATGCTTCAGTAGTTGTGACGCTGAATAAAAGGAGAACAGGGACAACGTCAATTGAAATAAAAACTTCAACTTCATAAAATGGAAAAAAATACCAATCCCTTTGCAGAACACAAGATTTAACATTATTATGGATACTTAATGCACAAAAAGCATTACAGTTAAGAGAGAGTTTGCAGCTGCAAATGTTGAAGACGAAATTTAAATGACATACATGTGGTCCTCACAACCAGTTAAAGCTTTTAATCAAGTCGTTCAACATGGTAGACAAACGTCCTGAGTTCAAGTCTTACCACTGCCCATTTAATGAAATTGTGCAATCCACTTGCACATGAAAGAGTATGTTGAAGACAATATTTAAATGATATACACGTGGCCCTCTCTAATATCTTAAACTTTTAGATCAAGTGGTTGAAGAGCAAATTTACCTCTGAATCACGAACCAATTCAGACCAGCAATCATCTGCATTTCATGATATTGACTACATAAGATGAGGCAAGTTACAAACTCGAAACACACCCAGGGACATGCCAGATGGTTACCTATATTCACATAATTATAGCCTAACTTGGCCAAACCAGTTGAAATGAGCGCATCGGCTGTCAAAGAGCACAACAAAGGTTACTAGTTTTTAACAACTTCAATGAAGCAAACTGAAAATTCAAAAAGAATCGACTACTGCAAGAAGAAAGAAAAAGAACGACATTTGTTGTTCTTTTCACTGATTTTGCAATCAAAAGTGACCACATTCAGGTGCATATCTATTGCAATAATCGAGAGGACAGAAACGTTCAAAATCCACCCAAAAAACCAAAACTAAAACAATGTGTAATGCCACTAGAATAACCTATAAAGGAAATAAAATAAATATTGGGCACTGGCTGTGGCTTCTTAGGAGTCACGGTTCAAGGGAAAAGCTCCCTCAAACTTCTGAATAATATGCATCTGTAAACTAAAAATTGAAGTAGTAGGTTATCCTTATCTCCAACCCCCCATTTCTCAAAAGTGCCCCTCCTGTATTGTGAAAACAAATAAATAGTATCATTTTCAAGACTTTGTGCCATTCAAAATCTCAAGATTGAAGTGGACAAATTAATAACAAACTATTGGGGTCATCTACGACAACCGTTCCAGTGGTTTGCCTCTGCTTACTTCATCATCTTCATTTTCTGCTTCGTTATGAAGAGAATACATCTTTCCATGTGCCCTAGCATTGGTGGAGATTTAACAATTGAGGTTTCCCTTGTAGATTAGTCTAAGTAATGGGGGCTAAAACATAGTACACCCTGTAACATGCTAATCATCCAAGGAAGATGACTTAAAAGTTGCACCAAATTTTATACTGCAACACCTGAAATCAGGCAAGCAGGCTTCTTATATGGATTTGAAAATGCTATTCTCTCTATTAGTAGAAAGGGGAAAACTAAAGTATTTACTATTTAGCTTGATGAAAATATCCTAAGAGGCGGAATATGAAATTATGCAGGCACTTAATTTCCACCTCTTGATCCCAATATGTACTAACTACAGATAGCAACATGTGCTCACCAGATGAAAATCCTCAATTTAGTAAATACTTAATTTATCTGTAAATAATTATAAAACTAACTGCAAATAACAGTCACCTATGAATCATCAATCACGTATACATCAAAAGCACCCAGATTAATTCTAAGAGACGATATTAAACTTTTATTTTAAAATTTTCATCTTCTTCAACACATCAATTCTTTTGAATCTAAAACACTAAACTATAAACAACATTGTGGAACAACTGTACTATTGTCAAGCGAGATTAATCGCAGCAGATAAGCAGTTACCCGTTTCCTTGATAACTTCTTCATTGATATCGCAGGCAAAGTAATTCCAGCTATTCCATCTGGCCACAACGAAATCGAATCAATCATCAATCCAAAAATCAGAAATTCTATCGAATAAGAATTAACTAGAAACCAGATGATTAAAAAAAATGAATTACATGTCCAAATACCTAACTCCAAACTTTAATTGGGAAGAAATATACATAAACTTACTTAACTCATCCAAGTTTTAATAATAAAAAAAAAAAAAAAAAGAAAGAAAGAAAAAATAACACATTTCCAAAAATAAATGTGGAGTTCAATTATTTTCTTTCAAAACCAAAAAGAAATATTCTCAAATCTCAACCAATATCAAAATAGAAATGAAAAACACCTCCAATATCAAGAACTCAAATTATGCAAAAACCCAACTTTTGCTTTTACTCCACAAACAAATATAACAATCAAATCCTTAATTTAATAATTTCACCCAGAAAGACTTGATCTTTGGTACTTTCTTTACACACCCATGATCATAAAAAATATTCAGCAAAAAATTAACAAAACAAGAAAAGAAGAAAAGGGAAAATTATATTACCCCATTTGAGGCGTATTGGCCAATCCATTGCCGAGCTGTAAAATACCATAATTGGAAGTATCAAAAATACTGGTTATGGGCTTTTCTTTGCCACTCAAATAAGGATGCAGAGGCAGCACTCTTGCTGTCACTGCCACTGACATGACATATACATACAGAATTGCTATATGTATACATGCCGTGGCAAAATTATCAGTAATCTTAGCCATTAATGGAAATCAATAATCTTTCTTCCCCAGTCCTTTTTCTCTCTGTGGGTTTCTGGAGAGAATTAGTACAAGATCTGTCGGTAAAGTGATAAAGAACCTGTACATCATTACAGGACCCCAATTATTAACAATTCTTTAACTCAGAATGAGATATTCTACAAGATCTTGCTTTGTTTATATGCCTGTACTTTTGTACGTGTAATAGAACTGTTTGTCACCATGTTCTTTTGTTTGATATTGTTAAGAAAAAAATCTAGTACTTCCTAATACCTACTTCGTGCAAATCGACGTATACTCTATTATGATAATAGATCAAAATGATAAACAAATTTTAGAGATGATCGATAAAAAAAAATAATGATTGAGAGAGATGAATTGAAGCGATAAACAAATTTTAGAGATCATCAGTTGATAGAGATGATTGAAGCGGTCAACAAATTTTAGAGGTGATGATTTTGTGAAAATAAAAATTAAACATGTAGTGATACACAGACGTTTAAGTAATTTTTCTTTCCATAGCGGAGAAAACTCCCCTTGTGATAAGTACTTTTAAAAATGATGTTTGATATTTTTTGATATAATAACTTAACAAAATATATATTTTCTATATAAATTTAAATTTTGTTTTGTTTTTATTTTAAGAAAATAAAAAACATCTATATAGTATTATTAGGTTGTAAATAGAAACTCTATTTTATTAAAAAATCAATATTGCGAAGATCACAATTCTTTCAATTTACACGTCACTTAAATAACCATTCATAAACATAGTGTGTTTTTATAAATTATTCCTATTTTTCTGACAATTAATTAAAGAATACAATAGTAGATAAATTGAAATTTTTGAAACTACAATTTGTAAAGTGTATTTATACCCTTTTGTACAGTAGTGTATTTTAAAATTATTTTTTTTACATTCAAAAACTTTAATTGAATTTTGAAATAATTTGATCTTTAGTGTGAGCAAATCATACATATAAAGCAAGTTTTGAGACCACAAATAAGAGTAGAAAAGAGACAATTTGCAATTGAAAAATAACTTCTCAAAATCTGGACAAGATAATTGACGGCTGTAAAACAAGTTCAATTTTAAATAGATCACAAAATTGACCAACATAATATTAAAAAGTGATGAATTGACAAAAACTAATAAAATATGATGCAAGTTCAAGGATATAATCATGTAACGACTTGAATCATATAACTAATTTTCAATTTATTTAAAATATAAATAATTTGTTGCTATTAATAATTATAGTTTGATCTAAAGCAAGACAAGAGTGGTAGGCCGGCTTGATTCACTTGTCATGTCTTTGTATTTATAAAGAATATGAGGACAAAAAAATAAAATATCTGCATGTTAAAGTTAATATTAATACAACAAGTGCAGTGATTAGGTGAATGAATACAATGAAATCTACGTGTTATCTTTCACCAACCTTGTTTACGTGTAATAAAGTAAGAGAATGAACACAAACACGAACACAAACACAATGTGACTCATTTGTGTGAATAAAATTTCGAAAAAATTAAAAAGAAAAACATTAAGTTTGTGGGTTTTTTTTTCAATTCTTTTCTTCTCTGTGTTTGATTGCAAGTAAAAAATTTGGATGGAAAAAAAATAAATTCTATAGAAATGAATTGCCAAGAAATTATGGGTTAGAAAACAACCAACAAAGAAAATATTTTCTTTGAAAACAAGGAAAATGTGGCCAAAAGTAGAAAAAAGAGAAAATTTTACATAGAAAAAAAAAGTTGCAATCAAACAAAATAAAGAAAATAGGTGGGAAAATTTTAGACAATCAAACATACTAGTTGAAAAATAGGCGGAAAAAAGACATTTTTCATAGAAAATCTTTGCCAATCAAACACAGCCTTAGTAACCAATTGTATATGTCCATGTGATTGTATTAGATATTGATTTGATCGGTATAGTTCTTTTTCGAACGTAAATTTGTACTTAATTTAATATGAGTTTTTCTCATTATATTTTAAACAAGAAACTTTGTATATCTTTGGAATGTAAGAATTAAACGAATAAAATAAAATAAATAATTTGTTTAAGACTTTTGAGTCATCTTTCGCATTATCCAAGTCAAGCCAGTTCCAACCCTCTTTGCTAAGGCAATTTTAATCCTAGCCTTTCTAGTTCATGTTATTGTACTTCTTTTTCTTTTATTTCACAGTTTTATAAGAAATAAATATCAAGAAACAAAAGGAAGCAAAAATTAAGTTGTCGAACTTAGTTTTTGGCGCTTACACTTTAAAAAGCGCAATATAAATTAGTCAATAAAAGATGAAGGTAAAATACTCTCATTCTCTATTCAAAAGTTACACAGCTCTTGTCTCACATTTGTTTTGCAAAATATATTTTTCTATTTTAGTTTTTAAGGTTTTTAGAAGAAATTTAAGAAAAAAAAATACTAAACTTCATTTTCTCCTAGGATCCACCAATTTAGCCACTCACAACTCCCTTCTTAGAAATCTACTTTTTAATACATGACGTTAGTGTCTTATAATATTTTATTGAATCAACTTGTATAAAATTTAACACAATTAAACTGTGAATAGATTATTTTTTTAATATTTAATTTCACATTTTCACACTATTGGGATTGGTTTGTCCACTTATACAGATAACTGGAAAATATGAGAATAGAAGATAAAAAATGAAATACAAAAATAAATAAATAACTTGAAACAAAGAAGGGCTTGAACACATAATAAAACGCTATCTCAAAATGATAGGATTGTGAGATTGCTTGTAAAAACACACTGACAAATAGCTAGAAGATTAAACAAGTTTTGAGGGATAAACGATAAACAAAATTGAAGAAACCTAATAAAATAAAAAAACACTACACAATTTCTGAAAGTTCGATGTTTTTGAAGGATTATATCAATATATATGTTATATTTCTTGTATTTGTTATTTAAAACATCTATTTATACGTGTTAAGACACTCCATGGACGAACCATCATGATCCAAGACGAATAGAACATAAGTTCTACAAAAAAAATTGAACTAAAATGGTGTAAAATATACGTTTTTGCACCTTGGGAACATAAGCCGCAACCGCAGAAAGTTAACTTTCTATTTGGTTCCACCTGGCCGCAGCCATTAACCTCGTGGCCGAGAGGTCTCCACTGCAAGAGGCAAAATGCCTCTTAACATTATTGCTTTTATCTCGATCATGTAACAACCATTTTGTCCATTCTTCTCTACTTTTCACAACATGAAAATTTTATATATATAACACGTCTAAACGTTGTTATGATTTCAAACAAACACAACAATCATTTGCTTGTTCAAACTTATAACAACAAAACTAAAGTCAGAAATTCACAACATTTATGCACAAAGTAAATGTATCTTTTGATTTGAACTTTACCTTAGTGCAATGGACGCAAAGTAATAATCAAAATCTCAGGTAGCATTAAAGCTTTGAACCAGTTACTTCTTGTTGACAGTACAGTTGAAAATTACCCACATAAATGTTAATGTGTTCTAATGTTCTACACAAATCTCGCTTAGCGTTTTATATGGCCTTGCACTTATCCTTTTCATGAACTTTTTAGAAAGAAAACTCGTACTTTCATTTGAAGTAGCACTATTTTGGTGTTCAGATAGATAAAGTTGGGCATTTAAAATAAAGTGTTGAAAAATTATTCACTTATCGAATGACTTATTTGTACCATTTGAATCTAGAATTCTTAATTTGTAGTGTTAGATAGGTTGCCATCATTGGCTGGTTTTATTTAAGAAGCTTTAGCCCCATCCTACTCGATGTTGAGCTTACTAACACTCTAGTAAGAGGCTTAGTGAAAGGATCGGTCAAATTCTTGGTTGACCTCAAATAAGTGATGGAAATTATTACACTTTTGATTCATTTTCTTGTATGATCATGTCTTAGAGTCATATGTCTAGACTTTTCATTATATACCTCACTACGGGCACGAGCTTGTGTGGCTTGACTATGCATTGTATTGAGAAATAATATTGTAGGCCTAAGTTTTTGGTATTCTTTAAATAACCAAAAAATATCCTGATAGCCTTCCAATGTTCGGCACTTATGTTGCTAGTAAACCTACTAAGTTTACTAACTGCAGACACAATGTTCGATCTTGAACACTGCACAACATACACTAGACTACAAATTGCACTTTCATACTCTAGTTGCAATTGTCCTTTTATCATTCTTAAATAGCTTGATGATTGGATCAAACGGGTATAACTTTTTTTATGTTCAAGTGTTTGAACATATAACAACACTGGTTTTTATAACTTTGATGCCTAAGATGATATCCATTTGTCCAAGATCCTTCAGCTTAAATGTGGAAAATAGAAATCTCTTTGTTTTTTTAATTCATTCTATGTAATTATATGTCATCAACATATAGGCAAACAAACACGACACATGTTTTACATACTTTAGAATATAAGAATTTATCTACTATATTATGTATAAAACCATAAGAAAAATTTGCACTATCCAATTTATCATATTATTTCTTAGGTTCTTGTTTTAATACAAATAGTGATTTAACTAATTTACGTTCATTATCGGATAGGACAAAAACTTCATTTTGTTCCGATTTACACTTACGTACGCCTTTGAACTTAATGTCTGATTCGTATAATTTTCTTTAATCACCAGATGTTGCTTATCTTAATTATTGGATATGTTGATGCATTTTTTATTTTTGCTCATCTTCAAATTGTACTTTAGTAGATTGTATTGTTTGGTTATTCTCATCTTGTTATTAAATGTTTAGTATTATTTTTTCGACATTTACACATTGACTGTATTTATGAATAGATATCTTCATGTACATTGAAATTAAATTTTCAGTAACTTGCAATTTTAATGGTAACGGATTATAGTTTTAAAACATTTCAAGAAATTGTTCAAAATTGTGCATGGAAGTGGAATTTTTATCTGCACATTAAAATTTCACTTAAAAGGAGTTATAGTATCTTGTAATTTTATTGGTAGAAGAACAAGGTTAAAAAGCATTTTATCTGAATTGTTCAGGTTTTCGTATATTATGTACTCAGATTCTCGTATATTATGGTTGCAGTGTAGCTTACTATATTCAGCATTGACAAATTTTATTGGTGTTAACAAGAGTCTAATGGAAAACGGAAAGTTGTGGACAACAACAATATATATGATAATGACTTCGTATAGTGTGGGTACATTGTTTGGACAGCTAGAAGTTTAGGTCGATTGTTGATTTTTTAATTTCAAATCTTAATAATTTTGATACAATATTGATGTGATGACCTCTGAAATTTCCTTATAAATTTTTTTTTTCTCGGCTGAGGGCTACTAGTAGCCTTCAGTTAAACTGAAAACTCAGCTACAGGTGGATACTAGTATCCTCCTGCTGTGACAGTAAATTTTTCAACTTAATTCTTTTTAAACTTCTCCAAGTTTTATACCTCACTCCAATTTTACTCAAAATACTTAGAAGAGATATTTAGAGCATTACAAACCATTTGTAATTAAAAGTACAAGAATACACCACATACTCGATTACTTAAAGTACTTTAAATTTCCACCTTACAAACTATTAAACAAGGATTTCTCTTACAATTTTCACTATCTTCAACAAGTGTAGTATCCCTCGCTTTCAATATATGATTCGTCATTCCGATAACAAAAAGGTCGAAATGACACTCATTATAAACCTATTGCTCAAAAACGTTTCAACACTAACAACTTTAAAAAGTTTACAATTAACTAAGGGATACTAAAATCCTTGAAACTACAAAAACAACCATCAAGACTCTCGGTTATCTAGTACATGAAAAAGAGAGTCCCCTTCGGCTCCAATGTGATGGCATCGTAGACATATATCGTTTTGTAAGATCTTTCCTTTATGTAAAAGCCCGGCCATTGCAGAAAACGAACCCATACATCTTTCTTCGTGATGATATAGAAGTCCACCCCATTTGCCGATGTCCTTTCATAAGTATGCGTTACTTCAAAGTAGTTTCATTCCATTTCCTACATTAGTCATTAAACGACTATAAGCAATGACGCTTAGTGAGCAAAGTAGCACATATACATGAAAGCACATAATTCATACCTTCAATTGAATGGAATTTTTCACTTTACCTTCTAACCTTGTCGCTCAATTCTCACATAAGTGAATAAGATAATAATCACACATTAACTTCCAAACAATTGACAACATATATGTTTCATGAAATGCCTTTAATGATCACTCACAAGCAATCAATACAATATGTATAGTATGGATGCTAAACCTTGAAATGCTAACCTTGAAATGCTATGCATGTACTAACCACAAATGGTTTCATTCTTCTTTTCTTACTTTTCTTTTCATCTCTTTTTCTTTTCATTTCTTTTTGTTTTCTCTTTTCATTTCTTTAGGCCCTTCCCATATTAGGGTCGTACACCGAGCGCTCATAGTGTTTTGCTAAACACAAGGTCACAACATCATTAGAGCTTCTATGCTCAAAGTACTTTCATTCTCTTAGAGCACTTTGCTCAAGTACTTTCATTTCATTTTGGGCATCTCATCCCATGGGCATCTCGTAGCCTGTGACCTTCAAATTGGGACTTGCTCCCATGGTGCACAACCTAAATATGGTATTCTTTAATTATTCACGATCATTATGTAAACATAACTTTTTGCTTTAATGTTTAAAGATCATGAATTCATTCTTGAATGATGCCATGATGCAACACATGGAAACACAAGATTTAATTGCTAACATCATTCGAAATCTTGCACATAAACATTCTTTCAAGTTCTTCCTCAAAGAAACATATTACTGTAATTCCCAATCAACATGCAAGGGATTGATCTAAAAGTCATCCATCTTTCTATTCATCATGCTATTACAGTAACATTTTAAGTCATCCTTGACCCAAATAAGCACAACTTGAATATAGATTATTCAACATTAAACATTTCCTAACAAGCCACAATAATAATACATAAGACAAGGCTTCATTTAGGTATAAACCATTATTTTAACCATCACTTCAAAGTCATCATATACTGCAGATTCTAAACTCATAAAAAATCGACTTAAACATAAGTTTAGCAGACATGCAAGGTCATAAACATGAAGTTGAATTTCTGCAGATCTTATTACTCATAATTTCTCATATATAAGCAATTAATTTCAATATCTATGATCACTTAGATAGGAAATTTGATGGGGAGGGGATTCATTTAACATAAAACTCATGCTATATATTCTGATCCTAATAAGCATAATCAATATAAAAACAACAAAACACATAAACTTTACTCACAGTCCAAAGGAAATCTTTTTCTTGCATTAGTGACCTGAAATTTTACAAGTTTATGGAGAGTTAATACATCAAAAATAAGGGGAAATGAAAATTTATGTCTTAGGCTTAGCTAAGAAGGAATTTCTGTCCAAAAACTCATTATATTAAACTGGAAATGAACTACCAGACAGCAGTCCAGATTCGGGACTACTAGAATCTAAACTGTGTTGTTTCTGAGGCTACTAGTAGCCTCGGATCACTGCTGTAATCTGGGTTTTGAATTTCTGGACAGAAATGTCTACCTTTCTGGCTTATCTTGGAATAGATGTGATGAACTCTTGTTAGTTTAATGTTTCATCACATTTTCCATTAGTGTTTCATCACACTATTTCTCATAAACACAAAGAAGAAAAAAAAAGTTCTTGGTTTCCTTTCAAAATTTTCTTTTCATTCTTACCTTTCTTTTCTCTCTGAATTTCAGCAGAGTTTCCTTGCTAAATTTTTGGTTTAAAAAGGCAAGAAGAGAAGGTGTATTTATAGAGTGTTGGGAAGGCCATGTTTGGTTTAGCTTATCCATGAAAATTCTTACTTATTCTTATTTTATCGGATTATTTTATTAGGTTATCAGTTATTTATACGAATATAAATCGACATTGATCCTTAAGTATAAATAAGCGTTGCCAAACATGTCCTAAGGAGAAAATCATAAAAATGACATATGTCCCAATTAACCAATATTTTATTACAAAAATTCCCAAATTTCTTATTTCAAGTAGCCATGTTTGGGACAACATTTGGGGGTCGAGACGAGCTCCATTTTGGTCAAACTTTATACCGTTGTAAAGTTCATACTTCAAGCTTCACAACGAGTATACATGCAAAAGAAATGGGTCAGTCGATAGCTCGTACGATTAGCTCAAAAATCACTGCCCGACTAACTTTCCATACTTAGCCAAATTTAGTGAAATTTCTGCATTACATAAATTCTTACTATACCACTTTGGCTCGACTTTCAAGACAAGTCCCGACTTGAAAAATACCCAAACTTGATATCAATTTAAACATCTTGATAAGAACTGCGCGATGGTATAACATGCATAGGCTACGGATCAACGCACGATACACACGATGGTTGCGAAGTTGGTTCGAAACAATGGCAAAACTGTAATTATCTTGAAATTTTCTAGAATTTTCAGCTTTGTCCCTATTTATAGAATTTGAAGCGTCTCTTGGAATGGGTATGTGCCTCTTCATTGATCTAATTAATATGAGCTCTTAGAGATCACACCATTTCACATTTTTATGGTCCAGATTAAATGTTGAATGAATGTGTAAATTCATCATACTCATTCACCGATTATGAATTTTTTAATGGCCCACATCATTAAATATATTTAATGATTCAATCCGATAAAATTTAATTAATTCTAACAATTTCCAACATGAATAGAAGAAGTCAACTCAAATCAATGAAAACAAAGAAGAGTACTATTTGGAAGATAAAGCATTAAGATAGATAGCTTTCACTTTGAACCTTCTTTAGTAAGAATCTATCGAACTCACTTAGGTAATTAGTGAACGCAACGTTTTAAACTGTCAGCCATTATTGCAAGCTCAGACAATAGACCAAATACATTACCTCCTATATCAAACTTGGTTATCTATTTTGTTCCTTATTTCAGACCTGAACTTCTTGTGTTTTGTGAATGCTTTAGAGAATCTGCCTAAGTAAAATTCTCAAAGAACCGGCCATGTTCGCACTTACATAGGTGATGTTCTATAAAGAGTATCCTACAATACTCCACTTGTACTATTACAAGATATAATCATCATTAAATGCAAAGCTTATACTTAGCAATTTTTGTAGGCACCACTTGTTTGCTTCATATGAATGAGATGAGTTAAACTCATATGTGCTTTTCATTGAGTCACTTATAACTAGTTTTCCTATTGAACCTAGTTTGTGGATCTCCAGTTGTTAGGTTAGGTTTTCATTAAGACGACCCATTAGATTTAGGTTTTAAACTCATCTCACTCAATGTGCAGTCTATACGCTCTCTAGATAACCCTTTAGTAAACGGATCAGCTAGGTTTTCTTTCGATTTAACAAAATCAATTGATATTGTTTTATTTGAAAGCAACTGTCGAATGGTATTATGTCTACGACGTATATGTCTTCACTTACTGTTATACAAAATTTCCAGCCCTGGTTATCGTTGCTTCATTATTGCAATGAATACATATAGCCGGCACATGCTTTGATTATATATGAATATCTTCTGTTAAATGTCTTAACCATTCCGCTTCTTTCTATGCTTTTTCTAAAGCAATAAACTCAGATTCTATAGTAGATCGAGCTATACATGTTTGCTTAGAAGATTTTCATGATATAGTGCCACTACCGAGAGTAAATACATAGCACTGGTATAATTTGACTCATCCGTATCTGATATCCAATTGGCATCAATGTATCCTTCAATTACAAGAGGATATTTATCATAATGTAATGAATACTTTCTGGTCCGTTTCAAATATCCTAAAACTCTAAGTAATGCATCCAAATGTTGATTACTGGAGTTACTTGTATATCAACTTAGCTTACTTATCAAGTAAGCTATATCTGGCCTAATAAAATTCATCAAGTTATTAGGCTTCCAATAATCTGCCTATTGAACCATCGGACTTTAAGTTTCTTTTGAAAATCCATTTACATCCTATTGTTTTAGTTTCCTTGGGAAGATCAACCAATTGCCAAATATTGTTATTCATAATGGAGTCAATTTCGCTATTTATAACTTCCTTCCAGAATGAAGATTATGGGTTAGTTATTGCCTATTTAAATGTTTGAGGATCATTCTCAATCATAAAAGATATAAAGTATGTACTAAAGGATTTAGCACCATTTTCTCTTTTACTCCTTCTTGGTTCAGAATCTTTATTGCCATTGTTACGTGTTCTCTTTTCAGTATTTTTTTAGAATATCTCTTTTATTAATAAACACGTCTTCAAAGAATTCGGTATTATGTTAGATTTATGCAAAAGAAATCTGTAAATGTTCATATTCATTGCATACCCGATAAAAATACAATCAATAGTTTTAGCACCTAACTTAATTCTTTTAGGATGTGGAATAGTCACTTTTGCTAAACATTCTCATACTTTTAAGTATTTGTAGGAGGGCATTCTTCCTTTCCACACTTCATAAGGTATTGAACCAATTTTCTTATGGAGAACTCTGTTCACAATAAAGTTAGCAGTTAGAACAGCTTCCCACAAGTTTTTGGTAACCCTTAACTGATAAGCATAACATTTACTGTTTCCATCGCTTGAAGTACATGCCATTGAATTTCTCCTGTTTTTCATATTGTGAGGCTGGCGCCATGACAAATTAATTGGAATCATACTATTGTTTAATCGTTCCACTGGTATGCTAAGTACTAGTCATTTTCTTGTAAAACCACAATATAGAAAATACGATAAATATCCAAATAACGTAAATAAATTGCATACCAAAAAGAAAAGTAGAAAAACAAAGATCTTTCTTAAGGTTGTTGTTTAAAATTCAACTAGCCCAAAATGAAATGAAGTAGAAGCAGAGATGGAGCAATATATGTCAAAGAAAATCTTCTTAAAACAAATTTCGTCTCCTACAAAAAAAGGTGCCAACATGATATATGCCCAAGATAGAATGCTCATTCTAAAATTGGTATTGCACTATACTAACCTTGCCAGTCCAAACAAAGAATTGATTTTACTATTCTCGAATGAAATGAAAAATACAAACTTTAAAAAGTTGTATTAAACTAATTTGCTCAAAAATTATGCAGACGGAATTCTAGAGAGGGATGAAAATTTATAAATCAATAATTCAAAATTGATTTGGTGCAAAAAAATTGAATTTAAGGGTCTCTATTCATAGAATTTGAAGAGTCTATTTGAATGGGTGTGTGCCTCTTCATGAATAGATACAACATTTGATCTAATTAATCTGAG
Source organism: Forsythia viridissima (assembly GCA_030279155.1). Lineage (NCBI taxonomy): Eukaryota > Viridiplantae > Streptophyta > Magnoliopsida > Lamiales > Oleaceae > Forsythia > Forsythia viridissima. Next base: position 33,516,766 of record CM059034.1, on the reverse strand, counting down.
CCCTTAGATCACACTATTTTTATATTTTTATGTGATTTGATTGTCTAAATTAATGAATGTGTCCATTCATCATACAAATTATAAATGTATATATCAATTCATCATACACATTCGTCAATTATATATGTTTTTGGAAACTTTTCCAATTCACCCCAAATTAATTATAATGGCCAACCTCATTAAATATATTTAATGATTCAACCCGATAAAATTCAATTAATTCCAACAATAAGTTTGTATTCTTGTTAAATCTTTATCCCTATTAAACTTTATATTGAATTATCTGAAAAGATATGGAACAACCCTTTGATGGTTCTCCACAAATCATATGATTTTGTATGAGTTAAATACACACAATGCCACTATATTTTACCAAACATTTCTGGAATGCCACTGTAGTTTAAAATGTTCCTGGAATGCCAATGAACTTTCAAAAGCGAATCACATAATTAAATATTTCTGGAATGCACCTGTACTTTAAAATATTCCTAGAATGCACTTGAACCTTCAAAAGTGAATCTTATATGCTACTCCATTTTAAAAACAGAATATAATGGAATAGTATATGAGATTCACTTTTGAAAGTTCAATGGCATTCCAGGAAAATTTTAAAGTAAAGTAGCATTCTAAGAACGTCTGACAAAATATATTAGGATTGGAGGTATTTAACTCGTGAATCACATATATCACTCTGTTACATTCTATTAAAAAAGTTAACAAAAGTTAACAGATGTGATAATGTACAGATGACACATTATATTTGCCACGTCAACAAAAAAGGCACTGGCATGTCATATATTCTACTTAAAAAGTTAAATACCCACATTGTCACTATACTTTGATAAATGTTCCTGGAATGTTACCGTACTTTAAAATGTTCCTATATATTTTAATAAATTTTTAATTACATCTTGAATATAAAAATATAATGTCTCATAGTTAAAAAAAAAAATTGTCGCAAGAAAAACGTCCAGCAATAATTTATTTAATTGTATTAATATTATTAAATTTATAAAAAAAACTTTTAAAAATATTTTTCAACAAAATGAATAGAAAGAAAATATTAATATTCTTTTTCCAAAAAAATATTGATAATTAATGATGACTATAGTATTCGTAGAAGGAAAAAGAATAGAAGAAAAAAATGGTTAGAAGAATATTGAAGAAGAAAAAAATATGTTGAAGAAAGAAAAAAATATGTATTTTGTTTTTCAAAAACAAATGTTGGTAATTAATTTTGACTCTAGATTTCATTGAAAGGAAAAAAAACATTGGATAATGAAAAAATATCAAAGAATGATAGGCTTGGTTTTTTTTTTTTTTTTTTTTTTTTTCAAAAGTCTTTCAAAGTATTGGGATGAATAAAAGAGAAATTATGATATCTTTTATTTATATATTGTGCTTTTAAGTTAGTACATAGAAAATTTTATAAAAAGTCATTAAAAGTTATTGACATTTTGAATACTCTTGAATTTCTTAAGATTTTAAAATGTTTAAATTGAATATCGCATGACTTTTAAAGACTTTTTAAAAGTCTTTATTAAATACTTCAAGACTTTTATAGAATTTAAAAGGTATGTATTAAATACACCTAAACTTTTAAACGTGTTTTTTTCCTCTTCAATATACTCTTAACCATATTTTTTTCTTTTAATTTTTTTTCCTTCTACGAATACTATAGTCATGATTAATTATCAATATTTTTTTTTATGAAAAAAGAATATTAATATTTTTTTCTATTATAATAGTGTTTATTATATCTTTATTTTACGAATTGACTAGATATTGGTAATTTAAGTAGAAAAAAAATTAAATATTAAAAAAATCAGGTGATTGAAATCTAAATATAAGCATGCTTATAATTTAAAACCTATTTTATTAAAATTCATTACAATAGATTACTCGAACATATTCAAATATATGATAAAATTGAATTCAATTTACTTCTTAAAAGCCGCTATTCTTAAGTACCATTTTCTTAGAATTTGCATTCCTCCTCGAAGACTAAGTTCATTCCTTTATAATATTCTAATCACGTAAAGAAAGTCGAATACTTTTGCATTAAGAAATTTCACATTTGCTCCAGAATAAGACTCTGGGTATAAGTAGCTACAACAACATCTGTACATTAATTTTAATTTTTTTTTCAAATAACTTAAATAAAAGATAAAGAGATGGTTGAATTGTGCTTACACCATCAAAGATTTTGATTTCAAGAACGACAAATTAGGCTTCTTCGGTAAATATACCAATTCAATCATCACGGTGTTTAGTAGCAGAATAAAAAGTTCATAAAAATCTTATTTGTTTCTTTAGATAAAGCTCTAGAGATAATCAATAAGTTAATTGATCAAATCATTTCATGTTCGAATTTAAACTCTTAAAACAATATAATTTCTAAAAGTAAATAAATCACGTTACAGTTGTTAATTAAATATGCTAGCAGAAATTGTATATATTTGAATCAAGTTAGAGATTGTGGGCTACAAATGTGTAAAAAAATAAACAAGAAATAAACATATTAATTATAATTAAAATTGGTCCATAACTACCCATGTGTAAAAAAGTAGCATCTTCAATACAAATTTCAAAATCAATAAATAGAGTTTGCATTGCTAATGTACAAACAAGCTATTTTCAAAAATAATACTCTTGAGTTGCATTAATATTCAAAATAAAAATGACAATAAAATTATATACACCATTTTTTTATTTATTTAGGGACCATTTGCGCCAATTTTTCTAAAAATTAAGTTAAAATGTGAAGAATACAATTGGAACTCTAATAGACTAATATTTGTAGTTAATAAATTAATAACTCAATTAATAAAAGTATTTGAATATCAAGTTTAGGACAAAATTATTATTTTTATGTTGTAACAATAAAAAAAATTTAAATTTAAATAATAAAATTACTTAATAATAATAAAATAATTTTATTTAACATATTTATTAATAATTATAAGCTTAAATTTTATTCGTAAAATATACAAAACAATTTAGTATAATATCAATTTGGTCAATAAAGTGTCAATTAAAAAAATGAACTCGTTATTTTTTTTTAAATTTTTTATAAAAAATAAAATCATCGGACCCATTTGCACCTTTTGTAAAGTTTAGAAATCCAATTACCATTTTCTCTAATTAAAACTATGTGCATATTTATCTTTTTCATCAAATAAGGACCAATTGCGCACCAAAACACATATGTTATAGGTCTTTTGTGTAAAAAACAAATATTAGAGATGATTGTACTGAGGACAGAAGTGAGGGACTATTTGGACTAATTTACCTTTTGGTTGACCATTATGAATAGTGAACTTAATATTCACACTTTTTATATAGGTAGAATAAGACATTATATTTTTATATGGGTAAATTTCACTGGCGGTCACTAAAATTTTAGCAAAAATTACAAATTGGTTATTGAAGTTATAAAGTTTCAGAGTCGTTCACTGAAGTGTGCTGTTAAATTTGCAGTTTGAATTAATGACATGTCATCGTTAAGTGTCTACGTGGCACACAATTAGTCGACATTTGGCAAAAATTGATACCACGTAGGTTTAATGTACTAATAATAATAAATTCGACCACAAAGAATACGCCTAAAATATGAGGACCTAGCTTCAATTTTTGGACAATATACAAATCAAATTTTCAAACCATTTGCACAACCCGATTTTTCCCAAAAACGATTCCAAACCCTAATTTTCCCTCCAATTGGTTAAATACTCGATTAATCCAACCAAATTTCGATTCATATATGATTATCTAAAAAATGCGGCTAGGTCCTTATGTTTTAGACTTATTTTTTGTGGTCTGAATTTATTGTTATTAGTACATTAAGTCCACGTGTTGTCAATTTTTGCCAAATATAGATAGATTTTGTGGGCACTTAACGGTGACACATCATCAATTCAAGTGGAAATTTAACAAAGTAACCATGTGTGAATGCGTTAGTACACTTCAGTGACTGGCGTTGAAACTTTGTTAATTCAGTTACCATTTTGTAATTTCATTGAAACTTCAGTGACCGCTAGTGAAATTAACCCATTTTTATATTCAAGATTAATTAAAAAATATAAAAGTCTATATGAACATTTTAAAGTATAGTGGCATTTCATAAACGTTTAGCAAAGTATGATGGCATTGTGGGAATTTAACTTTTTAAGTAGAATATATGCCACATTAGCACCTCTTTTTTGACGTGACAAAACTCTTTTAACAGAATGTAACATATGAGATTTACTTTTGAAAGTTCAATAACATTCCAAGAATGTTTTAAATTATAGTGATGTTTGAGGAACTTTTGGCAAATATAGTGATATTGTGTGTATTTAACTCGTTTATGTCTCCACAATACCATATTGGATTATGTGTAATTGTGATATCTATTTCTTGTTGTGGTTATTCACTAAATCTCACGCATTTCATGTTAATGGCTACGCTAGTGCCTATTTATAGATGAATTTGGCAACATTTTTTCCTTCTAATATAGCATCAAATTGAGAGAATCAAGATAAAGTGGACATAATGTGTTGGTTTGTAATGTAATTATGCATATCTTATTAGGTTAGTTTAATCAACAAAGATGGAAGGTGGATTTAGAGTGCTCTATCTAGGGGTCTTGATCTCCTACCCACTTATATTACCCGCTTATAATATCCACACTGAGGTGGTATCACATGATTCATAAAAATAATGAATGTGAGACCATGAACTATCAATCATGTGATGTCATATCTGCGTGGGTATTATAAGTGGGCAACATAAGTGGGTAGGAGATCAAGACCCCTCCATCTAGTTCAACCTTCTATCCATCTCTCTCTCTCTCTCTCTCTCTCTCTATTCTTATTGTTCTTGCTAGTGACAGCTCAATTTGACTGCAAATCCCCATAATTAGGGTATTGTTTGTTGGGAGAGTGTATCTTAGTTGCATTAGACAATATAGGGGATGATGTGGGTAGTAGTTATAATGCCTGCTGAGATGGCAACACATGATTGGAAATTCATGGCCCCCACACTCATTATTTTTTCCAATCATGTGTTGCCATCTCAGCAGTGGGCATTATAACTTCTACCCACTATGGGTAGGAGATTATCCTCCTAGACAATATAAGCCAAAATATGATATGAACACAGCCAACGAAGTAGAGAAGCAAGTATCGATGTTTTTATGTTACAGGAATTACACTCTGTATTTAGTGCACGTTTGGTGGAGTTTAAAAGTAGTTTTTTAGGAGATTTTGAAAAAAATATGGTGAAATGTGTAGTTGAAAAGTTGTAGGTCCACTAAAATATATGGTTGAAAATGAGTTTGAAAAAAAAAAAGAGTTTAAAGAAAAACTATGACAAACATGATTTTAGTCAAATTGTAAGAACATAAAAATGGTGTTTGTACATAACAACGCCACTTCTTTTTTCATTTGGCATTAATTTTAAGGGGCTGTCTTGAAGTTTTAACCAACCAATTTTCAAAGCTAGCCGTCAAATTGGAAATTATCAATTGATACAAAAGACATAACAATATTGGCCATAGCAATTGACATAACAATATTGGTCGTAGCAATCGGAGTGAACACTAGATCGTAACAACACTACGCCACACATTTCTTGGCAACTAGCAAAGTGACACAAAATGACATAGTAGTATTGGCAGTAGCAATCAAAGTGAACACTAGATCGGATCAACACTACACCACACATTTCTTGAACTACATGTGTTGAGCGTTAATAAGTGGAAGTGTCAAACATGTCAATTGGGGGAAAAAAAAAAAAAGGGACGTAACAAATATTAACAGTAACATAGCACTAAGTCATGCCAACAATGTAAAATAGTGCGTGCACTAAAAATTTTGTATGTTAACAAATGCCAATACCAAGGATATGGATGTTGTTCGCAGAATGTCACATAACTAACTCTCGTCACAATTCATAGCACATATAAAACATAAACCAACATAACAAAAATACACTACATTATCAATAATATGGCTGCTATTTGCAGCCCGCAACCTAGCTTACTCTCATCTCACTTCCTAGCACATAGACGACATAACCCACCATGACAAAAATATATTATCACATCAATAAGAACAATACATTAAAATTCTTGCAGGACAGCATAAAATAGAAGCAACGGGTATTTTTTTTTGTTGGAAATAAGTTTATAAATTGGTTTGACCAATTTTTGACCAAATATTTGAAAAAGTCCCGATATCCTATTGTTATAAATTTATAGTCGATTGCATTCTACTCCATGAGTAGATGCTCGTGGTAAATTTGGATTCACAAAACTATTTCCAAATGAATGAGAAATTGGTATCAAAATTCGACACCTTGAAAGTGATAATTGGATATTGTAATAAGTTGGAATGTGTATCCCACATCAGAAGATGACACAATCTCGAACTAACTAATATACCACTAGTTTGGATTTAAGCTTGGGCTCCCAAGAGTACCGCAAGTCTTTAGAGGAGATGAGGCTACCGGGTTCGATTCAAAGCCCATGTGCGCCACCTGCCGAGCTTGGCTTGGCTTGGCTTGGCTTAGCTCTTGGCTCGTGGCTGAGTCCGGGTCCGGGTTGTGGGTCGTGGCTCGTGTTTGATTCAATATATTCTTTTTGGACAAAATAAATATAAAATAATTTATTTATTTTAATTTAATTTCATCATCCAATAAAAATATCCGATTTTGACACATGTCACGTACACAGAAATACAGACACAATTGTTCATTTGAATCACTTCAAGTGTTGTGTTTTTTCATACACAACTTTTGGTATATTATAAATAGACCCCATACTTCTGCGAATTTAATCAATTTAAAATCATTTTTCAAACTTTCTTATTCTGCATCGCATTCTTTAAAAGCATTCTGCATCGCTCCATATTCTACATAGAGAGTACATAACAAATTCGAATTCGTTGATCTTGCTGTTTGAAGTGCTTCTACCGTAAGAAGACCGTTGTATCTTGTGAGACGATTGCTATATTTATATATATATTATATGTTCAATTTAATGCTTTAGATATTTTAACAATAACAATTTTCTGTCTTTTCTTCATCCTGTGATTATATCAATTAATTGGAAAATCATATATATATACTAGTTTTTGCTATGTGCGTTGCATGTCCATGAAAAATGTAAGGATAAATTTTATGTTTAGGTTGTACGTAGGTATTGCTTGAATGTATACGTATAAAAAATATTAAATATATAATACGTAAATAATAAATATGAAAAATATATTTTTGAACATATTATTTAATACAATTAATTAAGTAAAATATTGAAATTATAATAAGAAAAGCAGAACCAAATAAGTACATAATTCGTATTAAAAAATTAAATAACTCGTAAAAAAAATTAAATAACTAATATTCGTAAACGGCCTTGGTAAAGTGACAATTTTTATATTTTTATTGAATTGTACTACTTCGAGAATTTGAATTGAACCAAACCATGGCTACAACTTTTTTAGCTTTTTAGTAATGACTCAAAAGTCAAATATTAAAGAATTGTGTACAATTTGCTTATATCATAAAAAAAAAATGGTAAAAAATTGAATGAAAATTTGGAATAGTAAAAGGAAAAAAAATAAGGAAAAAATAATAGCATTTAACGAAGAAAATTGACAGAAAGTGTGAAAAGAGACATACAATACTTATTTCTTCATACGTTGGGATGTATGGTGCTATTTTTTTAGATTATGGGTATATTTCCAACGATTTTGAAACGATAGGAACTTTTCATGCAATTATTCCTAAAATAAAATAAAAAATCAAAATGGGCCAATGCCCAACATGTGTAAAAAAAACTCAAATTACAATGTTGTCGAGTTACTTGACAACATTGTAAAAAAAAAAAAAATCAAATCCAATATTGTCGAGTAACTCGACAACACTTAAAAAAAAATTCAAATTCAATGTTGTCGAGTTACTTGATAACATTAGAAAAAATAAAAAATAATAAAAAAATTTAATTTGTTTATAAGATAAAATAAAAAAAGATTAATGGAAAAATTGAATGAAAATGTATAAAATAAAAACAAATAAGGAAAAATAAACTAAAGAAAAAAAATTGTGAAAAAAATTAAAAAAAGGCAAATGAAATGAAAAAAAAAAAAATATTTTTTTCGAGTGTTCATTGGCAGTAACTCGCCAATAAACAGTAACTTCACTTGAAATTTTTTTTTTTTTTTCTCTTCCATTTCCTTTGTTCATGAAGAGTACAACTCGCCAATGAACAGTAACTTCACTTGAAATTTTATTATTATTATTATTATTTTTTCATTTCCTTTGTTCAAATGAATAGTAACTTCACTTGAAATTTTATTATTACTATTATTATTATTTTTTTCATTTCCTTTGTTCATTGGCGAGTAACTCGCCAATGTGTACTGTTCATTGCTCGCCAATGAACAGTAACTTCACTTGAATTTTTTTTTCCTCTTCCACTTCCTTTATTCATTGGCGAGTAAGTCGCCAATGTATTGTTCATTGGCGAGTTGCTCACCAATGAACAGTAATTTTACTTGAATTTTTTTTTCTCTTCTATTTCCTTTGCCTTTTTCTAATTTTTTTTACTTGACAAGATTTTTTTCTTGTAGAGTATGAACTTCAGAAAAAATGTTAGCATCCAAGTATTCCACATAGTTTCTACATTTTGGCCGCTTAATGATCATCTATTCAATCTCTCAAATACAAACGTAACAATTATGCATTATTTTGTAGTTCCCAAAACCAAAACATAAATGTACCGAAGATGCAACAATTACGTGAAGTTCATAAATTAACTTAATGTCATTGCTTATAATGTATATTTTTTGATTTCAAGAAGAACAGGGCAAAAGACACATGAATTTAGTTTCTTTCTGAACAATAACCTGTGCTGAGACTGAAACTGTCATTAAAATAATGGTACTGAAAACATTTCCTACTGATCAAATACATGCATAACACTGCAAGTATTACATAGATCCCTCACATTAATCTTGACAACAAAAACTCACTGAAGCTCAACAATTTATGAATGTTTTTATACTCGACAACCATGCATGGATGGTGTTGTGTGCTGTGAATTAATGGAAACCACAGTGTTGTGTGTCATGAATTAATGGGAACCACATGCCCAATTAAAAGGTTCAAAATTGAACTTCAGCAGCTGAAATCTTATTGGCAGTATCTGATATGACTATGCAACTCCCATAATTATCAGTGTGTTTGTAATGGTTGTCGAGTTACTCGACAACCATGTTGTCGAGTTAACCAACCATGTTGAGTGATTATAGTATCATAGACTCATAGTATAGTAATCTGATTGCTATTTATAATGCTAATAATTACATCAATAAATTAAATACAGAAAAAATTTACTTTAGGAGTAACCAATAATTTCAGAATACTAGTGTGTTTTTGGTAATTGATAACCATGTTGGTTGTCGAGTAACTCGACAACCTTACTCGACAACCATGTTGAGTGATTGTAGTATTATCATAGATTAGAGTGAATCTAATAATAGATGCAAACTACTCTTTTTCTTGTGTTTATTTATACTGATTAGTCGTGTTCAATAATGTGTACAAAATATACATTTAAGTTGCTAGACTTCAAGCTGGCCTAGGTCATGCTCCCCTTGAGGTTTAGGATGCAATTTTTAGCTTAATTTGTGTTATTCCTTCTGCTAATTGTTTATATTTTTATCTGGTGAGAGGGGAATTGTTCTATTGCTCTGACTCTAAGACCCTTTTAGTTGCCTAATGCACTTCTTTTATACAATTGGATAAGTTAAAGAGTTGAAATTTGATGGTCGTCGAGTAACTCCACCACTCGACAACCACAATATATACAATGCCTCTTAAGCTGTCCACCATTGTCCACCATTACTCCGTACAGAAATATATCTCATACTGAAGAAAATGACCATTCCCTTCCAAAATTCACAAAAATATTTTCCGATCACAAAACAATGTTTAATAGAATCTCTTATACCCAAAATAAAAAAAAATTCAAAATTGAACACCAAAAAGAGTTTCAAATGCAAATCAGAAACTCAAGTTATATTTCTAATCACATCAAAACTCAGATGAAAATTAACAGAATCCCTCATATGAAAATTGACAGAATCCCAAATTACCAAAATAGAGTTTTTCCAGTTACCACAAAGGTCCAAACCCTTCAACAAACTAATCAAATCAACTTCTTGAAGTAACTCAAACTTGACAGAATAAAAAAATGCTTTCAAATTTTGGCTACTCTAAAATTGAGCTAAGTATGAAAAACTTAAGTGTACAGTGGAAAATAATCTTGATTTTGTGAAGAAGAAGATACGTGACCAATAGTGAATGGGATTGTTGAGACAAACCAAGCATTAATCTTAAAAAAAAAAAATAAGTCAAAGATTGCGGCTTCAATGTCGAAACGACGGCGTATTGGACGAAAAAAACTACAGTAAAAAATGTAAGACTCTTATATTAATGTAAGGATATATTCAATCATTTCAATGTGCATTACTGATTGAAAATTGTGTGCATTAATGATTGAAAATTGAAACAGTGTGCATTCCTTTTTAATTGTTGATAAACAGTATCCATTCTGACAAAACAATGTGTGTATATGTAATACCCTAAATTTTTTTTTATGCTAAATTATTCGTTATGATTTTTAGTTATGCTTTGAATATTAGGTGCCACTAAATTTCTTATGCTAGTTTAGTAAATATTTTGGATGTCTAAAGACCGAAAATTTATATGTCAATATTAGGCTCGTTTTGAAGCTTGTATTAAATTACGTGTAATTAGCTCAAAAAAAGATTATTCGATTAAATTAAATCTTATATATGGTCGTTGAAGTAAATTCAAAAGAAAATGAATTATGGTCATATATAATATATAACCAATTAGTTAATGATTTGAATAAATTATTGGTTTCTTCATAATTAAGTTAATCATATAATAGTCTTTAGTTTAGATAATGATCTGAATACATATTTCTCTATATGTATATAATTATGGTCTTTAGGATTAGGCAGACGTGCATGAATTCAGATATATATTCACAAATTCCGAAAATTGATGATAAACACTGAGTGGGCGGTTGCGATGAATAATAATAATCTCCCTTCTTATAAACTTTCATTGTTTGCATATGAAAAGGCAGTATCCTCCGCCAGTCAAGTTATCTTGCAAGAAAAATTTTAAGATTTTGGGTTCGTAGTGTTTTTCATATTTTCTAGCACGTTACTTTTGATTATTAAGGTAAGACACTATCCAATGCTCAAGTGATAGGATTTTCATGATAATATCTTAAGCTTAAGTTTTGCATGCAAACCATAATATAGAAATTTGGTGGACAAGTCCACCGATATAGATATCTATACATGCTTTTAGGACAAGTTCTAAAGGTGCGAGCAAGCCGGAATATGAAAGTATGTGTTTAATTGATTTTCTTTCGCTTTGATGTTAACATATTAAATTCGAGCATGATGTCTTACTGAGTATTTCTTATACTCATACTGTTCATATTAATTTTGCAGATACCTGATCACTAGGTCAGATGGAGTTGGTTGAGGTGCTCAACGTTGGATTTTGAACGAATTATAACGTTACAAAAGTTTCTTTTTGTAAGTTTTTCCAGAGCCTATAGCTCACTAGGTAAATATGTGTGGTGTTTAATATATGCTAAAAGATGATAAAAATATTAATTTTGTACTTTAAAAGTAAGTTTTATTGTATATGTTGTTTTTCTTACACATTAGGGTAATGGTTAAAATATTTTGTTAGCGAATTTAAGAAATCCAGAAGCTGGACAGTTTCATGACCAACTTCCAAATACCATCACGGACTCCACAAAAGTTTGTTCAAAACTATAAAAATATGTCTATGTATATATCTGAGTTTTCGTTACGTAACTGTAAAGACTCCTTTGATTCGATGTGTGTAGCATGAGATATAAAAATTTTAGCGTCAGGGTTCAAATAGACATTTTGACACTGCCCAGTTTGGTCACCTCATGGTTTTTACTCCATCGTCCCCATAGGATGATTTTATAAAATTTTCATAATAAAACTAGATTTAAGTATCTTTATAACCCCATAAATTTCACAGAAAAAGGATTTGAAATGTATTTTATAAAAATCTTCAAAGTGACTGCACCCGAAAATAGCAACTGTGCTAGTTCCGTGTGTTTGGGGTGAAGGTTGAAGTCTTTACATCCATTTTCTTGTCATGAAATTTTACAGAATGGTTGTATAAGGTTTATCTTTCATTAGGCACTAGATTTACTATTGTCTAATATGTATAAAATTTTATACATATTTTCTTATCAATAAGGCGCAAACTAAATATGTGTAGCGACCAAGTATCTTTCAAAAATTTATTATAAATAGGTCGGGCGCCGATAACTTTTCGAACTTGGCATATCATTAGTATATTAATCAATAGTACTTTTCTCAAAATTTTGCAACTCGATGATACCATTTAGATATCAAACGAAATTTTCTTTTATTTAGTCAAAATCTTTGAAAATTTTAAATCCTGAATTTAAGTAACTCTGGACACCCGAAAGTTAAGTTTCGGGGCGTCACAATATAGACATTCAACTAAACTCTTTTTCAACAGTGTGTGAAAAACAGTGTGAATAAATATAAGTTCCTGTAAATTAAATTTTGCTCTAACTATATAAGTTCCTGTAAATTAAATTTTCTAAATCAATATTTCAAATCTGCTGACTTATAGAATTCTACTTCTTATCTTTATTACATATATGTATACAAGTTTCATTCTAAATTTGGCATTTACGTTTCATCCTGATTTAGTGTTCTGCATTAATTGATTGAATTTCATATGCATTTAAATTATCATATGATTCAAGCTTAGTGCATCTATATTGAAAACAATGTTTAGTGCATTTTATAATAATTATATATTTGCTTTATCTACTTAAATTTTTGATCTTCTATTCGTAACAAAAATGGATTTGAGTGGGAATAAAGTTGTTTCCCCTATTAATGGTACAACCACTGCGGTTCCACCCATGGCTATTCCAATTCAGTCAACTCTGGTACCCCATGGAGAAAAACTAGAAAAGTTTAGTGGTGTGAATTTCAAAAGATGGCAACAGAAGATGTTATTCTATTTGACCACTTTAGACTTAGTAAGATTTCTCACCGAAGATGCTCCTACAATTTAAGAAGAACCAAATAATAGAAAGTCTCTTATAGCCTTAGATGCATGGAAGTATTCGGATTTTCTATGCAAGAATTATATTTTGAATAGTTTGGACAATACACTATATGGTGTTTATAGTGTTATGAAATCTGTAAAGGAACTTTGGGAGTCTTTAGAGGAAATATACAAGACTGAGGATGTTGGCACGAAGAAATTCATTGTCGAAAAATTCTTAGACTTTAAGATGATAGACACAAAGATAGTTATTAGCCAAGTTCAAGAATTGCAGGTTATTCTTAATGACATACATGCTGAAAATATGAGTTTAAGTGAGTCATTCCAAGTTGCTGCAATCATCAAGAAACTTCCTCTTTTATGGAGTGATTTTAAGAACTATCTCAAGCACAAACGTAACGAGATGAACTTGGAAGAATTAATCGTTCGACTAAGGATAGAAGAAGACGACATAAAGTTAGACAACAAATTTGGAGGACAGTTTGGGCAAGCAAAAGCCAACATTGTAGAGTCTAATTCAAATACTAACAAGAAAAGAAAGCATTATGGTGATACACCAAAAAAAGACAACAAAAAGAAGGCTAAGAAATTCAAAGGTAGTTGCTACAACTATGGAAAGGCAGGACATCGTACAAGTGAATGTCTCAAGCCAAAGAAACAAAAAGCACAAGCAAATGTGACAGAAAGTGATGCACTATATGATGATATTCAAGAACTGAACTTGTTTGCTGTTGTTTCTGAATGCAACAACATTGGGAATCCTAGAGAATGGTGGGTAGACACTGGTACTACTCGACGCATTTGTGCTGACAATGCTATGTTCTCTAACTACAAGACAGTCAACGGAGAACAACTGTTTATGGAAAATTCCACAAGTTCAAAAGTTGAAGGACAAGAAAAAGTAACTTTGAAGATGACTTCTGGCAAAGAACTCGTCCTCAACAATGTGTTACATGTGCCTGATCGCAAGAATCTTATGTCTGGATCCTTACTTAGCAATAATGATTTTAAATTAGTTTTTGTATCTGACAAGTTTGTACTAACTAAAAATGATGTGTATGTAGGAAATGATTACCTTTCTAATGGACTATTCAAGATGAATGTCCTTACTATTGTACCAAAAATAAACAACAATAATAATACATCTTCTTTTGCTTATATCGTTGAGTCTTCTTGTTTATGGCATAATATATTAGGACATGCAAATTTTAATTCTGTTCGTAAAATGATGAATTTAAATTTATTGCCTAATCTACAATTTGATCATAATCGTAAGTGTGAAACTTGTGTAGAGACTAAGTTAGTCAAAACACCGTTTTCAAGTGTTGAAAGAAATACAGTACATTTAGAGTTAATTCACAGTGATATTTGTGATTTAAAGTTTGTGCAAACTAGAGGTGGAAAAAAATATTTTATTACTTTTATTGGTGATTGCACGAGATACTGTTATGTATATTGCTAAGAAGCAAAGACGAAACCTTAGATGTTTTTAAACATTATAAGAATGAAGTTGAAAATCAACTTAGCAAACGAATAAAGATTATTCGCAGTGATAGATGAGGAGAATACGGAGCACCGTTTGAAGAATTTTGTTTATCAAACAACAACACCTTATTCACCTCAGTCAAATGGTATTGCTGAGTGCAAAAATTGGACTCTTAAAGAAATGATTAATGCTATATTGATAAGTTCAGGCTTACCTCAGAACTTGTGGAGAAGGGGGAAGGGAGCTATCCCTTCAGTAAATGTTATTCTTAATAAGATACCACAAAAGAAAAATGATAAAACTCCACCCACCTATAAACACTTAAAAGTGTGGGGTTGTTTGGCTAAGGTTGAAGTACCAAATCCTAAACAAGTTAAAATTGGACCTAAAACAATTGATTGTATATTTATCGAATATGCTAACAACAATAGTGCATATCGATTTCTTGTTCATAAGTCAGACATTCCAGACGTACATGAAAGTACTATTATTGAATCAATGAATGATGCATTTTTTGAAGATATATTTCCATGCAAAGACAAGAAATAAATAAGTACAAATAAACGAACTTATGATACTGCTAGTGGTACTCATCTATGTGATGAAGAACCTAGACGTAGTAAAAGGACCAGAATATCTACATCGTTTGGTCCATATTTTCTAACATACATGGTAGAAAATGATCCTAAGACATTTAATGACGCAATGTCTATTCTAGAAGCTCCGTTTTGGAAAGAAGCTATCAATAGTGATATAGATTCTATTGTGCAAAATCACACTTGGGAGTTGGTTGATCTCCCACCTAGAAATAAGCATTTAGGTTGTAAGTGGATTTTCAAAAAGAAGTTAAAATCTGATGGATTTATTGATAAATACAAGGCCCGATTAGTAGCTAAAAGATATAGACAAAAAAAAAATGCATTGACTTCTTCGATACATACTCACTGGTGACAATGATCACCTCGATCAGAGTTCTAATTGCAATTGCAGCATTGCATAATCTCAAGATCCATCAAATGGATGTAAAAACGGCATTCTTAAATGGAGAGTTAGAAGAAGAAATATACCTGGAACAACCTAAAGGGTTTGTTGCTCATGGAAAAAACAAAAAGGTGTGTAGACTCGTTAAATCTTTATATGTATTAAAGCAAGCGCCAAAACAGTGTCACCAAAAATTTGACAAAACGATGTTGTCAAATAGTTTTAAAATTAATGAGTGTGATGTGTCTATATCAAAACCACACCAAAAGCTTATGTGTAAGTATGTTTGTATGTCGATGACATGCTTATTATGGGTAGTAATAATGATATTATCATGATTACGAAGAAAATGTTGACAAAACATTTTGACATGAAGGGTATGGTGTAATTTTAGGAATTAAAATTTCTAAGATGTCTGATGGACTTGTCTTATCTCAGTCTCATTATATTAAAACGGTACTTTAGAAGTTTAATATATGACGACAGTCTAGTTAAAACTCTAGTTCATTTAAATTTACACTTAGTTAAAAATAAAGGTGAATCTATATCTCAACTGAAGTATTCTCAAATAATAGGCAGTTTAATGTATATTATGAACTGTACTTGTCTAGATATAGCATACGCAGTTTGTTAACTGAGTAGATTTACTAGTAATCCAAGCACTGACCATTGGAAGGTTTTGAATAGGGTTCTTAGATATCTAAGATACACCTTAAATTTTGGATTAAATTATACAAGATATCCAGTTGTATTGGAAAGATATTGTGACGCCAATTGAATATTAGATACAAATGATTCAAAGTCCACAAGTGGTTATGTTTTTACCATTGGTGGAGCTGCTGTTTCGTGGAAGTCCTCAAAACAAACCTGTATAGCTCGATCCATAATGGAATCAGAGTTTATAGCATTAGATAAAGCTGGAGAAGAAGCTAAATAGCTTCGTAACTTCTTAGAGGATATCCCATGTTGGCCTAAGACAGTGTCTGCAATAAATGTACATTGTGATAGTCAGTCGGCTATTAGAAGGGCACAAAATAGTAGTATAATGGTAAATCTAGACATATACGTCGAAGACATAATCCTATTAAGCAGTTAATCTCCAATGGTATTATTTCTATTGATTACGTGAAACCAAAAGAAAATCTCGCAGATCCGCTTACAAAAGGCTTACCAAGCTATCAAGTTTACTATTTATCAAAAGGAATGGGATTAAAAGCCACTACGCATAAGTCTTTATAATGGTAACCCAACCTTGTTGACTGAAGATCCCAATATCTTGGTTCAATGGGACAACTAAGTTATAAAAATTCAGTTTAAAGCACTTAGGACTTATTTCCTACCCATTTCTATAAATAAAAAAAGTGCTTTCTGCAAAGTATATTAGGATAAGTAATACTTTTAATGATTCCTATAGCTTGGATTTTAATAATTCCTATAGCTTGGATTAACCAAGTGGAGTATGGCGGAATACTCTTAATGGGAGATTACCTATGTAAGTGTGAAGTTGGGTCGCTTCTATAAGAATTTTGAGGCTTAAATTCTCTAAAACACTTATAAAACCCAAGAGTTGTTCAGGGCAAAAATGAACACAACCATGAAAACCGAAAATGTTAGGAAAGATACTGTATGAATACTGTTGTCTTGGTTTACACCAACGGCTGAACAGTTCAAGACATCATGTTCACTGATAGCCAAGTAAATCTAATAGTATTTTACTAAGGAAGGTTCAAAGCCAGAAGCTACCTCTCCTGATGCAATAGCTTTCCGCTTGACCTCCCTATTAGCATTTTGCATTTTGCATTTCATTTGCATATTTATGATAATTTATATTTATGTGGGGGATTGTTAGAAATAAGTTTATAAATTGGTTTGACCAATTTTTCACCAAATATTCAGAAGAGTCCCGATAACCGATTATTATAAATTTATAGTCGATTGCATTCTACTCCATGAGTAGATGCTCATGGTACATTTGGTTTCGTAAAACTATTTCCGAATGAATGAAAAATTGGTATCAAAAGTCGACACCTTGAAAGTGATAATTGGATATTGTAATAAGTGGGAATGTGTATCCCACATCGGAAGATGACACGATCTTGAACCAACTAATATACTTCTAGTTTGGATTTGAGTTTGGGCTCCAAGGAGCAATGGGGCGGGGCCGGGGCGGGGTGGGTCGGCCCCGCCAACCGCCCCGTGAATTTTTTTTTCTTTTTTTTTTTGTTAAACTGAAAAATAAAAAAAATTCAATTTTCTTTAATACTTATACCAAACAAAACAAAAAAAATTATAAGATATGAGTTGTGGTATAGTGGTTAAGGTTGGTAATTTATAAGTTTCAACTCGGGTTCGATTCCTCTTTAGTCCATTTTTAGTGAAAATTATAATTTCTACTATATTTTAAGATTTATAAAAAAAAAAATTTGAGGGGCGGGTCGTGGGGCGGGGCTGCCCCGGACCCGCCCCAAGGCAGAAAAATCTGCTCCAAACCCGTCCCTATTACTCGACGGGGCAGGGCGGGTCTCGGGTGGCGGGTTTTTTGGCCATCCCTACTAAGGAGCACCGCAAGTCTTTAGAGATGAGGGTTAGATGCTATCGGATTTGGTTCAAAGCCTACACGTGCGCCGCCGCTGGTCGACCAGCCGGGCTGCTTAGGTTCAATATATTCTTTTTGGAAAAAATAAATATAAAATAATTTATTTATTTTAATTTCATCATCTAATAAAAATATCCAATTTTGACATGTATCACGTGCACAGAAATACAGACACAATTGTTCATTTGAGTCTTTTCAGATGTTGTGTCTTTTTCAAACACAACTTTTGGTATGTTATAAATAGACCCCATACTTCTGTGAATTTAATCAATTCAAAATCATCTTTCAAACTTTCTTATTCTGCCTCGCATTCTTTAAAAGCATTTTGCATCCGTCCATATTCTACATAGAGGTACACATAACAAATTCGAGTTTTTTGATCTTGCTGTTTGAAGTGCTTCTACCGCAAGAAGAAGACTGTTGTATCTTAGGAGCCGATTGCTATTTACCGTGAGCACCAAATCAAGAAACGAGAATTGTTGATGGAATAATTTCAAAATAGGAGGCTGGAAAATTCAGGAAAATGACAATCCTGAAACTAACATCCGCAACCTTCTTTTGTTAATGATGCAGGATTCTTGGTTTTATTAATTTGAATTTTGGATATAATTTTAGGATATTAAACTTTTATTTGAAATGGATGAAACGCTCGTGTGGATGGTAACACGAGATTAAATTGCAATAGCTTCAACCCCAGTATATTTTAATTGATTTTGTTTATATTTAGTATTTTTAATTTTCCTTTTGGTACCAAGTAAATATCAATTTCATTAAAGAAACTAATAAGGTATATGATTAATTTTCCCTTAACAACCACAGTTGCTATCAAATTCCAATGTAACTCGACTTTCAAATTAATACTAGTTTTTGGCCCATGCGTTGCAGTGGCGTATATGTAATAATGTTACTTACATAGCTATCGTTATGGTAAACTGTGTAAGTAGGATAACTTTAAAAATGCAAATGACAATATTCATTGCTTCAGATTTAGTGCTCCGAAATCAGCATTACCCATTAACTATTAAGTGAGGTAGATAATGAGAATCCGAACTACTTGCTCGCTGATATGCATGGAATAATGAGGGATCTAGTGTAAATCTACTTGACATTCAACCCTTAGCAAGAAAACGATAATCAATTTCTACCTTCTTTTTCTCATCATAGAATTCCTCGCTCAAACGTATGAAATTGATTAGGTACGGAATTGATTTGTAGTTTAATGTTGCTGTCACAACAACAAAAGTCTTTACTTTCTTTCTCAAATTTTCTAGCATTACAATGTTTACAAATTGTTGGTGTTTGTAATATACACGTTTTTGTAGGAATATTTGTTATGTAAAAATCTTTACCTTATTGATTGTTTTGCAATTGATTATGTATATTGGAATTTATCATTTCATTGTTTTCGTAAGAATTGTGATTCCCTAGACCATCATCAACTATATTAATCGACATTTAAAATTCTCTGGTCATCACGCACACAAACTACAATAAAAAAATAACTTTGTTATAGGTCACTATAAAATAAATAACAATAATCAAGTTATGCTTATATCACAGTTGAAAACTAATTAATACTCACACTTTTGAACTTTTACTTGAATTACAAAAAATACCTTCTACATTGTCAAAAAGTTGAAGTCCTTGCGTACGTACTGTCCTTTTGGGTTAAAACTTTTTACGCTCAGCATACAACTCTCTTCAGCGTTTATTTCGTATTTCTTTTTGTGTTTTGAAATTATTATCAGTGTCCATCCACTATATATTATTACCAAATAATAATCATCAGTCTAATGTCCTTATTTTTTTCCAAATTACAAAGAGATAGAAATATAAAATACATAACATGAAGTCACATATACAATTTACAAATTATTTGTTTTCCACGTATAGTCCACTTAGAAAAAAGTTTTGTTCACATCAATGGTGATTCGAACTTCTTTATTAATAAAAATGATGCATATAATATATACTTTAACTTTAAATGCTCACACTAAAACTTAGAGATTAATTTATTTTGACTAATATGAAACATTCATATCTAAAATCTTCTCCTAAAGAAAAAAGTATACTTTTTAAAGCCAATTTTTCACATTCTAATGTTTTGTTTCCCAAAATATTTTGCCATGATCTGACTGCCAAAGCTTCTCATTAACATCTACATTTTAAGGTTCCTCATGCTAGTGTTATGAACAAACAAGAAATTAAGAACAAAAGATCAACAAAATTCGATAAAAAGTGGACAAGATGTTGGGAAAAATGGGAAGAGCTGCACTTCTAGGGTTTTTGGGAGAAATAAATGAGGCCGATTCTATTATATATGACCAGGAAACAAAAATCCAAAAACGACGTCATTTTGAGTTTGTCCAAAACAACATCGTTTTGGAAGATTTTTTGAATAGTGATTATTTTTGAAGTCTCTTACATTATTGTATGGATTTAATTGGAAGTTCAACAAGAAAAAAAAAGAAAGAATAAATGAAAAACTTTTCTTACAAAACCATGATCCAATATTCCAATGTAATTAAAATGCAAAACATTCCATTGCATGAATTTTAGAATTTAGAAATTATTACTATATCAATTGCATGATTAGATAGATATATGTGTTTCCGAAGCATATCGTTTATAGAAATTCAGAAAACATATTGAACAAACGACAAAAAATGATTAATAACATTACCTTGTTTGCAGCATCAACAACAGTTCTCATGAGTGCCTACAAAGTTTCTTGTAAATTATCTGCATGGAGCACAAAGTTAATGTTAGTCAAATGTAAAATTTCATTTCGCTTCTTTCTAAGCGTAACATTTTCTAGAAGTTCTAAGCATGCAATTGATAGAGATGTAGAAAAATTTAATGCGGAAAAAAGAAAATTAAGAAAAGCAAAAAAGGCTCCACTATAAGATAGAAGAAAATTGTTCTATGTTTTAGTAACATTCACTTAGAATTGAAGGAGAGATTGAATATTTCCAAAAGTCTAGCCTCTAAACTCAGCTAACATATCATCCTATCAACCAAAAGAGAAATATTTTAACAATAAAAGATGAGAATTGAATAATAAGTTTCATATCTACAAAAGGGTAGTTCTACAGCTTAGCAAATATTTGGAACTTGTTTACTAAATATGAAAATCTTTCAGCAAACAAAAGCATACAATTGAGTCCAAAC
The DNA here is from genome assembly GCA_030279155.1 of Forsythia viridissima. Lineage (NCBI taxonomy): Eukaryota > Viridiplantae > Streptophyta > Magnoliopsida > Lamiales > Oleaceae > Forsythia > Forsythia viridissima. Next base: position 33,495,347 of record CM059034.1, on the reverse strand, counting down.
TAAAAAAAAAAAAATCATGTACTTGATTCTAATTCAACAAATCGGCATTATAAACTAATATAAACATAGAACTAATAGATGATTGTCATTTTTATGTGATCTATAAATTCTTATTGCTTCTATTCTATTAATAAATTCACACCTTAATGTAAATGTCATATCACATAAAAAATGACCAAATGTTAGTGAAGAAAAGCTCAAAGTATGCATTAAAATTATATCTTTACAAAAGGGCAATCTTAAACTTCAGCAAATAATCGACTGACTACCAAATATGAAAATTAGTAAATAGAATCATAGAATTGAGTTTAAGATTCAATCTTTAGCAAGAAGTAGACCTAACATTCAGCTAATAAAAAAGACGTAGTTCGATTCAGCAAAACATACACATAACTATGATATGGCAGTAATCAATAAATTATCACATCATAAAAAAAATGAAAGACTTTTAGAATGCCCACATATGAAATTAAATTCAATCTTCAAAATGGTTTGTCCTAACATTGAGCAATCAGAATTCCAATCAAATACAAAGCAAAAATTAATCAAATTCTTATGTTCCTGCGATCTAACAATTTTATAAGAGTGAAAAAAATCAAAACCACAAAAAATTACAAGTTTTTTAGCAACTAAAAGCTAAAACCTTGGTAAAAGATTAAAATATGAATGGAAAATCATATGTTGGAAAATAGGTATACTTAAAGTTGTGGAGCTTAAAACAATAGAATCCCTAAAAACTGTCTTAAATCAAACCAAAATCGAACAGACCCCATATCAAACTAACCTTAAATTTGACAAATCGACCGAAATAAATTGATATGTATTGAACAAGTTCTCTTTATGCATCAACTGAGCCCTAGTGGGTATTCTAAAAATTACAAGTCAAGTTGAAACAGAAAATACTTTTTTAATTATTATGTATTGTATCTGGGGGAAATGATAAGTGTATTTTGTGCACTTATTAGAACTTTAATACTAAGCTTGTGTCCAGTTATTTTATAGATTTTCTACTTAATTTAATGTATTTTACCTTCTATTTCAGTTTTAGACCTGTTTATAAGCAAGTGGAGAATAATGGATGAAAAGAAAAATAAATTGGAAGATGTTTGAAAAGTACGAGGATCAAATTGTACTAAATTGAAGTTTGAAGGATTACATTAAAAGTTATTGAAAGTTTTGATGATTAAAGAAGACAAAATCTAAAGTTAGAGGACTAAAGGCACATATTGAAAAAGTTAAAGCTGGGCGATCGCAGCACCAACAATTGTTAGCATAAACTTAAATCGTTGCCTGGGCGATTGCCTAGTGCAGAATATGCACAAGCCGATTTTGTTACCTTTTTGAGTTCTAATCCAACTAAGAAACTTTTTTGCCCATGATTTTTATGATATTTCAAAATGAGAAACCAGAGATGAAGATTAGGAGATAATTAAGAGACTTTATATATATATATATATATATATATATATATATATATATATATATATATAAGTTCTTAACTCATAATTAGGGAATCAATTATTAGGAAATTTCAAAAAGAGAAACAAGAGACGAAGATTAAACGAAGAATTCTTTCGAGTTTTCTCCTTATCCAAGTGATGGATTCAATATTTTTTTTTTTTTTTTGTTTTCTTCTTCTTAGTATGTTACACTAAATCCGTTTTGTGCTAAGATTGCGATGAAACTTGTATCGTGAACCTTTAATTCTTTGAACCTAGTTTTTTATATTCAAGCATGTTTTTTATTTTGAACAATTGATATTGATTTCTTTTCATCTACAATTATATGCGCAATGATTGTATGATTTTTGTGGCTTGTTTTATCATCGAGAGATTGAAAATAAAAACATAGTACCAATTATCGTAGAGTACGATAAAGGAAAGAGATATCCCACTATACTTTACGTGATCTATAAGTATTCATAAATTCTAATGCATTCTTGTGTGTTCGCATTTGTCATAGAGATATAGTCAAGTCACATATAGGAATATGTTTAATTCTACTCGAGAGAGACTGTTAAACAAATTAGGAATATTGATTTTCATAATTAAATCGTGTTATCAAATTCAACGGTTCGAGTTAAAGAGAATTGATATGAGTGGATTCGGGATTCTAGTACTTTTCTTTCCCATATTTAAAGTAATTCAACGTGAACTTAATCTTTTATTTGTTTAAATTATAATTAGTTAATATTTTAATTAGTTCTTAGTCACCCAAACTTCAAAAGTTAAATTGATTCGGTTAAGGTTAATTTAATTGTGTAGAGCTATTTAAATATCTGTGGGTACGATACTTGGACTCTAAATCTACTTTATTACTTGTGTGATTCGTACACTTGCGGTACAAAATAAATTGCTAACAGGTACATACCAAATAAATATGTGGATTTACATGGATACTAAATAATTTATATTTTTGTATCCTAATATTATTAGTTGCTGGAGACTCAATTATATGTTATTAACTTGTATGCACAATGTTAATAATACCGAATTACTCCCTACATACTCTTATGAATTATCATTGTTGATGATCCGCCAAAAATGAGGACGAAATGGTAAGGGCATGAAACTCTTCATGACAAACTCATCAAAGCTCTTAATTTAGGATACATGCACATTACAAATTTTTATTATTTGTTTTTTTGGTAAATGATGACCAATGTAATAGAAACTTTTCAAAATAAAAATTCAAACTCGTTTGATGTAATATGGAAACAAATATAACACAGTTAATGTGCTATTTGCATTGGTGTGACAAAGCAAAATCTTTTCTTTACTCCGATCAGTAAACACATCCCCACTTTTTCCAATATTACTCTTCTCCATCAAATATGTTTCAAAATTGAAAATTAAGGTCCCAATTCAACTTCCCCCACCCCCCAAAATTACAAAAGTTAAGGGAAACAACAAAACTCCTCTACCACAAACTACACGCATTTACGGTTCTAATTTCTTGAAACTTTCTCACAAAATTCTTATTTTATTCACTAGGTAAAACACCGTAACCAAAAAACTGAGAATAGAGCAGGATATGATTGTTGAACTTTATCAACGAGCTTTGGGTTTACCATCCATAAACAACAAGCTAGTAGTCAATTCACAATGATGAGTTCAAAGTCTTCATTTTCAGTAGCCATTTGTATCTCTGTCTTAAAAAATTATATTTTAGAAGGAGAGTCCAATTAATGTCAAAAGAATCAGTCCAACTGTATTGCTAAATGCAAGCACTATTTTGGTGTGAACATGTTTTAACATCCAGATCCGAAACAAAACCTCTTTCAAACATTAAATTTCCATATATTTAACATTATTTATTATTGACTTTAAATTTGGTAATTAAAAATCCAAAAAATAGAACATTTACAAAAATAGACCAGTTCCACCAAATTTTGACTGAAATAGCATTTTCTGGATTGGGTTACGAAGATAGCACCACTGTAACAATTTTTGTATAAAAATAGGAGGATATGAGTTAAAATGGCTAAATGAAACCTCAAAATCCTTAACCCATACTTATACATTCTAAATCTAGTATTAAGTATCACATAAACACAATAAAATCAATTATTAAAACTTTAATTTACAACTCACCAATTTTCAAAGTTCTTCCATGTCTAACAACCTTTGACATGACTTTTCTTCTTTTCAAATTTTCTTTAAATTAAATTATAACTCTAAACTAAAAACATCCAAAATACAGTGTAAATTTGAATGGATTTATTCATATAAATTTAATTGTTTCCAACTTAGTGCATGTTTGGTAGAGTTTTAAATAATTTTTTTTTTCAAACTCAATTTCAACCACATATTTTAGAGGACTCACACTTTTATCAATTTTTTAATTACACATTTTATCAACTTTTTTAAAAATCTCCTTAAAAAAACTACTTTTTAAACTCTACCAAACATATACTTAGAATTTTTATAGAATTTAGATGTCCTCAATTTGGATTCAAATAGATTCTTTAAAAATCTAGATATCCCAAATATCTAGTGGATTTTTAAATATTTTGTTAATTAGAAAATTTTAACATATTTTAATCGATTTCAAGTCCATAAATATGAATACTAAATTCTTTAAGAATTCTAATCTGACCTCTCAAAATTTCAATCAACGTCTTCTCTCATGCGTCTCTCTTTTATTTGTGCCACATGTTTTTGTACTAAACTCTTATTCTTGATTTTCAATTTACGCATATGTACTAGTATGAAAATTTGTTGAATTGTTTGATTTCTTATTTTAATAATAGTTTTTTTATTTCACAATTGTTAAACATTGTTTTCAAATTTTATTCTTGATGTTCAATAATTATTCATTGAACCAAACATTTGGGTTGAAGAATATAAATAATCTATTAATAAACTTTAATTAAATAATTAGTCTAATAACATATTTTATGCCTGAAACCAAAATCTATATAATTTGCCTCTTGATTTGACCATTAAAATACACTTGAAGATTTGATCCCATTAAATTTTTATTAAAATATGAAGATATATACAAAACTATGAATACATAAATTCCCTTGCATGTCATAATCACGTGTTTTTTTTGTTCATTTGTTTTTGCTAACTAATATTTGTATCTGCTTCTTATTTGTGTTTGCTTGTCAAAAAAATTATATTTTTGTTTAATTCTCTTAAAGTTTGAAAGTCGTGTTTAGATGGATGCCCTAAGGAAATTTCTTTTCTAGCTATTTGTGGACGATGTCGAAATAGAAGTTAAAAATGGTCTATGTCAAATAGTGAATAAAATTAATTATTATACAATTGCAAATTCATTCCTCTCTTTTCGTTCCTATAAGTTTCAATTCGCACCAATCACTTTTTTTCCCAAGTGTTCTATATTGTAAATTTATCCTTAAGTAAACGGGTTAATTTCAGCAATAGTCATTGAAATAATTTTCTTACACTAGTTGTCACTCAAGTTTGTAAAAATTACACTAATGATCACTCGACAGGAAACGTGAACCTAAAATTCTACGTGTCACTATTAAATTCAAATATGGACACAAACAGAATTAACTAGTATGTCACGTGAAACAAAAATGTCACACCTTCAAAATATATCAACAAAAATGCGAAGTTTCACTATTAACTACTTAATAAAATCAAATAAATATGGAGAAAACGTATTTGACAATTACGCATTTAGCTATAATTAACACAATTTTGTATGAAGCGACTAACTAGTTAAATTTGTTTGTGTTCCCATTGAAATTTAATAGTGACGTGTAGAATTTTAGGTTGACGTCTATAGTTGAGTGATTGTTAGTGTAACTATTAGAAGTTTGAGTGACTATTTTTATGAAAAAATTATTTCAATGACTGTTTTAAAATTTTTAACAAACTAGAGTAATCATTGTTGAAATTAACCCTTAAATAAACCATATATATCCAGTCACTCGCCCATATCCTGCTGGAATTAATTTCTTTTCCCAAATACAAAATTATCTTTTTTCTACACTCCTGTTCTAATGTCCACAGTGGGCATTGTTATAATACCCACCAGGACACTTGTCCAACATTCATTGAATGAGTGTAAAATGGGCCATTACACTTATCCAATGAGTGTTGGACAAGTGTCCTCGTGGGCATTATAACAATATCTACCATTGCATTAGAACAAAACCGTTTCTTTCTATTCCTATTTTTCTTTTTTCTCACTCTTTCATCTCATTTCCCATATACATTCGTCTTGCTTTCTCTTCATGATTCCCATTTTCTCCCTGTCCGTTTGTCTCTGAATCATTACCCAATGCATTGTAAATGTATTGACACATAGTATTTAGTAGAGCTGGTAAATAGGGTGGGTTGAGCCAGCCTGCTAGAGCAGGGCCACATATAAAACTGGACAGGGTTGTCCAGCCCAATTTTGTATGGGCCAAAATTATGCTAGCCCAGTCTAATCCATTGGCCCAACTTAGTTTTAATTTTCCTTTTTTTTTCTTTTTTTTTAAATAAATTTTTTATACAATCTAATACATTACATCAAATACAATCTTAGATAAATTTAGACTATATATTTTGAGATTTTTAAAAAGTATAATTTATAAAATTGGGACTCTCATATAGTAGTCAATAAATAAACGTCAATTTTCTCTCAAAATAATAATTTTTTTGTTAATTGTAAACTATTTGTAGACATTTTTTTTAAAAAAAAATACAAATATTAAAAACATGCTAGTCTTATTGCTTTGAGATATAAGCATATTTGGCTTAAATTAAAAAGTTCACTTATAAGTAGATTTAAAATAAATAATTTGTCACACCAAATATATTTTCGATTGAAACTTAAATTAAACTAAATTTTAATTAAATTTAAACAATTTTATGTTGGATCTTGGAATTTTTGGACTAATATTTATAGGTGACTTAAGCTTAGGTCATTTTAGATTAATATTATTTGGATTATATATTGGAGTTATTCACAAAATAAGTGACTAGTATTAAGGAGCAAAAGAAAAAAAAAAAAGAAATTCAAAATCAGGTCGGCCTACTAGCCCGCAGACTAGATGGGTCGGGCCATATTGGCCAGGTTTTATTTGGGTTAGGGCTAGCCCAACCCAAAAGGTCGGGTTAGATGGGCCGGCCCGCAGGCTGAGCTAATTTTGCCACCTCTAGTATTTAGCTATTTAATCTTGGGGTCAATAGAGTTCTAAATAATTCAATTCCTATTTTTTCTTATTTAAAAAAATTTGTTGGATTTTATTTCTTACATAGACTATGGACTACATATTTAAAATACAATTATATTAGAAAAATTGCCTATAAGTCACTTGTACATGACTTGTTTCAAATTAGGTCAAGACATTTTTTAAAATTGTGATTAAGTCATACTTTCAGCAATATTTTAAATTAATTCTAAAATTACCCTCCACAAACATTGGCGTCTTCTTTCACATCTATAAACCTCCATCGGTCACTTGGACATGGGTGAGTTGACCGGTAACCATCCGGTGGTCGCGCGTTCGATGGAGAATGTCCCGGCGGCGCTAGGGGCTAAACCTAGGTCTGTCGCAATTTAGGTGATGTTTTTTGGCGTGGGGGGTTGAATTTGATGGCGTGGGGTCAGGTATGGGTGAGATAAGGGTGACAGAAGGTAGTCCGCACATGGTGAAGTCCAGGTCCAGTAGTTTTGGGGTTGGGTCTACAATTAAAAACCTGGTTCTGGTTTCTTGTTTTCTGGTGTTTCTTACATGAATCAATTAGTTGGAAATACTATGTTCTCGTTGAATTTCAATTTTTAATTGCAAGCAGGGAAATAGAATTTCAAAATTACATTAATTCAAGGTTTTATTCTTGTCTCGCCGGCGGTGGTGGATATTGAGGCAGAGGCAGACCTTAGGTTGTATACATTCACATGCTTCACATACACAGGTGGTTGGTAGGATTTTGAAAAGAATCGAATTATATGTGACAACATTTATGAAGAATGAAGATATGGAACAAAGATATATGATAATGCTCCACCATTTGATTGAATTGGGAAAAATAGAGAAAAGTGAAATATATTGATTCAATACCATTACTAGAGTGTAACTTGATACTGTATTAAGTTGGTTATTAGATTATTTCTTTGTGTTGTTAGTCATGTGTGTTGTTTGATACTATATTATTCAAAATAGTATCACAAAATATTATCATAATAGAAATTATATAGAATTCACATATGTGCTCAGAATTTTTATTATAATATATTTTCAGAATGGTCTCGACAAGCCGGTCAAGACCAGTGGCTTTGCCACTACGTACAATAGATTTTAGCCATTTCTTTAACTTAAAATAGCAATCTTTAATTTTTTTTGTCAAAACAGTATCATACGTACTAAAACAGTATCATAGATAAATGTATCTTAATATATTAGTATCATACATGAAAATATCTTAATAAAACATTATCACATACACAAACTACAACCCAATAAAATAACAGTATCATAGTTTGAAACATTATCATAATTAAACAGGTATCAAATATAAAAATATGGTATAAGTATATCATATCACTTTATCTAAATAAAGCAGTATCATAGATCTGTTTTACTAGTTGAAGTAATTATATTGTTCTTAAAATGTTCTATTAGTAGTATAAGATCATTGATACTGTTGCATTCAATAACATTATAATAGATTAAAACAGTATCATAAGTTAAAACATTATCATAATAAAACAATATCAAAGATAAAAGCATGGTGTATATAAAACAGTATCATAGACAAAACAATATCATATATATAACTAAGTACAAGATGTTTTAATGATTGAAGTAATGATACTATTCTTAAAATACTCCATTAGTAGTACAAGATATATATGTTTAAACATTGTCATAATAAAACAGTGTCAAAAATAAAAGCATGGTATAAAATATTCCAATATACATTATCATAATAAAACAATATCATACAAAACAATATCATAATAAAACAATATCGCAACAAAACAATATCACAATAAAACAGTATCATTAAATTAACATTTTTTTACAATTAAGGATATGTTGGTCTTTTAGCTCTAAAATGTGACTTTAATTGAATTAAGTTTTGACCATATGAATTTAGAGCTCACAAGTGTCAAAACAGTGACTGACCTTGAATTTACCCATTATATTATAAGCTATCTAATTTAATATGGCCATATAATTGATCAATTAATTAGGCTCTAAAAATATATATCAGTATAGACGATGTAATGTGTAGAAATCTAATACTAATCTAATTAACGTTAATGGGAATCTAATTACCTAGCATATAGGAAGTATCTTATGGTTAGGTTTCAAAGGTCAAATCATTAAATAGTTTTGCTTTTTTCTTCTATTCTCATTGTAGAGCGAGATCCCGTTGAGGACTGTAGAAATTTGATTGTAGAAGATCATAACTCTCTCAATTTCAACGCAATTGATTCAGGTATTCTTCTTCAACACTGACTCTTAATAATTTAAAATGACGATCTTGAGTTCTTTAATTATTTAATTATAGTTAGAGATTAATGTTTAAATCTAACACATGTAACATCTAGTTAAATCCACTAAGTCTATTTTATTTTATTAATGTCCTTTTAGTTTTGCCAATTTAATTTTCCCCCCACTTATGTCTATAGTCCAATTTAATTCTGTTAATTTATTTTAGTTGTGTAATTGAATGAGAATTAGTAGAATTCTTTTCGTTTTCAATTGTGTAATTAAGGTATTATTTGGTTAATTTGTATATGTGGTATTCATATTATCACCCCCATCAACATATTATCTGGAAATGTTATCTTTGGTAACATAATATCATCCCCATCAACTTAGTATCAGCATGAATCCAACAAATGTTATATTTGAATCCAAAATATGAAGTACATGTTGGAATAAAAATTTTGAATAAATATTCAGTCGGGTCAATCTGGAAAAGATTACATGGGTCAAGTCGTATGCGTGCGTGAAGGATGAGGAGACGAAGCACTTCTAATGAGGAGAAAACAACGAGGTCGTGCGATCAAGCGTCTACAATAATAGGTCAGGTCATGTGGGTATACATCCGGCGGTGGTGGTTTCACCATCGTTAGCCGGCTGTGGAAAGGTGATCGTGCATAGATTTGGGACCGGTGATCTCTACCTCTGTGTTCACATATATCTAAAATAATTTTTAGGGTTTTGTGTTGTGCGCTTGAATTAGGCTTATTTTGATTTCGTCATTGTTTTTAATTTTTTTTTGTGTGTAATCGGGTTCGTTTGGTTTAGATCGATTGATTTGGCCCAACACAAAACCCGACCCAACTCGATTAAATTTCGATTTTAAAACCGAAAACAACCCATACAAGGTAAAAACCCAACTCAAATTAGTCGGTTCGGGTTCAAGTTAGGTCGGCCAGCTCGACCAGATTGGATCGGGTTTTGCCATCCCTAGGTTGGAAAGAAAGTTCGTAGCTGTAATTTCCATGACTTGGGCCTACAACGCCATGCGCCAAAGAGGGAGGCAGAAAGTTTTCTTGTGCAGAGGCTACATAACTCACCGCTCATGTAGGATCTGCTTGGTATTCCCGCCAGCGTGGCTATTTGTGGTGAAGGTGCCTTTCGTGGCCTTAGCCTTATCCAACTCCTTGTACAGGACTGGGGTCCACTCCACTTCGATTTCTATAGAGGATCATATTTTCGTTGGTGATTTCTTCTTTTTATCATATCTACCAATTAATCAAAGGTGGTGGAGTTCTTATTGCAGGCATCTTTCCAAAATGAGAGATTCGTGTTTAGGCCTCCTTCCAAGTTTGAAAGAGCCTCAGTATCTGACACTCTTTTGCAAAAGAGAATTTCTTCATTAAGTCGACTGAGATAGCTCTGAAGCGGCTCGTTGGTGCCTTGCCTCATGTCATGGAGGTGTTGCACCAAGGCAGAATCGGGTCTCTCAGAGGAAAAGTAGTTGATGAAAGTTTTCTCTAGCTTTGGCCAGTTGGAGATGCTGCCAGTTCCGAGCTTGTTATACCACATTTTCGCTCTTCCACATAGGATAAGGTAGAAAGCCTGCATTTCAAGGCAGGAGAGGTTCATCGGAGGCTCACCTATGTCTTGTAGGTGTTTACGTGATCTAAAGGATCACCTTTTTTCTAGTGTAAAAGATGATTTTTAGCACGCAAAACTCATGAGGAATGGACGCATTCCTAATCTTGGTTGAGAATGGAAGATTCTCGTCTTCATCGTCTATCTCAAACAACTTTGCCGGTTTTGGATCCTCAGCCTCGGCATTTTCTTCTTTTTGGTAATGTGACACGTGATGAGTCTACTGTTGCTAATGGCTCCTATAGTACTGGGCTTCTAGTATTGTGTCTGTTGTAGTGGAGGTGGTTGGTACTTAGATTCATTGCAACAGTCTCTATTACCCTTCTTTCCTACCTGTTTCTAGGTGGACTTTGGGGTTGCTCCCTCATTGGGAGGTTCTCCAGGGGCCCGTTTATGGGCCTGTTTCCAGGTATATCAAAGACATTGGTTGTCCTCTCATATGCCAGAGGAAAGTGGTCCTCGTCTCCCCCACCCATTCTGGCATGCGAAGCTTCGACCCTCACTTGGGAGCCTTGAGGGTGAAAGCTATCAACCTTTGGCTCCTCTTCATGCACATTCATCCCAGGGCCTTGAGGCTGGTTCCTCCTAGGCATGTTTATCTAATGGATGAAATCTTACATTTGTGCGTGGTGCTGGGTCAGCTACCTCACGCTGGCAACAATAGTTCTAATTTTTCCTCTAGAGGTTGGTGGGAGCCCTCCTCGGGAGTCTTCTCTGTGGTGCCTCCTTATCCCTTACAGTTGCAATGTTTTCCTCGGTATTGCATCGAGCTTTTCTTGGGTTATTATCTTCGTTCTTCTTTTTGCTAGTGGATGGGTCCTTTTTTCAAGGAAGCTCTTTTGTTCAATGAGGTTTATGTTTTTAATCATGTTTTGCCCATGGTTAAATGTGTAGTTTCCCACAGACAACGCCAATATGTAGAGCTCCAAAAATGGCTGCCAACAGGATCCTCACGCCTCCCCTACCTACGTGTATTTTGCTAATAACTTGAACTGCCACGTTAGCCTGTAGATCACTATGATACGTTGGAAAAAGAGTAGAGAAGATGTTTGAGTGTGTGAGAGATACGTTATCGCCGAGGAAGTGGCTTGATGGACTCTAACCACCAATTCCTAAGTGATATGAAGAACACATAAGTTAATCAATGAAGAGAACTTTTGTTAATATATTTTTGCTATCCAGAGATTCATCTTCCTTTTCTTGTAGAAATGGATTTGGTATTTATAGGCCAAACCCAATTGGCCAGGTGCTCTGGTGCGTGACAAGTGGCGCAATCATAGGAAACCTCTTTGTCACATTCAAGGTGTCACGTCCTAGGTTTAATTATAGAGTCTCTTTCAGTCGCATACTATGAAGCTATGACTGCTACAAGACGCATTGACAGACTGTCCCATCAGTCTTTTTCGGTCTGATCCACAGAATGTCAGGGAAGACTTACTCAACATGCAACCGAGGTCAGTCTTTGACTACCTCATCTTCTCAAGCGCCTCTTCCATATTTCCTCGAAATAAAGAAAGCCTTGGAGGTGATGTCATCACTTCCAATTTACATCTTTGATTTTGACCAATCAAAGTGGAGTGCCACGTGGTAATGAGACATAACATTACTAACAAATAAAAATATATAACTCGTATAGTTGTGATTTTGTTAATTACAAATAGTAATTTTACACCCACTCCAGGTTGACAAGTTTGAGTAATTGTAGAGGCAAAATTATTATTTTTAATAAAAAGACAACAAATTGATGAGAATTCATAAAAATCCAAGAGAATTCGTTAAAATATATAATATAAAACTCTGTTGAATTTTTATGAAATTTGTAAAATTTATTTAAATTCATAAAATTTATAAGAATTTATAAATATTAAAAAAAAACACACCTAAAATTTAAACAATATTTTAGACTCATCCACTAAGCAATCTTAAACTCAACTACATTAGGAGTGGCAAAAAAACTTGTCGGCTCGGCCCATGAAAGTTCGGCCCAGCTCGGGCTTGGGCTTGGGCTCAGGCTCGTCTAGGGACGAGCACGAGCAAAGGCCGAGCCCAAAAAAAAAAAAAGACCGAGCTCATTCGACTCAACCAAAAAACGAGCAAACTTGTGCGCTCGCCCCACCAGCCAGCTAGTATAGCTCGTGGGAAAGAGCCTACGAGCCAAAAAGCATGAGCCACGAGCCGACGGTCACATTATCATTACTGTTGGATGTTGATCCAACGATCACATTTGTTTTTTTTTTATTTCATTATTTTCCTATAAATACTCTTATTATAAACTCATTTTTTTTCACACTTCAATCTCTCATTCTATTATATACTCAATCCATTAACAATTCTCAAATTTTATTCTCTCAAGTCTCAAATTAGTGTTATAATTAGTATCTAATATCTCATTATCTAGATATTACTCTATAATTTGAAGTTTAAATTTTCTATTTCTACTAATTCTCTACATTTCTATTTTCTGGTTTCTACTACATATCCATCTTCTCCTATTCTCTTTATCATATTATTCCAATTAGCCTATAATCGAAGTGATGATGATTTCAGTGGTCTGAATGATATTCCAATTTCAGACGATATTATTGACCAGTTTGGTGGTAGTACTGATCTAATTGATTTGAAAGACATTCAAGAAGATGCCAATACACAAACAACATTCAGTTCTAGCACTAAACGAAAAGCCACCAAACAAAAGGCTAAGTGCTAGCAGCATTTCGAATTGGTGATGACTGGTAAACTAATGGGCAGAGTCTCTGAGTACAAAGCACAGTGTAAACACTGTTAAGAGAAGTTAGCCTGGCAAAATGGGATATGCACGACCCATCTAAACAGACACTTCAAAGAGTGTCAATTCAAACATGGAGGTTTGGAAACAAATCCAGAACAACTCCAGTTCGAATTTCTAGGAGCCGGGTACAATAGTCCCAATCTTAACACTTGGATATATTTACAAGAACTCTTGTGCCGCGAAGGACTGCCAGAATTGGTGGCAAATGTCGAGTTTCCACTAAGCTTAGTGGAAAACTCTCATTTCAAAAACTTTATCCAAAAATATCTCCAACCAACGTATGTTAATATTTCTAGAAATACTCTTCATAAAGACAATATTTTTAGATATAATAAAAATAAAGAATCTATTATAAATTATATTAATAATTATAACAGTGTTTTATTTTTTACGTCAGACTTATGAACATGTAACTTACGAACATGTAATAACCAAAAAGGATATAAGATTGCAACTGCACACTACATTGATAGTAATTGGATAATGCATAAAAAAAAGTAATAGCGTTTAAACAAATAGACTATCCTCATAATGAAAATAATATTTTTCATGTTTTATTGGGTGTGTTACGTGAATTTAATAGTGATTATAAGGCTCGTAGTTTTACATTTGATAATGCAGGCCCCAACAACATAGTAATTGAGAAATTAATTCAACATTGTAGTCCAGAATTTGATAGTATTTTATTTCATATTCGTTGTATATGTCATGTGTTTAATTTAATAGTGCAAGATGGATTACAATTTTTACAGCCCCAATTACAAAAAAATTAGATATGCTATGAATTATATTATGGTCTCACTAAAAAGAAAACAAGTTTTTGCTGCTCTATGTCTAGAAAATGAACTGCAATCAAAATATTTTTGTATTGATGTTGGCAATAGATAGAATTCAACATATCTCATATTTGAATCTTGTGAAGGTTACGAAGATTGTATTATTGTATATTATAATAGCCGACACTCACACAGCTCAAAATATGATTTGGAATCATATGATTGGAAATATGTGCTCATGTTAGAAATTTTTTGAACGTTTTTTACGATGTAACAACTGCATGTTTTGGTGTATATTATCCAACTACTCCACTTGTTTTAAATCATTTCTATTATATTGCTAACAATTTTACTATTTATAAGAATTTTGCTCTTTTTCTGATATTTACCTGTTATGGAAACTAAATTTAAAAAATAAATTGGGAACAATTGCTTATGTTATTTCCATTAGCATGTATTATGGATCTTAAACTTAACTTAGAGGGTACGAAAGTAATAATAATGACAATTTCACAAAAATTAACTTACGAAAATCCAGTAACATGTGGTAATTTAGAACAAACTTTATGTAAAATGTATGAGGTCTATGCTGAAAAGGCTGGTATGAACATTGTACGACCCCCTGTTCCAACATGTACTTCGTCATCAACTGATAACATTGATTTATGGAGTTACGTGAGTACACATAGCAGTGGTCAAGGTCAACAATCAATTGGTTTTTCTTCTACTTCTTCCATTCCCCGTTCTAGTGATACACCTACAGAGTTAGTTAGGTATTTCGCACATGACGTACTTAGTATTTTAGATGACATAGAGAGAAAAATATTTGATATACTACGATGGTGGAGACAACATCAACGTAGTTACTCAATTCTTTCAAAAATAGCACTTGATCTACTAACACATCCGGTCTCAACTGTAGCATCGGATGCTGCATTTAGTATAAGTAGCAGGGTTCTGTCTAATTTCAGGTCAAGACTCAAATCCGACATTTTAGAAAGCTTACTGTGTCTAAAAGATTGAGATGACGCCGAACTTCGAATCCAAGACAAATTAGATAAAATTATAGCCGAAGAACTTGAAGATTTGAAATGGATTATTCATATTTGTATTTAAGTATTATTTTGAATTAGTATTTGATATTTTTTTGTCTTATTTTAATAAAAAATTGTACACGTGACATCTTATTCGTGTACTATTTTAACTTCGCCTACTTTCAAAGTAGCCGATCCCAATCACGAAAAAATGAGGAGGGTTTTCAACCTTTAATTTTTAATATAAAGGATTCCCGATATTTTCTTTCATTTTTATTTTCAAATTTAAAAAAAAAAATTTAATGGCCAAGTCGAGCTCGTTTGCCGAACCGAGTAACACTTTTGGGGGACGAAATGAGCTCGTTTTTCATGGGCTGAGTAGAGCCATACCTAAACTTCCTGATCATCTATTTAAGCATCAAAGAATTTTATTTTTTATTTTTTATTTTTGAAGGTTTGGTATCAATAGTATTCGTAGAGCTATTTCTTGGATATCAACCTTAATACCGACCATTGACAAAATTTAACATCATAGACAATACTAATTAATAAAAATTGACATTGACATATTTATTGTTGTCATGTCTATTCGAACGAATCAAATATGTTCTAAATGTTATATATTAAATGTTGTCTAATATTGTATATTTAATACACAGAATTTTAGATTGGCACGCTTTCCATTATGTCAATATAAATCTTTTTCTTTGACCCAAAAGGAAAAATAGGAAATAAGGTATGTTTGAGGCTGGTCAATACTGCCGGCCATGTTTGATTTGCCTCATTCAAACAAGGGGAAAACATATAGATATGCATATTAGGTGAACTTATTTCTCTATAAACTTGAACGGTGCATTTTGACGAAGTGTTCTAAAAATTATAAAGTTTTATTAAGTATAGATATTGAATTTTAAAGTTTTTGAGTTTAGGCTAGGACGAAGTGTAAAAAAATATTTTCTTGCTTGAAATATTATTTCAAATATTAAAAAAGGAAAAAAAATTAGGAAAAAAAAAGTACGCACGTAGACGCGTACTTTTTGATTAAAAACTACAGTCGACTATTTTATAGCGCGTCTGTGACTTAAGCAAAACGTGGATGTTGTGTTTTACGCTTAGGCACACTTTTCAAAATACTATTTTGTAGTAAAGTATGACTAAATGAATGTCATAATTCGATTTTTCATATATGCGTAAAAAGATGTCAAAATATATAAGCGCCGGTCCTTCACGCTCGCAAGCATTGACTTCCATGAATTTAAAAGCATTTGCGTGAGGAAAAAAAAATCGTTAATTAAGATTGAGATGGCACACTTGCTAGTTAAGTTGAATGATTGTTTAAGAAATTTAATTCCATTTTTAAATTAAATGTCTTTCATTGACTTTATGTACGACCTACAACATTTCAAAATTATTAATTTCTTATTTTTTGCTAAAACTTTCAAACTATTAGTTCTTGCTTTGAATTCCACAATTTTATATTTCCCTTCACTTAAATGAAATAAATCAACGCAAAAATAAACATTATTATAATATATTTGATATGTAGTATTTAGCGCTTGTTTGATTAATTTTTTTAGCAGATTTTGATTTAAAAAATTAATGAAATATATAGTTGAAAAGTTAATAAAAGTTGTGGGTACTGGGTCCTATAAAATGTGTGGTTAAAATTAATTGTTAATTTTTATTTCAAATTTTTAGCTCCAGGTAATTAGCACAGTTCGTCCCGATCTTTTTAGTATATTGTTTGAATTCTGGCATTTAACTCATTAGATCAACATTTCTTTGCGCAAAAGGTCTATGCCGTCAATTTCAGTAAACTTTTGCCATTAAATGATCGAGCGTCCAGTGCACTCTCGCATTTTATGAAAAACAATTTCTTCAAATCACAAAATATTGTTCACTTACATTCAGACATGTACATGCACGGACAAGTATTGTGACATTGAATATTGTGGCAACGCAGGTTCGATTCCCGTGTGGGGCAGATTTTTACTGAAATATTGTGGGGGTCTGTCCTGGGGGTTGGCATGTTGACTCTCTCTCTCAGGTCCCTACCACTCGTGCACATCCTCGATTTACAACCCACCTGGTCAAAGGGCCTCTGACACAGGTAGGAGAGTTTCGCCTTCGAGACTTTCCCCTTAACAGAAGTATTGTGACATTGAAATGCTTACTTCCTAGTACTTGCAGCCACTTTCCTAAATACTCTCTCTCTCTCTCTCTCTCTACAATGAAGCCCATCACCACCATTATAATCAAAAGATTAATCCAAGAAGACAGGTGGCATAGACACTTTCGACGATACTCTCTCAGCTTCCAACCCCAACCCCAAACCCAAAAACCCCATTTTCCAGCTCATAAATGGCATTTCCGCCACCATAAAAACGCATTTTTCTCCCATCACGTCAACTGTCGTCGACTCCTCCATGGCCTTAACAATCTACCTCACAGTCCTCTTCATGGCTTTTTTTTCGGTCTACATTCGTCGCCTTGCCGACAAAGACACTCCCTCCTCTTCTGACCACCGCCGTTGCCCAACAATCGCAACGGACTTGATCCTTCTACCATCAAATCATTGCCTCTGGTAGCTTGTGGTGTGGCTGCAAAGCACAGGATTGAAGAATGTACAATCTGCTTAAATGAGTTTGAGGACAGAGATATTGTCAAAATAATCCCCTACTGCAAGCACGTGTTCCATCCCAAGTGTATTAAGAGCGTAAGGATGCAACGTCAATTCTTCGCCGTCATCCGGAGGTAAGGAATTTGAGAATTTGGTTTTCTGATTCTTGGGTTCTTTCCACTGAAACCGTTTTTCATCAACTTTTTTCTTAACAAACACGTCATCCACATTATATTTTGTGATTTGACAAAATTACCCTTCATGAAATGAGATAGTGCATTGGACGCAATCATTTAACAGAAAAAGTTCACAAAAATTGACAGTAGGGATTTTTTGCGCAAAGAAATGTTGATTTAAGGACCCCAAATACTAAAATCCAAACGATGAGGACAATTTGCACAGTAAACTAAAAAGATAGGAACGAAATGTGCTAATTACCTCTCCACCAAACAAGCTCTCAATATTGAAAAGTACAACTATGTATGACCAACTGACAAATATTGACAATTTTTTTTCTTCAATTCTAATCGGTGTTATTCAGAGCCCATTTGGTAAAGTTTATAAACCAGTTTAGGGCACGTTTGACAGAGATTATAAACTAGTTTATAAACCAATATTGGCTTATTTGACCAATATTGGTTTTTTTTGAGTTGAAATTGTTGACTTTTCATGTTAAAAGTGAGTTGAAAAGTCAAAAATTACGGCTGAAAAAAATCAAAATAAATTTTTAATCCCAATCAAACAAGCTTTTATTCGACCAAAAATAGTTTATTTGGCAAAAAAGTTTGCCTTAGTAACTGTCGTTTTTTATCATTTTTGGTCAAATAAACTATTTTGGTGAATTAAACTAGTTTACAATCTCTACTAAACGGCCACTTATTACAGCGTACCACGAAGTCATTATGTCAGACTAGTCTAAATGGCTCCACCAAATTTTAAAATAAGCTATATTTTTAAGAATTACAATGCATGCAGATAATTTGAGATGATGAAGATTTTGAATGAAAACATAATTTTGTCTTTTCTGAAAAATAATAAATGTTAATTACTCATGGGCCGGGGTTTCAATTGTAACCTATACCCTAGTTTTGTGAACAAAATTATATATATAGGGACTCAATAGTCAATATTATGTAATCCAAGCCATTTCATATTGGATTTAATGAAATTTCTAGCGTGATTTGGCCAATTAGATCATTAGAACATGTTGCAATAAACACAAATTCAGAAAACTACTATTGTTTTAAGGCAAAACTTGTATCTACGCCCTTCAAAATAATTTTCTCCGAGTTTGTCCCATAAATATAGTCATCTTTGCACCGATTAGCCTCCTAATTGAATTGTATTCACTCGAAAGCTCGTTGAGACATTAATTTAGTAGGGAAAAAAAAAACGAAAAGGTCATTTGGTTAAACTATAAACAAAAGTAAAAGTTACTTTTAAATTTATGTAATAACGTATATTGACTTCAAACAATTATACCCAATACCCTATTAATCTATTTTATATACATTTCATTAGCCGAAATCAGCAGTGAAGGAAAAAGAATAAACAAAAATATAGATTCAAACGAACCCTTTTTCTTAATTCTTGCTAAATGCTAATTGTTGATTTTGTTTATTCCTCTGCTCGGTCCAGAGACTGGCACTTTTCCTTTGGGAAGCATAGCCATAAACAATGGTCCATTACGTGCAGCAGCTTCTCCAATCTTCCTTGTTGCATGAAATTCTGTACTCGTTTTCTCTATCCCTTTCGTATCGTCGCTCACTGTCGGGACGCCACCTCCGACGTTCTTGTCTGAATTCATATTGTTAACTTCTTCCGGAAAGGCTCCCTTCAGGGCTCTGCAGGTGACCGGTGAAAGTTGGCAAATGAAGAAGCAAATCAGCAGAATTGCTGCAGTGAACTGAGAAATCTGTACGGTTTTTTTGGCCATTAGATTAATCTTGAAGAGAAAGAAATTGAAGAAAATGCTCTTCTTTTCTAAGGTAGAATGGGGTTGATAATTTTGATTATATAGAGAAAATAGGGTGCCAACTGCCAAGAAATTGTGGTTGAATTTTCAAAAGGTCAGAGGATCAAAAGTCTTGTGTGTGTGTGTGTGGGTGTGTGTGTGTGTGTGTGTGTGTGAGAAAAGGTCAAGAAAAGTGTATGTTTGTCTCCAAGATAGACAAAATTGCATGGAAAGTTTCCGCGATTTAGTATACAACTACGTCACCGAGAGGTGTATTGACGCGTTCAAATTTAATGTTTTTGGATAATTTAGGTTATTCTCTACTTTTTGTTCACATTATTTTGGAGAAAATTATGGGAAAAATTATATCTTCCACCTACTTTTTTTCCCCCAAATTTTCAAATATATTAGATAAGATTTTTTATTTTTTTTTAATATTACTATATAACATTTATATATACTGTTACTATTTTAAACAAATTGTGATACTATCATTATCATTTATTAACTGGTTAAGCATATTTTTAAGATTTAGTCATATCATTACTAGATTTAAGCAGTGATCAAAATCAATTCTTAATTTATTTTCATTATTACGCATTGAATCAGAATAACTGTTTTACATTTCTAATCAAGGGGGGTGATCTCCTGCCCCTGGGGGCAGGATATCATCACCTACCTGCTGAGGTGTCAGCAGTTGGGTGGTTAGTGTTAAAGATATCCCCACCTGCTGACATCTCAGCAGGTGAGTGATGATATCCTTCCCCTTGAAGGCAGAAGATCATTACCATTCTAATCAATTCTTACAAGAAGAACGAAACTATCCTCCATGTTTCTCATATTATCAATTATCTCTCAATGATTCTTCGACGACAACACTACCAATTTCAAACTCAATTCTGCATAGTAAGTGCATTCATTGTCATGGATTTTGAGTTCGAATGAAACAATTTTTAATTTTTAATTATGTTGATATTTTTTCCTTTTTGAAACCTATGGACATTAGTGAAAATTTTTAGTTACATGTGAAACTGTTTATCAATACGATAATATTAGGTGTGTTGCCCTTATCACGTGAACATATTATCGCATTGTAGTATATTAATATCATTTGGTTACATTGTTATTTGATTCCCCTAGTTATAATGTTATCATCGACTCTTCACGTCTTACGTTAACTTTTTGTATAATGTTAATATGTTAAATTCGTTTAGTTACATTGTTGCGAAAATTTATTTTTCTGTATTCAATTTTATTTCCTTTTTTCTTTATGGATATTGAGTTTGAAAGTTGAATTTTCCATCTTCTTCGCTAATAAGATATAACTGATGATCATTAACTTAACTTGAAATAGAGCATTGATTGTGGGCTCTTATCTCTGATGTTTTGGTATCAATTCTATTGAAATTCTCATTAAAAGTCCAGTAATATTCGAAGTTTTGATTTATAATCTAATAATATTATAATTATAAATTTACCTTAGTATTTTTTTAAATTTATATTTACAAACAGTGTATATATGCAGTGGCGGATCTAGGATTCTTAAGTCATGGGAGCCAAAAAAATATTTTGGGGTGGGCTGGGCTGGGCTGGGGGTTTTTGACGGGGGTTGCCCGCAAATTTTTTTTTTTTTGCAATCTAATCAATCTATATGCAAAATATAATAACCAAATTCAATTTGCAAGTTCACATTCCAAATATGAATATAGAAAGCAACTAAACAATCATTCATCCATTGATCACACATCTCTATTTAAAATATATATATATATATATATATATATATATATATATATATATATATATATATATATATAGCAAAGTTACTGCAGCGAGACTTCAATTTGATGATTTTGTGATTTCTCCCACCATTTTTAATCTTTCATTTTTCGGTAGTATGAGACGTAAAGAGTTGAAGGAAATAGAGTTGAAAAAATGAATGGAAAGTGTAAAAGTCAATTGTGGGCCGTTTAAAAAAACAAAAAAAGAAGTAAAAAATAAAAATTTGTCCAATGGGTGTGGGGGCCATTGACCCCACGGCCCCCGTACCAATCTGCCAATGTATATATGTAAAGAACCTAAATTACAGTCACAATTCTCAATCTTTGGATTCTTATCATATTTACTTTTATTTTTTCTGGCATCAATATTCCCAATGTTGTGTTTATTGGTGACCAACATCCATCCAAAATAGATGTTAAAATTTGCATAAAAAGACATATTTATCTTTCGCGTTAAATAGAAAAAATTGCAATTGTTGTCCTTGACCTTTGGGTCTAGGCACTTTTATCTCTATTTTTTTTCTTGGCATGTTTATCCTTAAAGTTTTGTTTATTTGTGAATTTCGTCTCTACAGACGGAATATGTTTAATAATTTTTTAAGTTGATAGAAAAGACATATTTGTCCTCTCAATTAAATAAGCAAAATAAATTAATTAAGGGATAATTACATCAAAGGTCTCCAACGTTTTAAAAACGTTAGGGACATGCCCCTATCCTAAAAAAATAGCACAAGACATTCTCAACGTTTGAAGAAATAGGCACCGTAGGTCCCTCTTAACATTTTCTATCCATTTTCTCTGTTAAATCTCAAAATTGCACTGCACGGGCTTCATTTCCAAAAAAACTCGAGTGGAATTGCAGGGGTGACTCCAGAAGCTTCTTGTCCATGAAGAAGAAAGGAGGGGATGACTCAAGTGGAATTGCAGGGATGACTCTAGAAGCTTCTTTAACCATGTTTAGATATCTCAGAATTAATATAGTGACTGAACTCTGATACAATCCTCGTTCTTACAGGAAAAAGTATTGAGGACTAGTTTCCCTTAGACTGGGAAAGCCGACTAAGAATTACAATTGGTGCAGCAAGAGGTGTTGCTCACATCTATTCATAGAGTGGTGGGACACTTGTTCATGGAAATATAAAATCCTCAAACATCTTCTTCAACTCACAACGATATGGTTGCGTGCCTGATCTTGGCTTGGCAACATTGATGAGTCCAGTCATGCCACAAGTAATTCGGACTGCAGGGTATCGTGCCCTTGAAGTCGTCGACTTCAGGAAGGTGTCACAGGCATCAGACATCTACAACTTTGGAGTCTTGCTACTCGAACTTCTCACAAGAAAGTCTCCCGTCCATGCCACTGGTAGCGATAAGGTCATCCACTTAGTCTGATGGGTTCATTCTGTTGTTCACGAGGAATGGACTGGTGAAGTATTCGACATCGAGCTTTTGAGGTATCCGAACATAGAGGAGGAGATGGTCACGATGTTGCAAATAGGCATGAGTTGCGTGGAAAGAATTCCGGAGAAGAGACCTAAAATGGCTGATGTAGTGAAAATGTTAGAGGACATAAGAAGTATTAATGCAGTTCTTCTCTATCTCCTCCTTTCTTCTTCATGGACAATAAGCTTCTGGAGTCACCTTGCAATTCCACTCGAGTTTTTTTGGAAATGAAGCGCGTGCAGTGCAATTCTGAGATTTAACGGAGAAAATGGATGGAAAATGTTAAGAGGGACATACGGTGTCTATTTCTTCAAATATTGGGAATGTTTGGTGCTATTTTTTTAGGTTAGGGGCATATCCCTAACGTTTTTGAAACGTTAGAGACCTTTGATGCAATTATCCCATTAATTAATACACAACAGAAGAGGGAAAAAAGTTGTATATATTCTTACTTCTATCTTTTTTGGATAAAAAACCCTACACCAACCCAAAGTAATCATGACCACATACTCCCACAAATTGTGGATTTCGGCAGCGGCCACAACTTATGGATAAGTGTTTTGTTGGGTTGGATTGAGTTGGGAAATGCTTGGTTGAAGAAGATGAAGTGAAAATGTATTTGACTTTTTTTTCTGTATTAATTATCTTGCTTATTTAATTAATATAACAAATATGTCTTTTTCTATCAACTTAACAGATTTTTAGACAGATTCTATTTGTAAAAATGAAAATCACAAATAAACAAAATGTTGAGGATAAGCATGCCAAAAAAGAGAGGATTGGAGATAAAAGTGTCAAGACACCAAAAGTTGAGGATGGTGCTGCAAATTTTCCGATTTAATGTGAATGATTAATATGTCTTTTTATGCAAATTTAACGCCCACTTTAGACATTCATGAAGTAAAGATGTTGACTGTTAATAAATAAAATGTTGGGGATATTCGTGTCAAGAAAAAAGATTGAGGATAAAAATTCCAAGACTCCAAAGATTGGGGAACGCGACTACAATTTCCCGTTAACCTTAAGCCCTATTTTGGTTAATTTTGTAGAGAATTAAAGTTAAGCAAAAATTGCACTATTGATCTCCCTTCTATTGTCTAATTAGCAAGTTGGGTTTCACTCTTTTATTAAAACTAATACATTAATCCTCGATGATACAAATTGTTTAAAAGTCAAAGAATTGAAACGTAACATGTCCAATTTAATGAAGTTAAGTATGTTTCTCAAACTTGAGTTGATAGTCAAAACTTTAAGACATATTTTTCAAGAGCTATGTGACAATTTAACAAAAATTTGAATGAAGAATAGATTGTACAACTATAATGAATGCTAAGAACCAATTTGCTCATTTTCAAAAGTTTGGAACTACTTAATAGTAAGTTGAAAATCACTCGTAAAAAGTTTCGTAAAGCTAATTATGTATTTCGATCTTAAATTAAAGTACTTAATCTAATGTGACATGTTATGATATTTTTGATCTATTAGATTAGACTAGATTAAGCAATACAAATAACAGATTTATCACGTAATATTTATTAATATATTTTTATTTAATTCAATACATTAATAGAAAAATCAACCAATTGTACGACATACAATAAGTTGGTCACTTCTAACTCAATTGTAACAACTAACTTGATACTCTTTTAATTTTGTAACGATATTTGAAAGAGCCAAAATATCAAATATTTGTTAAAGAGATATTATACGTTATTTTGAATAAATTAAAATGAAAACAAAATAAAACAAAACAAGAATGAAAAACCATAAAAAAGAAAAAAATAATAAAATAGGAAGCCCCACCCCAGCCTCCACCGTCCAAGTTATCTTCTCAATAAATGTGCAATAGAATGTGGATGAGGCGCGTGGCATCTCAAACGCCAACTCCCAGCGGTGGCTTGGCGGTAGCCTCCATCCTGGAACTTTCCGAACTTCTGTCACGACTCACGTGGCGGAGTGCATGGCTAGATCTAAATTGGAGCCGCGTAAGCCAATACTTGCCATGCAAGTAAGCTAGCTGTCTGCCACTCTGCCTGTCACCGTGATAAATAATACCTATTCGGGGCGGGTTGGTCTTGGGCTCTACAATTTGAACACCAGAAAATTCTGAAAATTTGACAAATAAACTAATTCATCTAACGGGTCGAATCAGAATGGATCGGATCCTAATATTCATGGAACAACAATACAACAATATGATCACTGAATACAAAACAATTCATGGTATTTGTAAGCTCTAGAAAGTCATTAGTACATTGACAATGAGCTAATAGAGTACTTTTTGTTTGTAAAAAGGACTAGTTTAAAAAGTTATGATTTTTAAACAAAATATTCGAATATATTCGTATTGATTTATGTGATCTACTTTGTCTAACTAATCTTTCATAGTAGTGGTAGTAGCAACAAACAATGATTTGTAGTTCGTGAATATGAAAGTAGTACTAATTTGTAATGCATATCGAGTCATAGCAAGAATTTGGTCAATGAGTGTCTTATCTACTAATTGAAATTCAAAATCCTAAATTATACATTATAATTAGCAGTTGAAGTGATTTATAGTTAGCGTCGATTAATATCAACAAGTGTACTCTAGTGGTGTCAATCCGGGTCAGACGGGCCGGGTCGGCCCGCCTCCAATGAGGCCCGGTAACGGCCCGCGTTCGAAAAAGCCCGCACGACTACGGGTTGCGGGCCGGGTCAGCCCAGCCCACGAAATTTTTTCAAAAGCCCGGCCCACCCATTGGCCCATATGGGTCGAGCCCATATGGGCCGCGGTTCGATCCGGTTCGGCCCGTATGAATAAAAAATTAATTTTTTTTTTAAAATTACTAAAAAAATTTAGTTACTTATTGTAATTCAAAAAAAAAATGTTTACATATATAACAAAAAATGTGTTAAATTACTAAATAAAAAATAAATAACAATGATAAATTCACATTTATTAATTTTTTAATTCAATTTCTATTTTTTATTTATATATTTAAAGACTAAAACGTGAATGCATCTGTCACATCTTTCACTTTAAACGGCTCTCTGCCATTTGTTTTTTTATTTTTTTTAAATATCATTTCAAATATGAAAGTTTGAATTTTCTGCCCATTTTTTTTTTTAAAAAAATCAAAGCGGTTCACGGGCCGACCCGCGGGTTGGCCTCTTCGGCCCGTGAACGGCCCGCGGGTTGGCCTTCTCGGCCCGTGAACAGCCCGCCCGGTTCACGGGCCGGCCCGCAGTTCCGAGTCGAGGCGAGTGGGTCGATGCCGGTTCGGTCGGCCCACCCGTCTTGACACCTCTAGTGTACTCTAAGACACTTGGGTGCTTTTAGGTGATCAATGATTCAATTCTTGCCAATGTCTACAGTGTCATATAGTTCCTCTTGATAATATCCTACAATATTTCTGTCTTGCTTCTTTTAATATTATTATTTTTCTTCCCCCTTTTCCTACAAACTATACAATTCGGAGCATATAATTACTAAGTGCTTGTTTGATAGGGATTAAAATTAGTTTTTGATTTTTGACCAACCTGCAAGTCACTTGCAATTTTGGATGTTTGTTGTGAATTTATTAATTTATGTACAAATGTCAGCCGTAACAATTGACTGAAGGTGGGCCCCTTGGGATCAAGATGGTAAACTAACTAAAAAATTAAACTCCTTTTAATCCCTGTCAAACAAACTCTAAATTTCATATGAAAAACGAATTGAATTGAGACTTGAAACCAAACATCTACTCAGAAAGATATATATAGATAGATGCGATTTAGGTAAGATCTAATCTTAATACAATTGTTTTGATAGATTCGAGCAGTAATTCTGTGGTACAGAGTAAAAGGATGTCACAGACACGATTGGATCTTAAGAACTAACAATTTGTTTGTATTTGACGTCTCCAAACGTAAAAATTTCCTACAAACGGATCACTGTTCATAGCAAATCATCAACAAAATGCCGTCCCAACAACAAAATATTGATAAGATGCCATGAACACTGTGTTTTTGAATTACCGCATCTTGTTTCATTTGGTCAAAATGACCTTTATATATATGCACCACACAAGATTAAAATATCACAAAATATATTTTTTATTTTCAGTTTTTGTTGTCCCACTTCTAAGAACTAGCAATTTGTTAGAAGGTGTGGAGTGCCACCTGTTGGAAATTGGTTTAAATATGTCGAGAAATTAATTAAATATTAAAAATAACGTAATTGATTTCATGTCAACTTGGCCAAATATACAAGACCCGACCTAATCCGTTTAGACAAATTTGTTTGCCACTTCGACGCCTCGGGGGCAACGCCCCCGGAACTAGATCAACCTGCCCGGTCAGGTCGCGGCTGTATGTTTAAAGAGTATATTTGGCATCTCGAAATCAATATCGAATGAATGAGAAATTACGAAAAAGGACAGAATAGGGTCAAAGTTTGATCATGCGATCGCATGGTTAATTTACACTGCGATCGCAACTTGCTTAAATTTTAAGCAGAATGTATTTTGATCTTTTCATGCGATCGCATGGTTAATCTGGATGAAATTCTGTTCTATTTTTTTGTACCTTGCGATCGAAGCTTGGTAAAACCATGCGATCGCATAGGTTTGCGCGAACAGACATGTCCTTTTGAAGGGTTACACGATTTGGTTCATTCCTTTTCGTTTTCAACCAAATCTCCAACGTTAAAAAGGGCTGTGGACGTCCATATTTTCAGAAGAATGATACAGAAAACACTTTTGCAATATTAATTCACTTATATTTCATCTTTGAACTAACAATTCATTGCATTTGGTGCATGATCTTTGGTGTTTCATTTCATTTCATATTTTGGAGTACAAAACCGATTTCTGATTCGTTGTGCTTGTGATTTGAAGTGCTTCAACCACAAGTAGGAAGCCGTTGTATCTTGGGAGTCATTTGCCATATACTGTAGCCACCTTTGCGGGGCAAAATAGACTTAAGGACAAAGAATTTAACTCTTGCCTCGGTTTAAATTCATCTTTTCCAATTTTTAGTTTGATTGATTGCTTTGGAGTCACTTTTCACAAAAATCCGCCAACACCACCTTGCATCCAATACTTAATCAAATAAAAGGGACTGTCGGAATCGGATGCAACTTGGGAGAATCAAGAAGACTTGTGGCAATTTGAGGACAAGCTTCGGCAATACTTGGCGATGAGAGCATGGGGAGAGGCTTACGTCCCTTCTGACTCCGTCTAGGCCGTGGCTGAAAATTAGCGCAGGTAGGACGGATACGTTGGCAGACGGAACAACTTTTGGTTAGCGAAGAAGGCAAAAACGTGGGCAAGCCACTTGACTGGTTTCTGGAATCTTCAAGGCATTAAACCACTAACCTAAAACTGCCTAAGGTAAGTATAAGGCAACAGAAAACCAGGGGACTGATTTGACATGGTTGAGATAGTGGGAATGTAATCATTGCAAGAGATAGTGGAGGCGGCAACAAATTCGAATCTTTTGTCAAAGGGGGAAGTCCGAATGCGAAATTCGAATCTTGCCCTTGGATCAAACTGATACTGATATCAGCCATCCTAGCCATGGCAATGGGCCGAGCCGGCTCGGCTCGGCCCATAAATCACGAGCTTGGCTCGTCCTGGGCTCGGCTCGTCTCCAAACCGTGGGCTCGGTTCGGCCCACGGTTCGTGGGCCGGAACGAGCCGGGCCGAGCCGGCTCGGCTCGGCCCTGTTTTTTTAATTTTTTTTTTTTTTTTTGGTTTATAATTTGAAAATAAATCATTATATTCTAATTTCTATTTATTTTATTAAATAACAAAATGTAAATATTTAAAATAAATCATTTATTTATCTTTATCTTTATGTTAAAGATTAAATATTTATCTTTATGTTAAAATTTTTATTGAATCATCTTGATTATGTTTTTTAAAATTTTCATATTTGATTAAGTTTTTGTTTTGAATTTGAAAATAAAAAATAAATTTGAAAATAATTAAATAAAAAAGAAAGTAGAAATAAAAAATCATTTATGTTAAAAATTAAAGATTTAAAATCCACCTCAATTTTTTTGTGTTTTACATTTTTTTAAATTTGAAAATAAAAAATAATACATAATCGAAAATCTTTTATGTTAAAAATGTATAATTAAAAACCCTCCTCCTTTTTCCGGGCTTGGGACCGGCTACTTTAAAAGTAGGCGGAGTTAAAATTGTACACGAACAAGATGTTACGTGTACAATTTTTTATTAAAATAAGAAAAATTCTTCAAATACAGAAATATTAATGCAAAATAATACTTACTACGATTCTACGAATATGATTAATCCATATTCAAATCTTCAAGTTCTTCAGACATTATTCTGTCCACTTTGTCTTGAATTCGAAGTTCGGCATCATCCCAATCCTTTAGACACAGTAAACTTTCTAAAATGTCGGCTTTGAGTCTTGACCTGATATCAGATAAAACACTGCCACTTATACTAAATGCAGCCTCCGATGCTACAGTTGACACCGGAGGTGTTAGTAGATCACGTGCCATTTTGGAAAGAATTGGGTAACTACGTTGATGTTGTCTCCACCATTTAAGTATATCAAAATTTTTTCTCTCCTCTTCATCTAACATACTAAGCACATCATGTCCAAAATACCTACCTAACTCTACAGGTGTATCATTAGAATAGGGAATGGAAGAACTAGAAGAAGAACCAACTAATTGTTGACTTTGAGTGGTCCTATGTGTACTGACGTAACTCCATAAGTCAATGTCATCAGTTGATGACGAAGTATATGTTGGATTAGGGGGTCGTACAACGTTTGTACCGGCCTTTTCAGCATAAATCTCATACATAGAACATAAAGTTTGTTCTAAATTAGAACACGTGACTGGATTTCCAAAAGTTAATTTATCTGAAATTGCCATTATTGTTACTTTTGTACCCTCTAAGTTAAGTCGAGGATCCATGATACATGCTAATGGAAATAACATAGGTAATTGTTCCCAATATTTTCTAAATTTAGCTTCCATGACATGTATAATACTAGTAAAAAGAGCAAAATTCTTATACTTATGAAAATTGTTAGCAATATAATATAAATGATTTAAAACAAGCGGAGTAGTTGGGTAATAAACACCAGAACATGCATTTGTTGCGTCGTAAAAAACTTTTAAAAATTTTCTAACATGACCACATATTTCCCAATCATGTAATTCTAAATCATATTCTGAGCCGTGTGAGTGTCGGCCATTATAATATACAGTAATGCAATCTTCATAACCTTCACACGATTCAAGCATAAGATATGTTGAATTCCACCTATTGCCAACATCAGTTGCAAAACATTTTGATTGCAGCCCATTTTCTATACATAAAGCAGCAAAAACTTGTTTTCTTGATGGTGAAACCGAAATATAATTAATAGCAAATCTAATTTTTTCTAATTGTGGGCGTATAAATTGTAATCCATCTTGTACAATTAAATTAAACACATGGCACACACAACGAATATGAAATAAAATACCATCAAATTGTGGATTACAATGTTGCATTAATTTTTCAATTACTATATTATTTGGGCCTGCATTATCAAATGTAAAACTACGAGCTTTAGAATCACATTTAAATTCTTGTAACACATTTAATAAAACTTGATAAATATTATTTCCATTATGAGGATAGTCTATTTGTTTAAATGCTATTACTTTTTTATGCATTAACCAATTATTATCAATGTAGTGTGCAGTTGCTACCATGTATCCTTTTTGGTTACAACCTGTCCATAAGTCTGATGTAAAAGATACAACACCATTGTAATTATGAATATCATTAATAATAGCTTCTTTTTTAGTATTATATCTAGCAATAGTATCTCTACGAAGTGTATTTCTAGAAATACTAACGTACCTTGGTTGTAGATATTTTTGGATGAATGCAGTCCAATGAGGATTGTCCACCAAGCTTAGTAGAAACTCGACATTTGCTATCAATTCCGGTAGTCCTTCGTGTCGCATAAGTTCTTGTGAGTATATCCAGTTGTTGAGAGTAGGACCACTAGACCCGGCCCCCGGAGATCCAAACTGGAGATGTGCCTGATTTGAATCCACACCTCCATGTTTGTATTGACACTTTTTGAAGTGTCTGTTTAGATGGGTCGTGCCAATCCCCTTCTGCCAAGCAAACTTCTCCTTACAGTGTTTACACTGTGCTTTGAACTCAGGGACTCCGTTCACTAGTTTACCAGTCGGCACCAACTCAAAATGCTCCCAGCATTTAGCCTTTTGTTTGGTGGCTTTTCGTTTAGTGCTAGAGCCAATGGTAGTAGTTTCATGTGTATTGGCGTCGTCATGAATGTCTTCCAAATCAATTGGATCAGTGCTACCACCAAACTGATCAATAATGTCTTCTGGAATTGGAATGTAATTAAGACCACTGAAATCATCATCACTTCGGTTGTATGCCATTTGGAATAATAGAGAAAGAAAATAGGAGAAGATGAAGATTTAGTAGAACGTAGAAATTAGAAAATATAAATGTAGAAAATTAGTAGAAGTAGAAAATTAACGTAATATCTAGATAATAAGATACTAGATACTAATTACTTAGAACACAAATATTGAGATTTGAGAATTTATAATAGATTGAGTATGTAATTGAATGAGAGATAAAAGATTGAGGTGTGAAAAAATGAGTTTAGAAATAGGGTATTTATAGGAAAATCATAAAAGGAAAAAAAAAAAAAAAAAAAAAAAAAAAAAAAATTATTGCCAACGGTCACAAATGTGACCGTTGGCCAACGGTCAAGAGATCGTGACCGTTGGATGATGATCCAACGGTCACGATCTCGTGACCGTTGGGTTACGTGGGACGAGCCACGAGCCGAGCCGGCTCGTGGCTCGTCCCGGCTCGTGGGAACGAGCCCACGAGCTGGCTCGGCGAGCCAGCTCGTGGGCTCGTTCCCACGAGCCCAACTTAACGAGCCCACGAGCCCAGCTCGTGGGCTCGTATGACGAGCCGGCTCGTGGGCTCGTTCCCACGAGCCCAACGAGCCGGCTCGTTTTTTCAACGAGTCGAGCTCGCTCGGCTCGTTTTTATTTTCTCCGGCTCGGCCCTAGCTCGTGTTCGTGGTTCGACGAGCCCGAGTCCGAGCTGGGCCGAGCTTTTACGAGCCGAGCCGACGAGCCGACGAGCCGACGAGCCGTTTTGCCACCCCTAAGCCATCCTATTTGATTTGTACGTCTATAAATACTTGTATACTCCATTGTATAGGGATGGAGAGTGGTGAGAGATGCAAAATATTGCATAGAGTGATCCATTGCTCTAATTGTAAAGTTATATTTTGGAGAATTGGCTTAAATAGTTTTCTAGTATGGAAATGTCCATAACATTTATTTTTTGGTATAGAAGTTACTAAACTATGTGTTTTAGTGTCTATTTAGTTCTTATTTAATAAAAAAGACAAATATGCAATTAGTTTTAATTAGATAAAATTACAATTAGATTCTTCATATTTACAAAAAGTGCAAATAAGTCTAATACTTTTTATTTTTTATTTATAGAAAATAAAGGAAACTAAAAAGGTTTTTTTTTTTTTTTTGAATTAACACTTTGTTGACCAAATTGATAATATAATAAATTGTTTTCTATATTTTACAAACTAATATAAAATAACTAAAATTTAAGCTCATAATTATTAACAAACATGTTAAATAATTATTTATTATTATTAAGTAATTATATTGTTTAAAATTTAAACTTTTATTTTATTGTTACAACATAAAAAGAAGAAGGGTAAATAGCACAAAACGTCCCTACCTATTGAAGTTATTGTGGAAAACGTCCATACCTTCTAAATTTTGGCACTTTCACCCTTACCTACTGGATTTCCTGCGCAAAACGTCCTTCAGTCCAAAAATCAGCCATTAACATAGGGGTAAATTAGTCCAACCACTTTTTTCACATATATATTACTTTTTTTAAAATTAGGGGGCTTCTCATGCAATTTCCAAAATTGCACGGCAGCCCCCGTTTCCAAATCTGCCAAAACGTTCATGTCAAGTAGAAGAAATTGACATGAATCTGCCGTGCAATTTCTAAATGGGGCAGGGGCTTGAGATCCAGGTTCCATACCAACTCCTCCATAATTAGCTGGGCAAGACGGAGGGGAAGCACCACTACCCTGCTAGAGGGCACTAGCTCTACCGCTCATGAAACCACCACTACCTTGAGGTAGAAATTGCTGGTTCAATGGTGGAGACTTGCCAAATGGTGTTGGTTGAACACGTCCAGCAGGTTGAGCTGTTGAACCATCACCTCTTGGCATTGATCGAGACCTTGAAACTTCCCAGTTGTCATGTCCATTCCGGGCATCCCGGGCATCGTTCTTGTTCCAGGCATTCTGGGCATCATACCACCTACACCAGGCCGATTCATCGGGAAGCCACCTGGGCTAATACTCCTTTGAGCACTAGAAGCAATAGGTCGGCTATTTCTAATGCTAGCAGTAGCACCTGGACGTAACCCCAGATTCTTCTCAGCTTCCGAGTGAATCTCCGTGATGGTTTTGACTTTCACCTGCAAAACAAGAGTAGGAAACCACGTGACCAACTTTGCAAATAAAAAGACCACGAAGGAGGGCACCTATATGTTGGGAAGGCTTGCCTCTTCCCGTCTGGGAATCCAATTATTTGCACGCAAATCAAGAACACCACGAATCAAAAACTTAAGTCGTGCGGCTAGCTTAGAGTTTGTTGACAATTCCTTCAATCTGTTAAAATACACGTCATTAATATGCTTTGATTTTTGTTTGTCGTCAAGCTGTTTGCCAATGGTAACAAAGAACTGACATATGGCCTCAACATTCTCCTCTGCTGGACAACTCTTGGTATCTTGTCCTAAGAGTTGCTGTTCGCAAAACCCATGTTGTTAGATAATCTAGTAATAATGAGACAAAAAAAATGCTGAAATAACAAATAAAGAAGAGAATGTTAAAGAGAGAGTAGGCAGATTTGGGGATGGGGGCTGCCGTGCAATTTTGAAAATTGTATGGAAAGCCCCCTAATTTTAAAAGAAGTAATATATATGTGAAAAAAGTGGTTGGACTAATTTATCCCTATGTTAATGGCTGATTTTTGGACTGAATGACGTTTTGCGCAGGAAATCCAGTAGGTAAGGGTGAAAGTGCCAAAATTTAGAAGGTATGGACGTTTTCCACAATAACTTCAATAGGTAGGGACGTTTTATGCTATTTACCCTAAAAAGAAAAATAACTTTGTCACAAATTTGATGTTCAAATACTTTTATTTAATTGAGCTATTCGTTTATTAACTATAAATATTAGAGCTCCAACTGTATTCTTCATATTTTAACTTATCGTTTTATTATCGTTCAAAAATAAAGAACATATAATGTGTAAATTAATTTTTATTAGTATTTTTATATTACTACAAATATATATATATATATAATAAGATCGGTTCAATATCATAAAATTATTTACGCCATTCTATTATTTATTTAACTTAATTTTTATTCAAAATTTTGAAATCACATGGCAATTGCATAAACTTAAATCACAATAACTCTACATTTTTCTCTTATGAAAAATTTAATCGATTGTAATGATATATTTAATATGCTAAATTAAATATCATGTAATAAATTATAGGACGTATTTGAACCTTTTGCAAATGTAAGTAATTTAATTGTAATTTTCTCTAATTAAAACTATGGGCATATTTATCTTTTTGATCAAATAAGGATCAATTGTGCATTAAAATGCATAAATTAGAGACTTCTGTACCAAAAAATAAATATTAAGAACTATTCACACTAATTTCAAATATTAGAGACCATTTATGCAATTTCCGTTATATTTAATATATAAGCACTCTCCCAAACTTGTTGCTTTGTTCCATTTTCGTTTTTGTTCTTTAGTCTATTTTCTACAAGCATTTACTTAAATCTAAAAAAGGTTATGATTTGGTTGGAAGGCTGCTTAACGTCCTTTTACAAGGGGCTGGAACTTAGTGACGTTAAAGCCGTACGGTGTTGTTGGATTTGTTGTTTTGACTTCTGAGGTTTTCTACCCCAATCACATATCCAGAATGGTCCAAACTCAAAATTTGTGGAACCAGTTAGTGTCCATCCAAAAGAAGGATTTCTCTAGGTTCGCTTTGGGTATTTAGTATGAAAGCCCACTAATTAATAGTCACCTTGTTTAGCAAATTTTTATGGGTAAATTCAAGGTCGATCAGTATTTCTGTATTTATAGATTTTAAAGTTATATGATCAAGATTTAATTCAATTAAAGTCGCATTTTAGAACTAAAATACCAACATACCCTTAATTGTAAAAAACGATAATTTAATGATATTGTTTTATTATGATACTGTTTTATTTATGATACCATTTTATTTAGATAATGTACATTGATATATTTATATTATTATCTTTGATACTGTTTTATTATGATAATATTTAAATCAATAATCTTGTACTACTAATGGGATATTTTAAGAACAGTATCATTACTTTAACCATTAAAATATCATGTATTTAGTTTTATATATGATACTATTTTATCTATGATACTGTTTTATATAGATAATGTGCTATGGTACACTTACACTATGCTTTTATCTTTAATACTGTTTTATTATGATAATGTTTCAACATATGATACTATTTTAATATATGATAATGTTATTGAATGTAAGCAGTATCAATAGTCTTATACTACTAAATTAGTATTTTAATAACAATATAATTACTTCAACTAGTAAAACATCTATGATACTATTTTAATCTATGATAATGTTATTGAATGCAAACAGTATCAATGGTCTTGTACTACTAATGGAGCATTTTAAGAACAATATAATTACTTCAACCAGTAAAACAATTCTATGATACTGTTTTATTTAGATAAAGTGATATGGTATACTTATACCATATTTTTATCTTTGATACTGTTTTATTATGATAATGTTTCAATTTATGTTACTGTTATTTAATCTATGATAATGTTATTTTATTATGTTGTAGTTTGCATATGTGATACTATTTTATTAAGATATTTTTCATGTATGATACTAATATATTAAGGTACATTTATCTGTAATACTGTTTTAGTATTTATGATACTGTTTTGACAAGAAAAATTAAATATTGTCATTTTAAGCTAAAGAGACGACTTCAAACGGCTAAAATCCATCATATACAGTGGCAAAATCACTGGTCTTAATCGGCTCGTCGAGACCATTCCAAAAACATATTATAATAAAAATTCTGAGCACGTATGCGAATTCTATGCTCATTTCTGTTATGATACTACTTTCTGTGATACTATTTTTCTATAATACAGTATCAAACAACACACATGATTAACAATACAAAGAAATAATCTAACGGCCAACTTAATACAGTATCAAACTGTTATTTACAGAAGCAAATCATGGCCACAACTAATATAATGATACTATTTTCTATGATACTGTTTTCTATAATACAGTATCATCCCTACAAATTCAAACTGTTATTTACAGCAACAAATCATGGCCACTTTACTCCACCTATCATGGCCACTCATGGACATACACCTGCACCTCCATTCTCATCCCCCAGATCCTTCTCCAGCTTGATCTGTTTCTCTGCAGCTTGCTCAGCTTTCTTGGTTTTAGCTTCTAAGACAGCCTTAGGTATATAGCGTGGCCTTTCCTTCTGGTCACGTGGCTTAGGCATTGCAACATGGAAGCGGTTCAGACAATCATTCCACTTTTTCGACTTCATTTTTAACTCCACCCACCATCTGATCCAACAGCCTCTCACAAACTGTATTCTTTACTGCAATTACACCATTCTCAGTTAACTTTTCATAGTCAAGAGCACGCCCTCGTCGTTTGTTAGCTCACTCCCTTGACCTATCAAAGTTTTCATAGCTTCTGCTTTCATCTCCATGACCAGCTTCTTATCATCTTCTTATCCACACCTCCACTTTCTTTCATCAAAATTGCCTCCTTCAAAACCCTTCAATATTACCTCCCCACTTTTTTCAGCTATTGCTAGTTAAAAACAAACTTAAATTGATGAAAAGAATTAAATAAATAAATTAAACAATTTACAAGTTCGACAATGGAGATCTTAAAAAGGAATAGATTACTATCTCATTCAACAAGCCTTTCTTTTGTCCACTCAATCAAAGTTTCTATTGCACCACCAGTTCTGCCGTCTCCACTAGAGGCGACAGTGTTTCTAACAGAACCCAAGAACTCCCGATCTAAAAAATCTAGGAGACTACGAGTTCTCCTTGATCGGCCCATGGAAAGACACACAAGCATAAAAAAGAATATGCACAAATTTACGAGAGAAAAAAATCTGCAATTTTGGAGAAACTCGTCGGATGTTGCCGGAGGTGGAGATGGTTTGTGGAACTGGAAGAACTCGTGGATAGAAAATATGAATTACATGGGTGATTTTGGAAATATTGTTGAAAGTATGACTTAATCACAATTTTAAAAAATATTTTGACCTAATTTGAAATAATTCATGTAGAGGTGACTTATATGCAACTTCTCCTATTTTTAAATATAAAATCCCTAGAGATGTCTCCATTAAAACTATTTACTATGATTGAATTGAAGAACGCCTTGATCCACTTTTTTAAGTGTTCATTTAAGTCTTTTGCTTGGTTGATATTGCAACAATTTTAAAGGAATAAATTTTTTCTTTACTAATAAAAAAATATCAGCTGCAAGAAGAATCAAGTGTTTGACAAACTTTTTGTTTAAATTATTGTATATTTCAAAATCAAAATTTTAGCATTTGATAAACAAAATTAATTTATTACTGTGCATATATACAATTTCAAAATTAAACATTGATTATAGTTATGTCATTTGTATTATTATTATTATTATTATTATTATTATTGGTAGTATTGTAAAATTTACTTTTACTTTTGTAACAGTGTAACGCCCCGTACTCTCGAAGGGTTTTAAAAAGATAACTATTGCAGAAAATAATTAGCACGCAAGGGAAAAATAATTTTACTTCAAAGTTTTATGATTTTGCATATCGTGATAAGTGTCGCCACAATTTATTTGACCATTCAAACGAATTCTAAAAATTACAAAAATTGTATTATAGATACTTGGGACTACAGACTACAATATGTGAAAATTTTAGACCTTAGCTACATCGTTTGGTAGGTGAAAATATTAGACAAAGTTGATTCAAAATTATCTCAGGTGCCTTAAGGTAGCTTGCTAAAATGTTCATAATAAATTCATACGATGTAATTTTTGAGTGATTCTAAATGTTGCCAATAGAACACATATAAGGATTTCTATAACCACTGATTTCACTCAAAAAATCTAAATGTACAGAGATTTATGATTTTTCAAAGTAAGGACAGTAAGCTGAAAATTCAAAAAAAAATGAAACTAGACAATTTTTAACTTTAAACTTTAAACGGCAATTAAACCAACATTTTGTTTTTCATACACATTACATAATTAAATACTGAAATTCCAACACTTAAAATATCATATTTTTATCATGATTGTCTCGATCATCTTAGCGCCAAAACTTAATTTAAGTAAGGAAGTTCACTTCGTGTTTGCTAGCCTACGTCATCACTTCAACGCCGTCCTTCTCAATCTGAAAATTTGTTCATTTTTGAGTGAATATTTCATAAGAAACACTTAGTAGCAATATATAGTAATATGTAGGAAAAATTACACGGAAACATAAATACTCATGTCATTATTTCAAACGTACATAAAAACAACATAAATTGGTAACCGGCACCATGGACTTAAATATGATTTCCTTCAATCACCATTATACATATGTGATTACTTTCAATTACAATCATAAAGTTCATTCATAAATAATTTACATAGCATTTACATAACATAATAATTTTCTCAAACATCATTTAAAAATCATGGTAAAAGCAATAAATAAAACTACGTCAAAAAAGAGTTTTCAGTTGAAGTTGTGATGGAGAATGAATCATTACTGTACGTTTTCTAAAATCAAATCCACACGCTTGCATTTTTCTTTATTTACTTATTATTTTGCACAATAGTGATTGATTTAGGGGAAAGATTGGAGGATAAGAAGATGGAGAAAACCGAAATCTGGGGAAGGAAAAATGAGGTTTCTTCTTGCTATTTTGAGGCAGAAAATTGAGGACTTTTGTGCTAAAAAATTCCGACTTATGGCTGAAGGAGAAAGGGACCTTGTTGCTAGAATTTGGGAGACTGAAAAGAGGGGAAAGATGAAGCAAAACAAAGGGTTAAATGCCTATTGTTGGGGCCGAAATTGGTGAGGAAATAAAGGGAAATGCTGGAGCAAAAAAATAGGGAGTTCAGTGGCTTTTGTTGATGGACGAATTTGCTGAGGAAAAAGAGAAATTGCTGGGATGTTTTTTGTGACTGAATTGAAGGAGATTATGGGGGTTTAAGGTGGATGAAATTTTGGGATAATTTGGAGGGAAAAACAAGTAATTTAATGGCTGAGAAGTGAGGGGGAAATAGAGAAGTTGTGGGGCTGTTTTGTGCTGAAAATTGAGTGATCATAGGGCAGATTTTTCAGCCTGTTTGTGGAGTTTCTTGGGACGTTTTTTCTGATGTTAAATGGCAGGTAATTAGCTTAAACAAATGGTGGAAGCTGTGGGGGGATATGGGCTGAAGTGGGAGAGATTATGAGTGGTTAAAAATTTGAGTTTTATAGACTGTTTGGGGATGGTTTTGCATGAGAATTAGGGGTTGTTTCGGAGTTTAATTTGGCATGAGATTAGGGGTTGTTTAGGTGTTTAATTAACATAAAAAAAATTGGTTTGGTAATTGACAAAAATTCTTTTTTGTTTGACACAAAAGATAAGGCAAACACGTAAAAAAATTTATCATGATTAAAGTATTAATATGCACTAGGCAAATTTCTAACTTAAAAATTACAATTTTATTTACTTGAAATTAAAAGTCGAATTTTTTTTTTTTTTTTTTTGTCGTTACAACAAAATGAAATTAGGCAAATTTCTAACTTAAAACTTTAAACGGCAATTAAACCAACATCTCGTTTTTCATGCATATTATATAATTAAATACTAAAAATCCAGTATCTAATATTATCAAATATTTTTCTTACACCAT
The DNA here is from genome assembly GCA_030279155.1 of Forsythia viridissima. Taxonomy (NCBI): domain Eukaryota; kingdom Viridiplantae; phylum Streptophyta; class Magnoliopsida; order Lamiales; family Oleaceae; genus Forsythia; species Forsythia viridissima. The sequence goes on along the minus strand of CM059034.1, from coordinate 33,455,295 downwards.
ACATTCTTATTTTTTTAAAAAAAGTTAATATCTATTAAATTTTAAAATTTATAAATTACAAAATAAAATCATAATCCATGTAGAAGAAAAGGAATTAATTTAATTAATTAATGTTAAAATTGATATTTTGATTACAAATAATTGGAAAAACTAAAAACAAAATCTGATAGTCTACATTTTTCTGCTTATTGAGATTTTTTTATAATTATTTTTTAAAAAAATTACCAAATATCTAAAACAACTTCTAATTGTTTGAAGTTGAGGTCTAAAATCAATCACAAACGGGACTTCTTCTTTTTTTTCCCCACAATTCACCCATTTCAATAATTATTTGTTAGATTAATATTCTTTTTTGTTCATTTTTGAAAATATTATAGTCTCTGACCTATATGAAATATAGGTCTCTTAAACCTTCAATATGTAGCATGTAGGTCAACTCAACTTCCAATTTGTAGAATTATGTAGAGAAGGCAAACTATCTCGACCTCATCCTGCAATTGGGTCGGAGTCGAGGAACATGGTCTCGTCCCAAATAATTTTTTTTTTAAAATTCAAATTGTATTTTAAAAAAATAAAAAATTAATAGATAAATAAATATAGCAGTAAATGAAAATATTTTATTCTCGCCTCGCCTTCTGCTTAATTTTCAAAAATCCCAGCCTTCTTGCCATCCCATTAAAAATGCCTAAATTTCGATCAAAAAAAAAATGCCTAAATAACTTTCCCATCATCCCACGGGCAATAACTTAGCTCCAAATTTGAGGATTTATATTTATTATAAATAATATTCACATGGGAGATTCCATTGTTGGTTCCCCATGTCGACCTCCAAACAAACTACAAATGCCTCCAAAACCAGACTCTCTGAACGAATAATAAATCTATTGTGCAGGACACTTCGATTTGAGGTTGTACGAAATCGAAAATGAGAAGTGAAACACAACACGAAATAATATTTAAAAATATTATTTTTGAAACGTTATATAAAAAAATATTAATTTAATTTTTAATTTTTTAATTAATATTAATTAAATAATTAAAATACTACAATCAATCTAACCTAACTAAAGTTTCAAGAAATGCACAATGTCATCTCAAATAAATAATTCATAATGATTAAATGATTAAATCAAACAAATTCAGAAGTTGTCGAATCAATTTCCTTCAAATGCATCATCGTTATCAATATCTATAAAATTATAATCCAACAAAAATAAAAAATAAAATCTAAAGTTCTTGACTAAATTAATGATTCTTTATTGCTGGTCCCAACTTTGAGTTCTAATGGAAGTAAAATATAATATAATATCTTCAATTGATTGTTTGGAAAGGGAATTGGAACCTAACATAATAGTGGATGGTTGGCAAAAAAAAATTGATAAATGATAAGTACAATTTTGTATTTATTCGAGTTCACAAAAAAGGACGATTATGAGTACTCTTATTTGTTTTCAGTTTAATTGCATGTTGTTTTCTTATTATTTTAGGAAATAATCAAATTCAATGTGTCAATCTGACGAAAAGACGAAAAGAGAGCAGATAGAAGAAAAATGAATTCAATTGAATAGACAAAGAGACTTGAGGGACTTGACATGCAAATATCAAAGAAAAGAATTCAAGAAAGCATTCTAGATAACCATGCGATCGCATGGTTGTCCAAGGATGCGATCGCAGGACGTCCAAAATTTATAAAGAACCTTAATTGTAAAAACCACGCGATCGCAAGGCATAAGCTCATGCGATGGCAATGCTATACGTGGCAGCAGTTTGACAAATTCTTGATGGGATTAGAATTCTATAACTCTAAATCGAATTCAACTACATAAATCACATCTTAGAGGATTTGGAGAACAATGTAAAAGGCAGATAATAGCCAGAATAAGGTAGACGAATTTTGGGAGAACAAGATACAAGAAGAGAATCGAAGATCAAGGCACGGGATTGAAGATTCTTCAGTCGGGATCACGGGTTTTATCTACTTTTTCTTTTTCTTTCGCCGGAATATGATTAATACAACTCTTGTATTATTTTATATAATCATGTCCGGCTAATTTACTTATTTCTAGGATGAACAATGAAACCTCATGCGTTTAATTAATTAGAAGTTTTTCTGTTTTAGTAATTAATTGCTTTTGGGTTGATTATTCTTTATTCATTATTTCTATTATTTTAATGCTTGATCACCATTAGAATATATTGTGGTTTATATTGAAGTCGAGAGATTCAATATAGATTAAGCACGTGGTATTGAATAACATAGGGTCCAATAATAGATATAGATTACTATTATGCTATATGAAATCCATTTAGATGTTCTTGAGATTTTAATACATATGTTTATGTTCGAAACTTGATTAGAGATAATTAGGTTCGCATATTGTATAGAACTGATTGACCATCGACAGAGGCTTTTAATTATTTTAGGAATACTGATTTTCAATCCAATGTAATTATAAGTTAAAGCGATTAAATGAATAATTGATTAAAGAACATGTAGGTGGATTCGCAAATCCTAGTGTTGGTATAATTCGAATTCGTTCTCATATATTTACTTTAATTGTTTAATAATTTAGATTTAATTAAATTAGTTTTAGAATCACAAACCAAAACAAATATGTGTTTCTTTTTTATTGTTAAAATTTAAGTTATAAGTTAATATGTTAAATTAAAATCTAGTCCTCGTGGGTTCGACATCTTTCACATCACTTTATTACTTGTAACGATTTGTCTACTTGCGGGATTGAAATTGCACAACAAGTTTTTGACGCCGTTGTCGGGGACTAGTTTTATTAATTATTGCGTTAATTGATAATTTAGTTTTAACAATTTTTTTATTACAATTTTTATTATTATTATTATTAAAATTTTTTTAGTTGATCTACTTGTTTCTCTTGATTTCATTGCTACCAGAGAACAAAGATGAGCTAGGAGATCAAACACAACACAAGATGGCAGACTTTGAAATTGATAAGGATGACTTGCTCTTGGAAGAATTATGGAAACCATCGGTGAAACAAAATTTTTGTCCCTACACCTACAATCAGGATTGGCAAAATCACTCAGATTACTCTTGGTACAACAACCAAGGTCAAACAGGAATACAGATGGTAGACATCAATTCGCTCTTACTGGCGAAAATTGATTCATTGGCAAATCAGATGGAAACACTGAAATACTTTCAGTCATCCAATATAGTTTAGATGTCCTTACCAATATGTACAACTTGCGAGACAAACCATCAATCATCAGAATGCCTTTTAACCAAAGTTGATATGTCATCACCTGATCAAGCTGCAAAAGCTCAGAACTTTCAGCTACATCAGAATAATCCATACACGCAGACTTGGAGAAATCATCAAAATTTCTCATATGACAATACCCGAAATATTTAAAATCCGCCGAATCAGGGAAAACCACAAGAGAGTAAAGAATGGTGGAAAAAGGCACTTGATTAGACATCAAGGCAACTGAAAAGCGCATAGAGAATAAAATTAATCAGATGATAAAGATGCTAACAGAGAGTCCACAAGGCACATTTCCAAGTGACACTAAAGCCACCCCGATGGAAGACATGTCAAGCATTACAACAATTAGTAAGGAGCAGCTACCTGAAATTTTGGAAAATAGACCAGTTGTCCAAATTGAGGAAGCACCAACTAAAGAAGAAGGGTATATGGAGAATGAGAAGTTGATCATACATAAGCAGAATGAAAAAGTGGCGTTTAATGATGCTGCACCAACCAAGCAATTATCCAACTCCCATCTTTCTTCTAAAATTGATTTTGTGATCAAGGTCATTGAAGAAGTTGAAATTTTTTTTAGTTAAGTTCGAGCAAGGTGATCAAATTAAATCATATTTTTATGAGAAGGACAACGTTAAATATGGGAGAACAAAGGAAAAATGGTGCTAAGTCAATCGATGCAAACAAAACAAGTCATCAAAAGTCTTATTCAAAGTGCCATGAATGATCACCGCGACAAAGTCGAGCTACAGACTGTAAACAAGCGCTCAATGGGAGGCAACCCATATTTCTACCCCTTTTATTTAAATTTTTGCATATTTTAGTTTTAGGATTTCAATTGACATTTTGCACGTTTTGGGCTTTTAGGATTTTTAAAGTTGGCTTTCAATTCTTAGGTAATGAAGCTATGATCATCGTTATTCTGCTATTTAGAAAAAAAAAAATCGACGTCAACAGTTTTTATACCATGCGATCGCATGGTACAACCCTCTGCGATTGCATGGCCTGGGCAAAATACTTTCTGCCCAGATTTTCATGTACGTGCAATCGCATGACTTTATGTCCTTGCGATCGCAAGGGCAACAAAAAAATCATTTAAAAAAAATCTCTTATTAATATTTTCTTTTTTCTTTTTTTTTTTAGGTTTTAACTTGCAGGCTAGTTGGATGACATTCAAGCAGAGATTTGCTAACCAATCTATACAGAATCCTCTACCAGTTGATCCTACCACACCTCTTCTTTCAGCACCATCTAATTTACCCCTGGGAAGTCTCTGACCTTTATATTTCTTTTGAATTTTTACATTGGGGACAATGTATATTTCAAGTTTGGGGGTAGTGGAAAAATGTTTAATCTGATGATGATACTTCATATTGATTGTTAATATTATTTTCTTCTTAAAATTTTTTTATTATTAGTGATTGTTTGCGTGTCTATGTGATATGAATAGCTGTGCTGGCTAATATGAAATTTTTTCTTTAATTTAACTTTAATCATGACTTGTGGATAGATTATTATTTTATTTAATGTGGGGGCTACTTAACCATGTCTGATATCGTATTGTGTCGGCCAGTTAAGATGATTTTTAGCTATGTTGGTGTACTGAAGTTGAAAACAATAGGATACCCTTTTTGAACCTAGAAATTATTTGTATCTCAACCAAGTAACTAAGAAAGTGAGTAAGTGTGGTAGTTTAACTGTGATAGTGGCTATTTAGGTTATGATTGATTCCATGTATGTTGAAAAATTGTGTGAAGCACTTTAGACCAGTTAGAAGAAACTAAGTAATGACCGAATGTTAGGAATCTAATCCTCACGCATGAACTTATTGCACGCAAGGAACAATATCATTATTGTATTATAACTCTTTTTGTAGCCTTTTTGACTCGAGTGATAAAGTCATCGACCTAAAGCTCGTTACATAGGTCATTTAGAAAGCTTAATGGACTGAGTTTAGCACACTGTTAATATCTTATAACTCTTTTCATAGCCTATTTGGCTTGAGTGAAAAGGCCCGTAGGAATTTCTCAAAATTCGATGCCCTAAGGTTCGAAAGACCTGGGAGTTATCGACCTAAAGCTCGTTACATAAGTCATCTAGAAAGCTTAATGGATTGAGTTTTGCAAATAAGATTTATCAATAAAAAAAAACTAAGAATTTCCTTGGCAAAATAAACATGGGGACTAGATAACTAATGTGTTTGACTTACTTAGTAGAAATTTTTTGGTCAAGAGTGCTCATAAATTAGAGAATCTTCATATACCTAGGTTGTCACGATTACTTATTTTCTTAACCAGCTTCGAGCAAGAAAAGAATAAGTGAACAATAACCTTTGAACTAAAATCTCGGGAATTGAAAGAAAATATCATTTTGGGGGAAAAGTGTACCTTACGAGAGGGAAAAGAAAAGTTGACCAAATGGTTGGGCTATCACCACCATAGAAATTAAGTGGATCAGATTAACTGCTCTCACACACTTATCAAGTATGGTTTAAGTAGAATCATGTTTGCAATAGTAAATGCATGGATACTTGTCCTGAATTATAAGTTATTGCAAAAGTTGAAGCAAGAACGACAATCTATTTATATTATGACTATTTTTATTATTTCTATTAGTATGTGCATGATTATTTTTAGCTAGTTTATTCGATGACGAATAAAAGTTTAAGTTTGGGGGTATTTGATAAGTATAATTTTGTACTTATCCGAACTCACAAAAAGGGACGATTATGAGTACTCTTATTTGTTTTCAGTTTAATTGCATGTTGTTTTCTTATTATTTTAGGAAATAATCAAATTCAATGTGTCAATCTGACGAAAAGACGAAAAGAGAGTAGATAGAAGAAAAATAGATTCAATTGAACAGACAAAGAGACTTGAGGGACTTGACATGCAAATATCAAAGAAAAGAATTCAAGAAAGCATTCTAGATAACCATGCGATCGCATGGTTGTCCAAGGATGCGATCGCAGGACGTCCAAAATTTCTACAGAACCTTAATTGTAAAAACCATGCGATCGCAAGGCATAAGCTCATGCGATCGCAATACTATACGCAGCAGCAGTTTGGCAGATTCTTGATGGGATTAGAATTCTATAACTCCAAATCGAATTCAACTACCTAAATCACGTCTTAGAGGATTTGGAGAACAATGTAAAAGGCAGATAATAGCCCGAATAAGGCAGACGAATTTTGGGAGAACAAGATACAAGAAGAGAATCAAAGATCAAGGCACGGGATTGAAGATTCTTCAGCCAGGATCACGGGTTTTATCTACTTTTTCTTTTTCTTTCGCCAGAATATGATTAATACAACTCTTGTATTATTTTACATAATCATGTCCGGCTAATTTACTTATTTCTAGGATGAACGATGAAATCTCATGCGTTTAATTAATTAGAAGTTTTTCCGTTTTAGTAATTAATTGTTTTTGGGTTGATTATTCTTTATTCATTATTTCTATTATTTTAATGATTGATCACTATTAGAATATATTGTGGTTTATATTGAAGTCAATAGATTCAATATAGATTAAGCATATGGTATTGAATAACATATGGTCCAATAATAGATAGAGATTACTATTATGCTCTATGAAATCCATTTAGGTGTTCTTGAGATTTTAATATATATGTTTATGTTCGAAACTTGATTAGAGATAATTAAGTTCACATATCGTATAGAATTGATTGACCATCGAGAGAGGCTTTTGATTATTTTAGGAACACCGATTTTCAATCCAAGGTAATTATAAGTTAAAGCGATTAAATGGATAATTGATTAAAGAACGTGTAGGTGGATTCGCAAATCCTAGTGTTGGTATAATTTGAATTCGTTCTCATAAATTTACTTTAATTGTTTGATAACTTAGATTTAATTAAATTAGTTTTAGAATCACAAACCAAAACAAATATGTGTTTCTTTTTATTGTTAAAATTTAAATTATAAATTAATAGGTTAAATTAATATCTAGTCCTCGTGGGTTCGACATCCTTCACATCACTTTATTACTTGTAACGATCTGTCCACTTGCGGGATTGAAATCGCACAACAATAAACTCAAGTTAAAATCTAGCTTTTAAGTTTTTTAGTATAATAATTAAAGCCCACAATTATTTTTAAGTCACGGCCAGTAATTATGTTTTTTTAGTTAAAGTTTCTAAATATTATCATCCAAAGTTTTCATAAAGTTTTCGAATTTCAATAAAAAAAAAATAGGAAAAAAAAAAGAGAACTTTTTTGAGTTTCGTAACATTTTGGAGAGTTTTTGAATAATTTTAATTTTTGAAACGTGTCTAAAACTGAAATAGCGTTCTAAAAACTTTTGTGCATCCTTGTTGTGGTTGGTTTGTTTCTTTCAAAGACACTTCATTAATTTGACTTGGTCGAGTTTGGTCAATTATAGCTTTGTACCTTGATGACTTCTTGTCTAAACATTTAAGCTATTAGGATGACCATGTTTGTTTATTTAAATTGTGTCTTCAACGCACCCTCTCACGTAGATGTTGGTTCACCTTTCCATCAAATGCCAAGCATATGACTATTTTTTAATAAATTAGTGACAACGAGACTTGAACCCATGTCTTTTTGGATATATACTAAGTTAACTATATATCTTATCTAAAAAAATTAGCTTGTAGAGATTGTTACATTTATTCATTTAAATTGTATCTTCGCCTATCAAATGTGATTGTTATAGTTGGTATATGAGTGAGTATCCTTGTGGGATGACTCTCATTGCGAACAAAAACGGCCTAAAGAAAACTACTTCAGCAAAAGACTAGTTTAGTGAAATAACCTAATTGGGAATATATGGGCTGCTAAGGACGTGGATTCAATATGGAGAGACAATTAGTAATGACTTTCATAGGGAATATAGCGTATATGGTTCCTCACTTTTGCATTTAGTGTGAAAATGGTCCTTAATTTTTGTTTTTTAGCACGAATGTCCTTAATCTATGTGTTTTGGTGTTTAATTGATCTTTATTTGATGAAAAAAACCAATATGTCCTTAGTTTTAATAAGAAAAATTCCAATTAAATTCATAATCCTTGCAAAAAATGTAAATGAGTTCGATGTCTTTATTTTTATAACAAGTTAAAAGAAACTAATGATTTTTTTTTTTTGTTTTCAATTAAAATTTTATTGATCAAATTGATAATATACATAAATAATGATCGACAGTTGACTTTCAGTCAACAATAATATATATTTTTTTTTACAAATTTGAACTGTTGTTTGTTTTTTCCCAAAATTTCAACAACCAATGCTATAGTTCAACGATCAAAGCATCGAACGACAGCTTGAAGCTACCGTTCGACAGCAGCTCAACCCACCATTTCCGTTTCTATATTATTCTTATTGCCCCAGACATTAATCCATGAACCCTATTTCTTTTAATAATTTTTGAGCAATTATATTTAACACATTTTCAGAAAACTGCCTAAACTAATCTAGTATAACATTTATTGAAATTTTTCTTTTATAACTCAAATTAATATAGTATTTTTATGTTAAATAAAAACATAAAAGATTTATTGAATGTCATAAATTATTTACGTCATTTTTATTTATTTATGTAGCTTAATTTTTATTCAAATTTTTTACATCATATATCAATTACATATACTTAAAGTACAATAAATTTATATTTGTTCTCTTAAGAAAAATTTTAATTGACTCAAATATAATGATATTTTTAGTACACTAATTAAATAATTTTAAATAAAGGTACCAAACTCATTTGCACATTTTACAAAAGTTATGAACTCAACTGCAATTTGTTCTAATTAAAATTAGTTCAAATAAAGACCAATTGCGTACCAAAATACATGGGTTAAGGATGTCCGTGCCCAAAATAAGTTATGCACTATTTCCACACTGAGGACAAAAGTTAGAGACCATATGCGTCATATTCCCACTTTCATATGGCAGTTGACAAATGGTCTTTATTCTTGTAATCGTCTTATTTACATCTAAAATTGAGTCATCACAACGAAACAATGATAAAATCCAATAACAAGACATTTAATAAGCGTCCACTTCCAAGGCCCATACATGATCAATAAGATCTTCATGATGAGCGGTGTGAACGATATTTGATCGAACCATTCGATAACGAGCTAAATGTTGTGCCACTAGAGTACCACCTTGTTCGAATTGCAAGTCGATATCAGGATTAACATCATACATTCTCGCATGTGCCCTCCTTGACGACCGCGGGTCTATGTCTTCTTCATCTAAAGATTCGTCGTCTATATCATCATCTATTTCCTCTTCCACAATCATATTGTGTAGAATGATGCACGCCATCAGGATATTGCTAGTCTCTAATATTGTGTGGTCAGGCAGACCTCATGACTATTCTCTATCTTACTTGAAGACAAAAGCCCGTTCAACATCTTTGCAATATGCCTCTTGCTTGGTAGCTAATAACTTTGCTCTTGCACTTCTAAGTCTCAAAATTGCTTCACTGGTGTTGCCCATGACAGGTAGATACCATCGGCGAAGTAGTAGCCCATAGTATAACAATTACCATTTACTACATATTCACAAGCATGGGCTTGTCCTCGCTCAAGCTGGTCGAATGATGCCCCCTAGAACATTGATGTCGTTGTGGAAGCCAGCCATTCCAAAGAACCAGATCCAAGTATCGTGTGCTGCCACCGCCTCTAGGATAATGGTTGGCCATCTCTTATGCCCAGAGTACTGACCTGCAAATGCTGATGGACAATTTTTCCATTTCTAATGCATGCAATCTAAGCTACCTAAGCACGCCAGGGAATACTGCATATCCCTATTAAGTGCTTGAAGGTAATGAGAGCTATAGATATTTCACACGACTGCACATAACATCTTCAAAAAAAGAATGACGGTACTCCTTCTCATTCGAAGGTATTCATCTCCCCTATCTGCAGCCTCACCATATGTAAGGTGTCTAAATGCCACATTAATTTTTTGATATGGTGAAAATTCTTGACAACCATATGCATCACATTTTTGACGAAAATATGATTATGCATTTACAACATCACGGAGTATGCATTCAAACAAGGAACGGCTTCTTGACCACAATTTTTATATTGATGAGTATTTGAACTTCCTCTATTTGTGTTAACAACCATTGAGCTTGATTTCTCCATCACCATTTGAAACTCCAGATTATCTTCTTCATCTTCATCATCGATGAGAGTAATCATCTTGTTGAAAAGATCTTCATTTATGTTGAATGATGAGATTGAAAATTTGGATAAATGAGAAGGCAAATATAGTGGTTACTAGATAAGAGGATGTGATGTGGAGAAGGATAATGTTTCAAGATAAGATAAGATAGGAGATGTGTGGTTACTAGCATGGATAAAAAACTAGAAGCAATATAAACCGTCCAAAGTATCGGCATATAAACCAAAAAATGAAAAATAATGCGTTTGACACTTTATTTCATTTAGTATGTAGTCTAAAAACCCAAAAACCTATATCCAAATTTTCTTCCAATTTTTTTTCCTAAACATTATTTAAAATTGAGTTTTTTTCTCCTAGAATTTTTCTCCTTTAGATTTTTTTTCCAACACTAGCTTTGCTATTAACAAAAGTTGTCAAGAAAAAAACAAAAGCTTATTTTAGAGTGATTTTCTCCAAACAAATTGGACAAATCGAGAAATTTGAACACGTGCTCAAGAGAAAAGACATGTAATAATTGATGAATGTATATTGTATTCAAGTCTTCAGATTTCGTGCATGGATAAGATAGGGACATTCGAGAAGATGGGAAATGCTACTTGTACACTCTCATTTACCACTACACTTACACCTGTCTATGTGGCACAATAGTATATTGACCAAATTGCTCATGTAATTTGTTCTCAATAAATCCAAGCAATTAGTGTATTCAAAACCGTGGAAAGAATAAACACATTCATCTCATTATTTGTCCCACCATATCCAATTTGCCTGCATTCGAACTATGAGCCCCGTCGTCGTCGGTGATCGCCAGACAAAAGATTGAGCCCGTCGCCGAAGAAAAGTTGGGCCGCACGGAAATTCTGACTTACAAGTAAGTAATGCTTTGTTGGAAGCCTCATGTCTTCTGAACAAATCATCGATCACCATTTTCAAATTAAGACAAGATTCGGCTTATGTTTGAGTAAAAGGTGATTCTGGAGTTCGTATTTGTAGATAAAGTATGCATTTTTTTATTTTCATATTTTTTGTCATTTTTTCTCAACAAATTTTTGAGCTCGATTGCGAATTAGGAATTTTGATATATGTTCGTCCTTTTGTTCGAGTGATAGCTAAATATTGAGTTTGTATATGTTGGTAAATAATACAAGTTGTTGAATGATAGAATTTTGTTGTAATTTTTTTTTGACAAATCAGTACATAAAAATGAAAAACAAGTAAAAACGAAATTAACAGAAGTGAAAATTTAACCCGTAAGTATTTTAGAATTAAAGCTCATGAAATTTGTCCCGACAATAAATGACTGTAAATTTCTTTTAGTTTTAATTTGTTGTTGTCACATTACATTGTTGATAATTGGTGTACAAATGTGAATGCACAGACTCTTACAATGATAGGAAAGAACAAATGAATTTGTCATAGTTGTAGACGGTCAGGGCACTACTTGCCGGCATGCCCAAAAAAACAACGATGCCCGTCTGTAGAGAAGACTTTGTAAAATGGATAGAGGTCGAGAAGAAGTCTGCGAACATAAGGAGGTTATTCTTTTGTTGTAGTAGTAATTGTGAATATTTCAAATAGAGCGATGACAACCACAGTGGTGCTTATGATGTAGGTGAATCAAATGGCGATGCTTCCAAGTAGACCTACGGCGAAAGATAAAATCGAAGAATTATCGCGTATATTCAAAATATTTGCTCAGATTTCGAACAACAAGATGTGGATATATCGGTAAACGTCACCATTTGCAAAGGTAAAAGAAGTACGAAAAATAATAATAAAGGGAATGACAAGACAGAAATGAATTAGAAATATTTGTTAATGTATTGATTCTATTTAGTTGTATTAGGTAGCATCTTTTCAACTCCATTATATTAATGAATTATTGTAGTAGCATCTTATCAATATAAGAAAGTGTTGTGGGTTCATTCTATCAATATATTTAATTGGTTCCAATTTCATTTAACGCAGGAAAAATCCAATGTATATACTATAGAAGTGAGCAAGCTTGATCTCTCAGATGTGATATAAATAAATTAACATGCTTGTATAATTGAAACTCGTAGTATCTAAGATCAAGAATCTGTAGTTCAGGCTTATACCATGCTTCAAGCAGATCAATATGACAATACTTTTTACTGGAATAAAACCATTCTGGAATGAGCGCCAAATTTTCAATATAAATAACAGAACACATTGGATATGAAACATCAAACGAATTGAAATTAACTTTTGTGCAACTGATAAGCAACTGAATAGTTTACCAGTAATCATCCGCCTATTAAAGCCAGATCACTGCATAAAAATTACATATTAGGCCTATGCATTGGTTCACTAGTATACTCATCCGCTACGTCAGGAAGTTCGTCTTGGACGAGATGTCGATAAACACTCAAATTACGATCCATCCGAAATGTAGGCATCAAATTCATTCCATAACAATGGCTCCTATGTTGAAATTGATCACCATGTACCACACATAGACATAATAAGAATGTAATACATTTCCATTTGAGAAATTCTGGTTCAAAATAAAATGTAGTACCACTTTAACAGGTACCATTTGTAGATATTTATATTGTCTGAAGTTCAGCAACAACAAAGTCAAAGACTAGGAAATTTGTAGACATTTATAGTCTAAGGTTCAGCATCAGATTCAGCATTACAGAATGAATAAAAGGAACAAAATAACTTGGAAAACGACGTGAACATAATGGAAAACAGGATGGCTTCGTAGATAGGTAGCCTTGAACATAATTTGCATGAGGTGATTACTTCTGGGTTCAATAAAAGACTCACAGACGACTACATTATTTCATATATGGAAAACTTGAATGAGAATAAGTATAAATCTACCTATCTATTAAGGCATTGTTAGGTCTCATCCGATTTTAAATTATAATCAGCTAAATAGCAAAAGGTATTTCTTACCAGGTTTGTTGTGAGTAAGGAAGGTTAGGTACCAGTGATGGCTGGATGAAAGCACAATTTTTTGTCCATAACAGGTTGCACAAGCTTCTTTTATTTCTGTGCTTTTGAAGGAACATGTGATAACAATAAAACAAGTTAAATTAAATGTAATTAGATCTACATTCAAGGAAAATTAAATGTAATTAGATTTACCTAAGGTTTCTTTGAACTTGTTTCCAACGGGCCTTTCCTACGAAGCTTCTTAGGCGCTCCTTTAGTTCTCGAGAATTTCGGATCCAAAATTTTATCTGTTGCATTTTTTTCAGCTTTGGTACTAAGCGAGCCTATTTGCACACTTTATTGGAAGAGGAGATTACTACATCAACTTGGTCTTGATCTCGGTGTAGATAAGCCAATGAATTGAAATTCAATCAATTCCATAATCAATCGGGTTCGTTCTTTATCATCTGCTACCAAGTCTACTATCCTTGCAAATGCAAGACACAATCAATCATAATGTAATTTCCCAGAATTACTAATCCAACCATCGTAATTGATTTTAACCCTTGTATAGGGTCGACTTACGTCTCTCATCCATCTCCTCAATATATACGCAGCAAGAAGTTTTGTAATATCATTACGAATCAATACCATTATCGCATGTTTGCATAATATTCCCCTAAACTCAAATAAGTGACGACTGCAAACAATATAACATATATCTCTTTGCAATGAAAGTGTAAAAATTGTTTTTTCACTACTTCATTGAATATGATATCCTCGCGTACCTCGTAATCCGTTGCCAAACGACCCTCTTGAGTAGAGATTGTTAAGGATGATGATGGATCGTCCACCAGTCACACTCATGGAGCCCAAGTCGAGCCAACTCTAGAACATTCCAACCGGTTGCTTGGTCCTCAAGTCTAGTATATTTATATTTATAATATGATATTACTATATTATACTTTCTTTATATTAGAAGATTTCGATTTCTTACCAATTGTAAATCTCTACAAATCTATATATATGACTTCATTGTACATCAATAATACAAATCATTATTCTCTATTTTATTATCTTTACATGGTATCAGAGCCCTTCCTCTAATGAGTCGTCTTATTTCCTTCTTCCAAAAAGTCGTCCCTTCTTTCTTTAATAACAAGTCATTCTCTCTGCTGCTTCAACAATGGCAGACACAACCAAAATCAATGAAGAAATTGATCTTACCAAATTTGCTGATTATGCTCCTCAAGCCGCTGTCCAGCCATTTGTACAACTAAACTCTGCCACACAAATTTCTCTTAAACTTACATCTTCAATCTATTTTTCATAGAAAGCTCAGTTCACCTTCCTTCTCTATAGTCTCAATCTGTTAAGCTATGTCGATGGAACATTCCCTTGTCCATCTGAAACCATTCCAACTCCCGGCACTAGTCCCCAAATCGAGCTGCCTTGTCATGGAAATGCCAAGACCAACTAATTCTACATGACATCTTGTCATCCTTGTCTAAGTCAATTATACCTCTCGTTTCTTCCTCTACCACCAGTTTAATAGCCTGGAATCGGCTTCATCAATACTTTGCGAAAAGGTCCAAGTCATACATCATTCACTTGAAGGATAAGCTTTCCCAAATGTCTCGTATGAACCAAACCATTACAGAGTTTCTCATTAAAGTCAAAACCATATCCGACGAGCTCAGTACTCTTGGAGCTCCTCCCTCCGACGAAGATCTTCTCATATATTGTACGCATGGCTTAGGCCCCGCTTACAAAGAAATAATACCAGTCTTACTCTCTAAAGATGATAAGCTCATCGATCATGAGACTTATCTTAGAGACCTTGATGGTGTTTCTGTCCATTCTACTACTGCTCGGTCATTCTCTAATAACCAAGCACCATCAAATTACTGTTCGTCTTCGTTCAATCAGAGAAACAGCTATGGCCGCTCACAGCAGCCGCCAGCCTCGTCTGCGCCAGGTCTATTGTCCTTTCTAAACGCCGCTGCCACTCTTCCTCGTGCCGAACCCGTGTACTGCCAATATTATACCCGAAGAGGCCATACAACCAAAGAATGTTGGGATCTTTTCCCACATCTTAAGACGCGTCACGGCTTAGTTAATACTACATTTGCTTCATCTAGTCAGCCTAATTGGACTGTAGACTCGGGTGCCTCTCATCACCTTACTTCGGACATGTCCAATCTTTCATTCACCAGACAATATGAAGGCCCATATGACATTATTCTCGGCGATAGCTCCACCCACTCTATTTCTTACAAAGGTAACTCGTCTCTCTCACCAAATTTCCATCTTATAAATGTTCTTTTTGTTCCTTCCATAAAGCGCAATATATTGTCTGTCTCTAAATTATGTCATACCAATCACAAATCTATTGAATTTTTTGTCTCACTTTCTTGTGAAGGATCTTCGCACGGAGGCACCGCTCATTCGAGACCAGAATCGCAATGATGTCTATGAATGACCAACATCTATTTCCTCCAACTCTCGTATAGTTTGCTCCACCACCACTACGTCCTCTACTACCTGGCATAGTCGCCTGGGTCACCCAGCTCACAAAATTACTCAACATTTATGTCGTCTAGGTTTACTTTCAATGTCTAGTAATTTTCTGTCAGATTTTTGTTGTGAGTCCTGTCTTTGTGTCAAGAGCCATAAACTACCTTTTAGTTAATCCAATTTACAAAGTCGTGGTCCTCTTAATGTCGTCTACTCCGACAAATGGGGGCCCAGTCCTATACCTTCTCCCGAAGGATTTCGTTATTATTTAATATTTGTTGATTTATTTTCCAAATTCATTTAGTTTTATCCTTTACAATTAAAATCTGATGTTCATAGTACCTTTTTAGTTTTTAAAACTTATGTCGAAAATCTTCTACATGCAAAAATTACGACCTTGTACACCAATTGTGGCGGTGAATTCACTGCTCTAAAATCTCTTTTTGAGTCATTTAGCATTCAACATATTAAGACACCTTCGCACACACCCCAACATAATGGGGTTGCTGAACAGCGGCACCACCACATTGTTGAGATAGGACTAACCATGCTTCGTCATTCTTTTGTTTCCCACTTTTATTGGCCATTTGCTTTTCAAACAGTCGTACATCTTATTAATAGACTTCCAACCCACGTCTTAGATCTCAAGTCTCCATTCGAGTTTCTAGGCGTCCCTCTAGCTATATAAACCTTCGTACATTCGGATGCCTTTGCTTTTCGTAGCTCAAGCCTTATACACACACAAAATTTGATGATAAATCTACTCCTTGTGTCTTTATTGGCTATGCAAAGCAAAGCCACGCCTATCTCTGTCTAGACCCCAAGACGTCTAGAATTTACACCTCCCGTCACGTCATCTTTGTAGAGTCTACATTCTCTTTTGCATTACCTTCCATGGCCGAGTCACTAGCTCCGTCTCCCCTACTAGTTTCTTCTAAATCAGTCCCTAGGCGCCAACGACTAGTCTTTAGATACTACAAACTAGCAGCCATCTTCTCCTAGCTCCTCATTCCCACAACCTCAGCCATTCATAGATGTCTCTCATATACCTTCATGCTCGACCAGTGTTGCACCCGCACAGACCCACGACTCTCCATCCACTGCTACTCTGCAATCGCCATCTGCTGCCACTCTAACTTCACCAGCAGCCTCCTCTCGTGCTGCCCGATCATCAGCAGTATTCTCTCCTCCTTCTTCTGCTCAATCCACTTCTGACTCTCGTTCTAGTAATAAGCAACCTGTTGATACTATATCAGCTGGACCTGCTCTTTGTCCTCCTCCAGTCAATTCTCATCTTATGCAAACTCATGGTAAGAACAATATTGTTAAACCCAAACGTCTATTAACTACCGTCACGCGTCATCCTTTACCTGATTCTGTCGAACCTACTTGCGCATCTCAAACACTTAAACTTCTTGCTTGGCGCCAAGAAATGTCATAGGAGATTAATGATCTTCTTCGCAATCATACTTGGTCTTTAGTTTCCTCTCATTTTTCTCAAAATGTTGTTGGTTGCAAATGGGTGTTTCGCATCAAACGAAACTCCGACGGGTCCATCTCCCGCTACAAAGCTCGTCTAGTAGCGAAGGGATTTCAACAACGACCCGGTGTCGACTATCATCATATCTTTAGTCCCGTCGTCAAACCTTCTACAATTCAAGTCATTCTCACCTTAGCTCTCTCTCGTAATTGGCATATTAAACAACTTGATGTCAACAACGCCTTTCTTCATGGCGTGTTGACTGAAGAGGTGTTTATGTCTCATTCACCTAGCTTTGTCGATCCCACATATCCATCTCATGTCTGCCGTCTGCAACAAGCCATTTATGGTCTGAAGCAGGTGCCTCGTGCCTAGTATACTACACTTAAGAATTTTTTAATTTTTTATGGCTTCCAAAATTCTCAAAGCGACGCCTCTCTATTTCTCTACTTCCATAACTCTATCTCTCTTTATCTACTTGTCTATGTTGATGTTATACTCGTCACCGGTAATAATCAATTTGCTCTCAACTCTTTTCTTACCAAGCTGTCCACTACATTCTCCATTAAGGATCTCGGCCACTTGAATTACTTTATTGGGGTTGAACTACTTCATACTCCCTCTGGTTCTCTTCTAACTCAGCACAAATATATTCGTGATCTACTTCATCGCACCAACATGACCGGTGCCAAAGAATGCCATACTCCCATGTCTTCTACCCCACCTCTTTGGCTTCTTGATGGATAGCCAGCTACGGATCCTACTCTTTATCGCCAAAATGTTGACGTTCTACAATATCTCTCTCTCACTCATCCAAATATCTCTTATGATGTTAACAAACTGTCCCAATTTATGCACAAACCCACTAAAACTCATTGGATTGCAGTCAAACGTTTTCTTCGTTATCTTAAATCCACCATTCATCATGGTCTATTTCTCAAACAGTTTCTCACTCTGTCTCTTACTGCCTTTACTGATGCCGATTGGGCCGACAATGTTGATGATCGCACTTCCACCTTCGTCTATATCATCTTTCTTGGTGGAAATGCCATCTCTTGGTACTCCAAGAAACAAAAATATGTTGTATGATCTTCCACCGAGGCTGAATATCATGCTCTCACTTCTTGTGCTTCTGAAGTCCTATAGCTTCACAATCTTCTTCATGAGCTTCGTGTCTCCTTACCCTCTAAGCCCAATAATCTATGTGACAATCTCAGTGCCACATATTTTTTTGTCAATCATGTCTTTCACTCTCGTATGAAACACATTGCCATAGATTACCACTTCATTCGTAATCATGTTTCCAATGGATCATTTTCTGTCTCATACATCTACAGTAAAGACCAGCTCACTGACATTCTCACTAAGCCATTATCTAGTACTGTCTTATGTCGTCTTCATTCTAAGATCAGACTTTCGGATGAGAGCTCCGTCTTGTAGGGGCATGTTAAGGATAATGATGGACCGCCCACCAGTCACACTCATGGAGCCCAAGTCGAGTCAACTCTAGAAAATTCCAACCAGTTGCTTGGTCCTCAAGTCTAGTATATTTATATTTATAGTATGATATTATTGTATCTCAAAAATTATATTTTCCTTGTATTATGATATTCCTATATTATACTTTCCTTATATTAGAAGATTTCAATTTCTGACCAATTGTAAATCTCTACAAATCTGTATATATAGTCGGTCATTGTACATCAATAATACAAGTCATTATTCTCCATTTTATTATCTTTAGAGAGATAACCTTACAATAAACTTTTCCAATAAATTCTTTTTGAAACTCACTAAATTTTGCGATGGTGTAATTTCTTTTGAAATTGTTTCTCCATCTCGTACTTAGTTGCACATGGGACCATTTGCTAAAATGACTTAAAATCTGCTTGAAACTCTTTTTCCACTTTTCTCCTTATTGCACACTCATATTGTTCAACAAATTGCTTTCAAGAGGTTTTCGAATATACATACCCATCAAAGAATGTATTTATACTCTCACTACGTTGAGTAGTAGACATACCCGCCCATAAACTAGTTTTCAAGAAACATGGAACCCACCAATTTCTATCTTTGTAAAGACCAAAAAACCAATCGTTCTCTTTTAAATTAAACATTTGAATCATTTGACTCCAACCCTCTTCAAAATCTGCAGGACTACGTGAATCATATACTAAACTTGTAAAGAAGAAAATATGAAACCCTTACTATTGTTGTTCTCAAAATTTTTAGGGAATTTTTTCATTATATGCCACAAGCACCATCTATGCTTTGTTGTTGAAAAAACGATATGAATTGTATTTTACATAGTCCTATCTTGATCGGTAATAATTTCATTGGGAGCCTGACCATTCATACATTCAAGCCATGTCCTCAATAACCAAACAAATGTCTCTATATCCTAGTTGGATACTAATCCACATCCAAGTAATGTTGATTGTCCGTGATAATTTACTCCAACAAAAGGGGCAAAATGCAAATCATATTTATTAGTCAAGTATGTAGTATCAAATGTCACTATATCGCCAAATTCCTTATATGCTTGTCTGTACCTATTATCTACCCAAAATACGTTCTTCAATCGACACTCCTCTTTTAAGTCTATACTAAAGTAAAAATCAGGACAATTGTTTGCATCTTTGAAAAATATGCCTGTATAGCCGCATCATCTCCTTCTCCAAGTCTTAACCATCTAACTTTTTCAATGTAGTTCCTACAATCCTTTTTGACACATGTCATCTTGTCATAACCACCTGCATCAACAACTGTTGAGTTAAAACTTTTGTGTAATAGAATTCCAGCTATATCATTACATTCAAGCTTCAGTTTCACATGTACAGTAACTTTTCAGTTGCATCTATACAATCTGGATTTAGAAGGGCTTGTTTCATGATTATGTTCAAGATGAACTATATTAATTCATCATATTCTACTAATCTCTGAACCCGCTGTCATTCTAGCTTTACACCCTATTTGAATAGTTGGTTAGGGCTTCAAGGAAGTGCTCGTAGTACTACTCCTTTGAGCTTCTCGACTACATGTTAATGTCACATATCTTACAATCCTATCATCATTCTTCCTTGAATTTCTTTTCTAATTGGATAACCTAGATGATAAGCGTATCTTTTGTAAAATTCGAAAACTTCGTTGTCGTCCTTAAACTTCATTCCAACCTTAGGCACAATTACACTATTTTCTCCTAAGATTTCATCATCCAATATGTTCACATTCTCCCTTACTGTGTCATTATCAGATTCTCCAATAGTTTTGTCATCTATAACTACAACATTCATATTGACCATCTCATCATCAAAATAGAAATTATGATTTCCTGGATATAAACAAAAAATTGAATGAACACACCAAATTTATAGAAAGTACATATTAAATATTAAAGAAGCTAATAATACCATAAATACATTTTGGACATTTTTCTTCAATAAATTGTAGAAAATCCTACCATTTTTTCATTTAATATTTGAGCCTTCTTCTTCCGAAAATCCCACTAGCCCATAAAAATATTTGACAAAAAATTGGTATTCTTGTGTATCATTTTGGCAGGCGAATATAAAGTTCGATATTTTGAATTTTCCTTCACATAAAATGGGACTGAAGCATTTACCTGTATCCATGATTCGATCGATGTGATCAGAGATGGAAGAAGCGCGACAAAGATGGAAGATAAGTGCTGGAGATTAATTTTTGCCGGTCAATGGATGTTTTCACAATCTCATCACGTTGCTTATGGGTAGATTACTTTTCCAGTGCTATTCAAGCTTTTGGGCTGCTTTTCCCTATACTTTTCCTGCTTTTGGGCTGGAACATTTTCATTATGTGGCAAAATTTATTTTTCATTTATTTTAGGGATAATTGCATATTTGGTCCCTAACTTTTTAAAAAAGTTAGAGATATACCCATAACTTTTAAAAATAGCATCAGACATTCTCAACGTTTGAAAAAATAGGCATGATAAGTTCTTTATGACGAAATTGCCATTCCCTTTAAGTAAACAAAAAATAAAAGAAAAAAATGATTGAAAAATAACGAAATGTATCCAAAAAAATAAAAAATAACAAAGTGGCCATCTTCTTTATCAAACCTCAAAAAATGAGAGGAAAATCTTCTTCAAAGTAAATCAATACTAAAAATAGTAGAGTGGAATTAGAAAATCAAGAAACCCATATCATCGACCGCCGCCGCAACCACCACCACAAAAATAGCCAGCCGTCACCTCCACCGCCACCACAACATTAGAAAACCATTCTCTACATCCTCCTAAAACCCCACAACCACATTCCACCATTCCCTCCATCAACCACCAACCGCACACTATCATTGGAAGAGAAACAAAATATAAAATGTATTGAGAGAATTGTGCTAACTAATTCATGAAAAACAAAAGTTCAATTTTTTTAGTCTTCTAATTTCTCTCCTTTCACTCTCACTATTCACTTCCACTATCAACTCAACCTCTTTTCAACCTCATTGTTCTCTACTTTGAAGAATGCATTGGTTTTATTGGAAAAATCAATTGCTAGAGGGTTAATTTTACTAACGGTCGTAGAAGTTATCATAAAATTTTTAAATGGTCACTGAAGTTTAAAAGTTGCAGCCCTAGTCACTAAAATATATAATCCTTTCTCAAACGGTCACTCTGTTAAGTTTCCAATTTAAAATAATGACGTAGCACCTTTAAGTGATGACATGGCACACAATAGACCGTTATTTATTGTATGACAGTCCCTGTACTTTATATAATATTTACTTTAGTCTTTATATTTTTAATTATCTTTCAGTTAAGTCTTTTAAAAATTGCATCTTAGGTCCTTAATCTTTTTACATCTTTACACTTTGGTCTCCAAATTTTCAATTCTTTAAGTTACATCTTCCAAAAATTGCATCTTAGGTCCTTCAACTTTTTACATCTTTAAACTTTGGTCTCCAAATCCTTGATTTTAGTGGCCAAAATAAGTACAATTTTAGGGGGGTGTATTTAATCTAGACTTTTAAAGACTTTGATTGACATTTTTCAAGTGACTGACTTTGATGGATTTCATTAATTTTTATTGACTTTTATAGATTTTAATAGACTCCTACGAACTTTTATGGATTTATATAGATTTCATTTTGAAATATTTTCCTAGACTTTCACAAATTTTTATGAACTTTTATAGACTTTTTTTTAATTAAAAATTTTGAATATAAAAAATTTAATATCCCACAATTAAAAAAAATGTCGCAAGAGAAAAGTCTAGTAATAATTTATTTAATTGTATTAATATTATTAAATTCATAAAAAATGTTCTATTTAATTGTTACAAGTAACTACGTCAAAAGTTAATGATATAAATTATTAACTCACTCTATTTTTTTCTTTTGAGTAAAATTATAAACTTTCAAATGGCTTGTGGATAAATTCAAAAAATAATGGCATACAATTCTTTTTAAAAATATTTTCCAACAAAAAAAATTATCCATTTTATAATCTTCCTTATTATATTTAATAATCTATAGGTAACATATCAATATTAATCACGACAATTGCATAATAAATAACCGAAGTACCAATTTACAAAGAAAAAAATGCAACCATTATATAGCAAAAACAAGAATGAAAATGAAAAAAAATATATATTAATAAAAAACTAATTTTTAACCCGATGAAATTCATTAACAAACTATAATCAACAATTATATAAGAATTTAATTATAAATTTATCTTGTTTTTAATGAAAAATGAAAAAACGATGAAAAAAAGAGAGAAAAATAGTTATGGGAATATTGAAAAAAAAAATCACATTGTCTCTAAAGTTCATAGAAGGAAAAAAAAATGAAAAAATGGTTAGGAGAATATTGAAAAGAAAAAAAAATCAAATCGACTACAGATAAAAATATTAATATTCTTTTTCATAAAAAATATTGGTAATTAATCATGGTTATAGGATTTGTAGAAGGAAAAAAGAAATAAGAGGAAAAAAATAGTTAGGAGAATATATTGAAGAGGGAAAAAAATCACATTACAGAGAGAAAAATATTAATCTTGACTCTACAATTTGTTGAAGAAAAAAAAATAGAAATGTTGCATACAGAAAAAAAAATAAGAAAATGAATTCCCCCCCCCCCTACCTCCCCCCAAAAGTCTTTCAAAATCTTAGGCTGTGTTTGATTGCAAGTGGAAAATTTGGGTGGAAAGAAAATATTTTCCATGGAAATGAATTACCAAGAAAATTTGGATTGAAAAATGTTCCATGGAAAATAAATGGGTTGGAAAAGGTTAACAAATTTTCTATGGAAAATAAATTATCCTATCCCACAAAGAAAATATTTTCCTTGAAAACAAGGAAAATATGGCCAAAAATAGAAAATATGGAAAAAAAATTTCCATGGAAAAACAAAAGTTGCAATCAAACGAAAGATGGAAAATAGGTGAGAAAATACATTTTTCATGGAAAATTTTGCCAATCAAACAGACCAAACCTGGAAAATTGGTGGAAAATTTTCATTTTCCATGGAAAATTAAAGGAATCAAACACAGCCTTAAGGGTGAATAAGAGAGAAATTGTGATATCGTTTATTTATACATTGTGCTTTAAAGTTTGTACATATAAAATGATCTATAAAATCATTAAAAGTCATCGACATTTTGAATACCCCTGAATTTCGTAGGATTTTAAATTGTCTGAATTAAATATCGCATGATTTTATAAAACTTTTTAAAAGTCTTTATAAATCTATATTGAATACCTCAAGACTTTTATGGAATTTAAAAAGTCTAAATCGAATATACCTAAACTTTTAAACTCTATAAAAATCTTTAAAAATCTTATCAATTCTTAATTGAATACACCCGCTTTAGTGGTCAAAATAAGTGCACTCTCAATTAAATCATTGACTTTACACTTGAGTTTTCACCTAAACGAACAAAATAACATAATTAAAAAATAAACTGCTTGACAGAACTCACAAATGTCCACTTTTAGTAGTCAAAATAAGTACAAAATAAATGATAAGTGCAGGTTTTGTCAATGTACTTTTTGTCAATAAAATATATTTTTGTCTATTTTTGACAAAAATAAAGTAGACATTTGTGAGTTTTGTCAAGTAGTTTATTTTTTAATTATGTTATTTTGTTCACTTAGGTGAAAATTAGAGTGTAAAGTTAAGGATTTAACTGACGTGCACTTATTTTGACCATTAAATTTGCACTTATTTTTGCTACTAAAATTTGCAATTATTTAAAATACAATTTTTGGAGGACTTAACTGAAATATATTTGAAATTTTAGGGACCAAAGTGTAAAGATGATTAAGGTCCTAAGATACAATTTTTGAGGACTTAACTAAAAGATAATTAAAAATATAAGGACTTAATTGAATATTATATAAAGTATAAGGACAAAATACACATTCGACGTTCAATTTTTTGTGGAGGCAAAAATTGGAACTGGCTTTGCTTTTGGTTTTGGCTTCTGATTCAACTTGGCTGCTGCATCGATTGGGAAAATAAAAATAAATAAGAGACACGGAGATTTGCTTTGAAGAAGATTTTCTAATTCCACTTCACTATTTTTAGTACTGATTTGCTTTGAAGAAGATTTTCTTCTCATTTTTTTAAGTTTGATAAAGAAGATAACCTATTGGGATGGCAAAAAAACTCGTCGGCTTGTGGACTTGCTGGCTCGGTCCATAAAAGCTCAGTCTAGCTCGCACTCGTCTAGAGACGAGTACATGCTAGGGCTGAGTTCGTTCGACTCGACAAAAAAACGAGCTGGCTCGTGGGCACGAGCCCAAAAGCACATGCCCAACAGTCACTTAATCGTGACCGTTGGATGAACATCTTGTTTTTTTGTTTTGTTTTTTAATTTCATTATTTTTATATAAAAACTCATATTCTTATTTTAATAAAAAAAAATTGTACACATAACATCTTTTTCGTGTACAATTTTAATTCCGCCTACTTTCAAAGTAATCGGTCTGAAGTCCGAAAAAATGAGGAGGGTTTTCAATATTTAATTTTCAACATAAAAGATTCCGAATATTGTATTTATTTCTCATTTTTAAAATTTATAAAATGAAAAAAAAATAAAAAATTTTAAGGGCCGAACCGAGCATAGATTTTGGGGATGAGCCGAACTCGTATTTTATAGGCCGAGCCATTGCCATGTCTAATAACCTATTTATTACTTTTTATTTATTTATTTATTTTACTACATTTGGTTATTTTTTAATTTTTTTTGTTTATTTAAAGGGAATAACAATTTCAATATAAAAAGACTTATTATACTTATTTTTTTAAATGTTTGGGATGTCCAGTGCTATTTTTAAAGGTTAGAAGTATATCTCCAACTTTTTTGAAAGGTTGTAAACCTAATATGCAATTATTTCTTTATTTTATTTTATTTATTGTATCACATAGACAGGTGTAAATGTGGTAGTAAATGAAAGTGTACACATAGTATTTCCCATTCTCCAATGCCATAAATATATTTTTGAATAGAAGAACATCTAATAATATTAAATAAATCGTATCTTTTGACAATTTATAACAATTTGTATTTCAGACGTACATTATTCATGTTTAATGTGCAATAAGTAAGCAGAACGATAATTTCTATAGCTTGACATGATCGATAGGTTTAGTCCATCTCGACCGATTTATTTGTTCACAACCAATGACCATTTAGATTGCTAATCGCAAACACCTAGTTTGGCATGGATTCCATCGTTTTATATACAACATGAATTAACACGAACTATGCCGTCATATTTCAACGCGCTTTTTGTCACTAGCAACATTTGAAACTATTTTTGGACACTTGGTAGGAATTGACTATTGCTAGTATTGAATATTAAATTTATTCGAGCACAATATATTTAGTTACTAAAATTTATTTGAAAAGTAGAAATCTATTATTGAATATTTTCTTTAAGGACTATAAAATCTTTAAAGTGTAAATATTTAACAACCAATTTAATACAAAATCAAGGTTACCAAGAGAAATTTTGAGAAATTTCAACCATATTTTCTTTTGGACTTATTTTCAAGTAAAATTTCTGCTTCTTAGTACATTTGATTTATTTTTAAAATAAATAAATTTATTTTCGTTTTAAATCTCCATCAATTAAAACATTATTTATTTTAAGAATCACGACAAATATATTGCACGTGGAGGGATTCAACTAACAATTATTAGTGCATTTATGGCTGGCTATAATTAGCTTCGAATTGTTCAGTCCCATCAAATGATTGATCACAAATCAGTTTTGATGTACCAGGATTACCAGAATAAATTGACTCTGAATATTTTCATAATCAAAGATGCATTAAAGGTAAGCAAAGATCACATAAAGAAACAAAAATGGAAAAACACTTTGAATTAGTTGTAAGTGCAGTTAAAAACGTTACTTTTAAGAACGCACTGGAAATTATGGAACATTGAAGCTGTAAATGCATAAAAGAAAACTGAAAACAGAGAGAAAAAAGGTTGTTGAGCATTTATGATCCATTTAATAGGCAAAAGTAAAAAAGAAACTATTTTTCATATAAGTTAAAAAATAAGAACTAATATTTTTCATGAAATTGGCCAAAAACAAGCTTAAATTAGTTCTACTTAAAATTCATTTTCTTTTACCACTTTTGTATCAAATTTTCAAAATAGGAATTGAATTACTCGAATATGATGTTTTTCATAGAAAAAGAGGTAATCAAACGGATTAGACTGTCAGTGGTGTACAAAAGTTCTAAGAGGGAGGGGGCGGGGGGTTGTCACGTGGTGTTGTCTGTAAAGAAGATATAATATGAGATATACTGCAAGCTTTTGAAAAAACAAATCCCACTTTTTTGTTTTTGTTTTTCTCTCGGATTTGTTTTCAGTTTTGCATTTGGTGACTCCAAAAGGAAATTTTAATGGATCAAAACTCCCACTTTATTTGTTTTCTTTCATGTTTGTTCCAGTTTTTACAATTGGAAACTTGATAAGGGTACTTTAATTGATCATTATATTTACATGGTAAGTACATAAAGATCATTATTTTCCAACTTTTTTTCAAGCTCCTTTTCACCTTTTCACCTTTCAGTTTGAATTTAATTCAATTTACTGTACTGGAATTAAAATTTTACCTACATATCTGGTGAATCTGATATCTATTTTAAACTTTTTGAACTTTTAATTCAATCTACTTTACTTGAATTAAAAAGTAGAGTAGATGTTCTTATACCTTGAGACAATCCAAAGGGCACTTTTTTTTTTGTCCATTACATCATCTTTCAAGAATGTGGACCTTATTAAAAAACCCACAAATTTAAAAATAATTGTTCAGTATTATACATATTTCTCCCTTCAAGTTGGTAGGAATTTGGCATGTCAGTAATCGGGTAAAGCATTTATATGTTATAAAAAAATAAAACAATTAGTATTGTATGTATAGGCGTATATAAAGAAGGAGGGTTTGATGATCCTCAAATCTCCTCTATTCCAGTAGGCTCAGGCTGGTGTGACTGATTTGATAATGCAGCTGTAGTTGAGTCATGTGATGTTGGCTTTCTTGCCCACAACATTTGTACATTCTCTCATTTTTACACTATTAATGTGTGTTTTTACATTTTTTACTTTGTTTTTATACCACCTTTTTTGTAATATAACTGTGTGAAATTTAGAACTGTGAAACTGTAAGAATTTCTATAGATTTAAGGGTTTTTACCTCTCTTTATCTAAATTGCTTTGCACATTTCGTACTGTTCTTTTCTTCCTTAATTTAGGGAAAGCACAGAGCGTGGCATCAGGTGCTTTCACTCATTGTCAACCACATAAAGAAAGAACCCGAACAAATGGATGAGCTTTAATTTATTTGGCATTCACATTTATTTTGGTAGGGAAGAATTAGAGTTGTTGGTTCTTTCATTGTGCAAATAAATTTCAGTGTTCTGAAATGCTCAAAGTGGGCAAATGTTTGTTGCTTTGTATTTATTTCCAGTTGGAAATTAGAGTTATTAGTCGGTGGCATTTAGGTGTTTTCTTGTAATATAACTTCATCTTTTTATTTGCTAATTCCATTCCTCTGCACGTTTGTCATCATTTTTTGTGTTGTTTCAGTGGGGATCTGCACTTAAATTTCGGTGGTTATTGGCAATTTAAGGCAAAGATTGTATTCAAGAACCATGGATCTTGACTATGGAAAGTGTTGGGGCGCTTCAAGGGTTAGTTCTTTCACAGTTCCTTGCTCTATTTCAGACAGTTTTAAGGCGTGGGGCATGTTTGGTACATGATATTAGATAGGATTGGACAGATCAAAGAAAAGAAAAAGAAGTTAAAATTTTGCTTTATATACTGTTCAGTCCTATCTGTGAATCTTCTGTATATGGTTTGCGGATAGCAATTTGCAGTTACATGTTATAATTTCAATTCTACATTCTTAGCTGGGATATATTCTTACACTAGTTTTCCTTAATTTTTCAGAAAGACTCTTGGAAGACCACTCTGCTATTAGCTTACCAGAGTCTCGGTGTAGTATATGGGGACCTAAGCATTTCCCCTCTTTATGTGTACAAGAGCACATTTGCAGAAGACATTCATCACTCAGAAACAAATGAAGAGATTTTCGGAGTTCTTTCGTTCATTTTCTGGACCCTAACTCTAGTCCCTCTGTTCAAATATGTTTTCGTAGTTCTTCGAGCAGATGACAATGGAGAGGGTAAGTATCTGAATTGATTGAACACATTGCCACAATTCGTTCATGCATTTGATCTTTGTTATTCATTGTTGTAGGTGGTACTTTTGCTCTATATTCCCTGATATGCAGGCATGCTAAAGTTAGCCTTCTTCCAAACGGACAAGTGGCCGACGTGGCTCTCTCTACGTACAAACTCGAGCAGCCTCCCGAGACAAAGAATAGCTCAAAAGTGAAGTTAGTGCTTGAAAAGTATCAATCATTACACACTGCTTTATTAATTCTGGTTCTTCTTGGTACTTGTATGGTCATTGGAGATGGACTCCTGACTCCAGCAATATCTGGTAGGTAGCTGGTTTTCTATCGGTTATGCATGCTTTATTTCGATACTCCGGTCTTAGTTGCTGACAAATAAGTTTTCCATTGTGCAGTTTTTTCTGCGGTTTCGGGGCTTGAATTGTCAATGTCTAAGGATCACCACCAATGTAAGCTTCTTTCTTATACCTGTTGTGTTTTTCTAACTGAACCGCATTCGAGGCTTATAAAATATGTTCAAGCGAAAATGCGACTAAAGCGTGTTCAAACGGTATAGTCGAAAGATGTCCTATTTTTGTTATTTTCAGTTTAACTTTGGGGAGTGTTCTTTTTTAAGATTGAATCTAGAATCATCTAATACCAAAATTGATTTTGAAAATCAAAAGTGCAATTTTCCATTAGGCTTAATACATTATGCATAAAATTTTGATGTTCTTCACGGCAATACTTGGAAGATGTTACTATTCTACAGCTTTTTCTTTCACAATTCTTTTTTAGATCAGTAAAGAAGTTTTTGTGCACAACTATTATGGCAAAGTCAGCAATCCAAAGAAATGATGAGGGCTAGTGACTTACATTTGTATCCATTCCCCTTTTGCAGATGCGGTGATTCCAATCACTTGCTTCATCTTAGTGTGCCTGTTTGCTTTACAACACTATGGCACACATCGCGTTGGTTTCTGTTTTGCACCAGTTGTATTGATTTGGTTGCTATGCATCAGTACGCTTGGCTTGTACAATATTTTCCACTGGAATCCGCATGTTTATCAAGCGCTTTCCCCATATTACATGCTAAAGTTTTTGAAGAAGACGAGAAAAGGAGGATGGATGTCGTTGGGTGGAATTCTATTGTGTATTACAGGTAAACTCACTACATGTTTACAAGGAACAATTTCAGCTTTGACATCCTCAGTCCTGCATGAAAGAATGGGTATCAAATTTTGTGTAATGTTTCTCCGCTCGTTTTGCAGCTGCTGCAGCATATAATGCTAAGTTCTTATATTAGAAAAGAAACTTTAACTCTGTCTGTAAACAAGTAGTGGATATCGATACAAGTGTTGGTTGCATGCGAGTTGCCATGGCCAGGCTCTATTTGCTGCTAGCAAATTTATCAATTTACAAAACAAGTATTATATGCGTAGCCTTGTTGAACTCTTTCGACAAACTATTGCGGAGGTTGAGAAAAACCAAGTGCAAGATTAGACATAAATGAAGAGGGAATTCCTTCAATGAAGTGATAAACCCACCAGATCAAAGATTTCTTCGTGCCAGTCAAATAATTTATGTTGGAGCCTTGGAGTCATTTTAATTTCAGTTGTTTAAATCGTTAAAAACATAATATTCCATTTTATATGGCTTACCTAGTGTGTAGTTCAATGATAAGGATATACTGATTCACATACAACTTGGATATGTATGCATGAGAGTTTGAAAGTTGCAGTTTTTCTCCATAGCTGTATACATGTGTGGAGTGTAGTTCAATCCAGCAATTATCATCTTTATTGCGGTGTTTACAGGTTCCGAAGCAATGTTTGCGGATCTCGGACACTTCTCCTATGCAGCAATTCAGGTACACTTCATTATGAACCATTTTTATCCCTTTTGACTGCTGCAATTTTGGGGTTTGAAATTTCGTTAATTCTTTATTTTTTCCTGAGTCGTAGAAAGATTTTTTCTGAACTCCTAAAATGATTGTCCTTAAGTTCTACTGCAGATTGCTTTCACCTTTTTGGTCTATCCAGCACTCACATTGGCTTATATGGGTCAAGCAGCATACTTGTCAAGGCATCACCACAGTATTCATAAGATTGGATTCTATGTCTCAGTTCCTGGTATGACTTTGTCACCGGGAATGCATCTTTAGACAGCAGAACGATGTACCATGTTTATATCACGAAAGGGTCGATTTTCTGCTTTCCTTCGAGCTTTATTTTTTCCCAGAGGTTTCAGTCAAAATTAACCACATAGCATCATGATCAAAAGCAAAGTCCTTCCTCACTCATTTATGGCTGTGCAATACAGTAGAATTTTATTCTTATAATGCTAATAATGTTGTCTCCCAACGTTTTGCTACAGAAAGTGTAAGATGGCCAGTACTTGCAGTAGCAATACTTGCTTCTGTGGTGGGAAGTCAGGCAATCATCAGTGGAACGTTCTCTATAATTAACCAGAGCCAGTCGCTTGGTTGTTTTCCAAGGGTCAAAGTTGTTCACACCTCTGATAAGATACATGGCCAAATATACATCCCTGAGATCAACTGGACGCTCATGATTCTCTGCATTGCTGTAACTATTGGATTCCGAGATACGAAACACATGGGAAACGCGTCAGGTAAGTCATGCACAACTTAACTCTTCTTGCAATAAACCATTAGGTATCAACTCAGGGCCTTTCTACAACGAACTAATTATTACTAGGCAGCCTTTCTCTTTATGTAACTCCAGTGTAATCCTTGAACTTATACATGTTTGGTAAGGAGGATTCAACAGCACTTAACAG
Source organism: Forsythia viridissima (assembly GCA_030279155.1). Lineage (NCBI taxonomy): Eukaryota > Viridiplantae > Streptophyta > Magnoliopsida > Lamiales > Oleaceae > Forsythia > Forsythia viridissima. The sequence continues at coordinate 33,423,488 of CM059034.1, read as the reverse complement.
TGTTAAAGAATAAAAAAAAATTAAAATGTTGTTTACCGTAGTGTCCAGTCATGTCTAGTATTGCATAACAAACATACTCATACATCATAAAATGTACTGTAAGCATTATGTTTGAATTGCAGGATTGGCCGTAATGGCGGTGATGCTGGTGACTACTTGCCTCACATCATTGGTCATTATCCTCTGTTGGCACAAACCTCCAATTGTGGCCTTATGCTTTCTGCTTTTCTTTGGATCCATTGAATTAATGTACTTCTCTGCTTCCATGATAAAGTTCCTTGAAGGTGCTTGGCTTCCCATCCTCCTCGCTCTATTCCTTGTCACCGTCATGTTTGTTTGGCACTACGCGACTATTAAGAAATACGAGTACGACCTCCACAATAAGGTTTCATTAGAGTGGCTATTAGCCTTAGGTCCAAGCTTAGGCATTGCTCGGGTGCCTGGCGTTGGCCTCGTGTTCACTGATCTCACATCGGGTATCCCTGCCAACTTCTCTCGTTTTGTCACCAATCTCCCTGCCTTCCACCGTGTCCTTGTATTCGTTTGTATAAAATCAGTTCCAGTGCCGTTTGTTCCCCCAGATGAGCGATACCTTGTGGGCCGTGTGGGCCCTCCAGCTCATCGCTCGTATAGGTGCATTGTCCGTTATGGATACCGGGATGTTCACCAGGATGTCGACTCTTTCGAATCTGAACTTATTAATAGGCTGGCTGATTTCATCCTCTATGATTGGCACAAGTCACGTGGCATTACAGATACATGCATCGATGGTTCTCGATCCGGTGCATCATCGAGCGAATGTCAATTGGCCGTGATAGGAACAGTGACATTCTCCGGCATAACAGCCTTCGATATCAAGGGAAGCATACAACCGGCAAGTGTGTCTGTCGGGTTCCTGACAACCGACAGTATATCAGATGCAATTGAAATGGAGCCTGTCAGTGTTGTGGAACGACGAGTGAGGTTCGCCATCGATAACGAGTCGGAGACAGATACAAGATCGGAAACGGATGTTCGACTGCAAGAGGAGGTACAAGATTTGTATGCAGCTCAACAAGCTGGAACTGCATTCATTCTTGGACACACACATGTAAGGGCAAAACAAGGATCATCTCTCTTGAAGAGGCTGGCCATTAATTTTGGCTATAATTTCCTCAGAAGGAATTGCAGGGGGCCAGATGTTGCACTAAAGGTGCCACCTGCGTCTCTCCTCGAGGTTGGCATGGTTTATGTTGTGTAAGCAATGACTTGAAATATTGCTATTGCTCCTCTTGTACAGTGTAGTGATGTTCAATGTACAAGAAATCTGATTTTGCAAAATTTATAGAGAATTTCCCTAAAAAAGGGACACATATAGCACTATATTTGATACGTGTCTAATTTTTTCCCCTCCCCTTGTTGGACTAGATGAAGGTTAAACTACTTAATTATTTATGTCCTAATATATGTGGTTAGCTTGGATAAAATGTGCCATATAAACATTTGAATGCCACTTTAAGAGGACCAATTCACTATTCACACTTTTCACGATCCAAATTGAATCGGCTTGGATCAGTTTGATATTTTCACGCTTGTACAACCAAAAAATGCTAAAACCATACTATTCGTAGAGGGAAAAATCAGAACATAGTTGGTAATCAACAAATGATTCGATGAGGAAGTAATCATAAAAAATACAAGATTTTATCTGTCTGAAAACCTACTATCATTTTTTAATTTAACTCAAGATTTTATCTTAACAATCTTCGATCAATCAAAAACCTCAAAACCCACTATCTTCGTTCAACATTAAGCAAAAAATAAAAAACCAATTTTGAATGCACCTGACTCAATTTCGAAACAAGAGAGAGAGGGAGATGGGTTCTTGCTTCTTCTAGCGAGAATAGAGACGAAGAGAGAGAGAGATGGCGACAGCCGAGGGCTGCACTGCACTTCTTCTTTAGGCAGAGTTCTTTTTTTTTTTGGCTCTTGACATTTTGGTGGGTTGTGTAAATTTGTAAGTTGGAAATTTCAAAGGAGCCGTTATGTTATGATTTTATCTTTTTTGTTTTATTTTTTTAATTTAAAATTTTGAATTATAAAATTAAATCGATATATCTATATATTGTTAACATTGGAAAATGGTTTGTAGTGATTCCAAGCCAACTTAATAATTAGTGTTGAAGTCGACTATGACCGTAATGAGTGGTAGATAGGTAAGTACATGTAGGAAGACTTGATTGTATAATATTTGTAAAAGTGCTTTTATTTTAGCAATTGAATGTCCGAACTGTTGGACATTTATATTTTCTATTTATAGAAAAATATGTGATGATTACATGCATTTAATGCCAAGCTCAGCATTAAATGCCTACAAGACATCTCCTTTTTGGGTATTTAATGTGAAGTGATGTCCGCATTAATTAGGGTAGCTGGTCTGACATTTGGGAAAACGTGGCATTGATGACAATAGCATAGTAATGGTTGACTGCTGCTTGACGTCTGACCTAAAATAGGCTGGGTAAGAACTGATGAAGTAGGACCTCATGTGGTAGGACTTCCATAGGTAGGGAGGCCCCTCACCATATTAGATAGGTAGGACATTTTTGGTAGGACCTCCTTCAATAATCTGCTAGGACATCCATAACGGGCTTGAAGAATCATTGGTTGCCATGATAGGTCAGATCTGATGTCTGACATATGAGAAGACATGCAATACTGATGACGTGAGCTTAACCACAAGACTTGGATGAGAGGTCTTCCGACCTGGAGTAAGACTTGAGTGGGAATGAGGTCCGACCTGGAGTATGACCCGACTGGGAATGAGATATGACATAAAGTAAGACCTGTTTGGGAATGAGATCCGACCTGAAGAAGACCCGCTGATGTAACAGATCAAATTGGATATAAACATATATTGTTATGAATTAAAGAAAATAATAGAAGAGAAGAGAGAGAAATTGTAAATTCTATTATAATAATAGACCCATTTATATGGGATTTCAAATACATGTAAACTAGGTAATAAAAATCTAACTATGATTATCAATATTATTTTTCATATTTTACAACACTCCCCTTTTGATAGCCATTAGTACAATAACTGCTTTGTTATTGGAGGCGGAGGAAGTGGACTCTTTGTCAATTGTGCAAGATTTGGAGTCTGACTTTACTTTCTCTCCTCTAGCCGAGTTATTACATGATGTCTCTGCTTTAATTCACACTTTATGCCGGGCCCCATGCCAGTATATTCCTCGCGAGGGAAATTGTGTTGCACACGAACTTGCTTCGGCTTCTTTTGCTTTGTCAAATTCTTTTTGGACGAATTGTATCCCGATCTTTCTCTCGCCCCATATTCGGGGAGATTTGTCTCAATAAATTGTTTTTTCATCAAAAAAAAAAAAAATATTATTTGGTAAAAACTCAATGAGACAAAAAATAACAAATGAAAGAGAAAAAAAAATTATATAAAAAAAATTTGAAGTAATTAAATGCTGCCTTGTTAAAATTTTATCAGAAACCCAATGAGACAAAACTTTAACAAAGGAAAAAGAGTACAGTTACTTCTCCTGATTTCAATCAATGAAAATTATTGTATCGAGTTATCCATATCTTGTGCATCAATGTCTTCAATACCACCATCTTTTTAAAATTTGTATAAAACAATTCTGGTGAAATGTGCTCCATGTTATAACCTCCAATCAATATCATCTTTATATACTATCTTTGTTTGATTGTAATCAACATGATAGTCTAGTCTGATACAATTAAAATAATCACTGTCCATAATTTTAACTAATCTAACGGTTTATATGTATTAAAACATTTATTCGGATGTGGGTATAAAGATTTTAAATTTTTTAATTGATTTAAACTTTTAGAATAGCTTAAATTAAGGATCGTGATTATTTGTCAATTTTATTTGTAAAAACAATGGTCCCCATATATATATACTAGTTTTTTATACGTGCGTTGCACGTAGACATTGCGTGAATATATACGTATAAAACAAAAAATATTAAATATATAATACGTAAATAACAAATATGAAAAACATATTTTTGAACACACTATTTAATACAAGTAATTAAGTAAAATGTTGAAATTCTTTAAACCAAATAAACACATAACTCGTACAAAAAAAATTAAATAACTAAGATTTGTAAACGACATTTGGATGTTGGTAAAATGATGTGGTAAAATGACTATTTTTATATTTTTATTGAATTGCAACACTTCGATAATTTGAATTAGACCAGATCCTCATTCTTCAAATTTAGGTCCAACTTTTTTAACTTTTTTACTAATGACCCAAAAGCCAAAGAATTGTGTACAATTTGCTTATAATATCAAATAAAAAAAAAGATTTGTGAAAAATTGAATAAAAATCTAGACGAATATGCAAATATTAAAAAAAAAAAAAACTAAGGAAAAAAATAATTTGTAATGTGTATAATTTGCTTATAAGATAAAATAAAAAAAGAATTATTAAAAAATTGAATCAAAATGTGTAAAATAAGGAGAAAAAGGAAAATGGGCTAAAGTCCACGTACCAAAATTGAGGGGAGGGGGGGGGGGGGGGGGGAATAGTTTGAAATGGGCTAAAGCCCATTAACCACAACTGATTAAAAAAAGGAAAAAAAAAATTTGTCTGGGCAAAAAAAAAAAAAAAGAGCTTGGTATGTGGGCTACAATTGAGGGGGGGGGGGGGGGGGGGGGAAAGAGTTTGAAATTAACCACAATTGATTAAAAAAGGAAAATAAAAATTGGCTCCTTCTTGACGAGTAACTTGACAAGAAGAAGGGAAAAAAAAAGTTATTCTTGTCGAGTTACTCAACAAGAACAACAAAAATAAAAAAAAAATAAAAAAGTTTTTCTTGTCGAGTTATTCGACAAGAACAACCCGAAAAACAAAAAATTGTTTTTGTCGAGTTACTCGACAAGAAAAAAAAATGTTATTGGGGAGAGGGGGGAATTGTTCTTGTCGAGTTACTCGACAAAAAAACAAAAAACAAAACAAAAAAATAAATAAAAAGAATTGTTTTTGTCGAGCACCCAAAAAAACACACAAAAAAAATTTGTTTTTGTCGAATTACTCAGCAAGAACAAAAAAAAAAAAGAATTGCACTGGTCACCCAAAAAAAATATTTGTTCTTAATCAATAAGAAAAAATATTTGTTCTTGTCGAGTTATAAGAGTAACTCAACAAGAACACCAAAAAAAATTGTTGTGTGCTTGACAAGCATAAAAACCAACTAGAGCGTAAAGGAACGGTCAAGAAGAAAGTTAACTGACTTCCATTTTGTGCAATATCAGTGCTACTTGGATCTTTGAATGAAGGCCTTTGAGGAGAAAGAAACAAAGCAGTGGGTTCACCCGAACCTAAGAGCATTCTACACATCAGTAACTCAGAGAAGTTCTTACCCTTTTGGACCAATACACAAGAAAAATTCTGGTTCCACATTAGGCAAGGGGACTTGTGGATTTGAGATTAAGGCTTGTTAGAGCTTAGTAAAATTAAACAAGATAATTAAAAACCAATTCCTTAACTATTATATACCAAACGTTCATTGAGTAAAACATAATAGGGGCACAAATTCAGGTAGGAAGGATGTACCAAGCCACTGTCAACTTCCTTCAGTTTATAGCAAGCAACCATAGCTTCATGGAGTAGATTAAACAGAAAGTGCCAATATAGGTTGGTATATAACCACCTGAAAGAGGTGTTGTGGGATCAAGTAAGTATTTTGTGAATGATCAATAGCTCCACATATTGAATACTTATTGGCGAGTAACATAGTCTGAAGACCATCATATTTCATACAAGAATAAATCAGTTTATTGGTGATATCAAAAAGTTAATCATCTTATACTCATGTACTTGGCAAACAGGACTTCAAAAAAGCACAAACAAAATAAAATTAATTGTGTCGGAATCTTAATTTCGCAGAGCTGAAGTCATTTTGTATTTCTCATATTGTATTAAAAAAGTTAGCTTGAAATTGAAATGAATGATGAAAGAAGATTCACATAGTTGACCTCAAATTTATATGGACAAGGCTTAGCTTCTTCTAGCTGATCATACGGTGTTTAAAGCATTATAGAATTATTGCATAATTAAGCAACATAGGCATAAGCTATGACAAGAATTCAACTATTGACCAAATGAAAACCATTTAGTGAAAACTTCAGCTGACATTAGTAGTAACACAACAAGGACATGAATTCCTAAATCTAGAAAGAAAAACAATAGATGCTTAATGCATGATAATCAAATAATCAAATAAACAGGTTTATGGACAACCCAAACAAGTAGATGAAATAAGCAAAAATTTTAAAGCAACATACCTATAAATTGAGACAACAGCCGCCGCAACAATGTAGAATTTTGTACCAATTAGAACATACTCAAACCGAAAAGTCCAGAAATATCCTCAATTCGACGGAACGAGCCAAAAATTGAAACAACCAACATATTGTAAAATGAGGAAACAGCCGCATCAATGCGATTTCTGTACCCATTAGAACATTCTCAAACCCAAAAGTCTAAAAATATCTTCAATTGAACAGAAGGAGCAAGAAATTGAAAGGTTGGAACGAATCTACAAGAATTTTAAATCTTCTACAATCGAACAAAAAATAAACAATTTTAGTATTGAAGCTTTTTCGAAATAGAAAACAATAGTAACTCATTAGTCTGTGTTCTCAAGGAAGAAGAAATTAACATGAAAAATGGCGACAAACATGGAGTACTAACGGCAGAAACCAAAGTTGAGTTGTGCTTAGGGCTTTTTTGATGAGAGGGAGAAGGATTTTTTTGGGTGAAATGCTGGACAAAGTAAAAAATTGATGATGTCTGCATTGTCAAAACAGTGGTGTATTAGACAAAAAAACTACAATAAAAAATTTAAGGCTCTTATATTATTGTAAGAATATAGGATGGCTTTATTCTTTAGGTACGTGGATTGAGTTGTTGTGAAATAATGGTGGATTCTATAAAATAATCAAATTTTTTGGTATTTAATATTGGTGCTTACGAGATCAAATTATAAACATCTTATTATAATTACGAGTGGTGCCTCATGCGTTGAACGTAAAACCATATAAATGTTGTTTGTGATAGTGTGAATTGATTTAAGTCGTAAAAGTAAGGTATTTTTGTGAAGTGAAATAGTTATTAATTCAATCGAAATTATGTGGAAATTTATTTGAAATTGGTGATAGACTTTGATTTCGAAATTAAAATCTCACTAGAAAATGAAAAACTGATTGGTAGTCATTGACGTGATGTGCATAAACATCAGCATATAAAAATCTTTTAATTGAATCCATTACACTTAGTGAAGAAGATTTAGAAACCCTATTTGAATCCACAAGTTGGGTAAAAGGCCCATCAAATGATGATGATGCGACAAGAAGGATAAAGGCCGAGTTGCAACCCTCGACTCAAAGCTTTCGGCCATCAAGAACATGCACTGCACCCGTACCATCACTAATCTGCATGAAACTATTAAACAGCTAAGAATGTTTTTGTTCTTAGAATGAGAAACAAGGAGAATTTGGGGGAAAATGTCACACTTCCTTGCTAGGGACACCTTTTTAGATGACTACCATATCTCCAAACCCAAAACTTACATGTACTAAGATATAATATCATTCCAATATGTTAAGCACGAGAAACCAATTTATATTTCGTGAACTCTAGCAATAATTCATATTAGAGATTGTATGATTTAGCAAATGAATAAGTTGTGACATTAAATATTTCAATCATAAGTGGTACATCAAGTGTTAACTTATAGATTAGAAAGCAGTACGAGCATAATGAAGGTAATTGTGGACCTCGTCTTGGTTAACACGGTTCCACCGGATGACGCCAAGCTACTGACATGTAGAAATGTGTAGCAATTGTTTTGATTCATCTTCTTTCAAATCTAATGATATTATACCTATCAAAAGAATTAATAGATAAAGGACATTTTGAAATTCTTCACTATCACATAAGAGAATCAAACCACAGAGAGAGAAACGAGAAGAAAAGATCAGCAAACATATTTAGCTTCCTAAATGCAAACATATTTACTTATAGTGAAAACATGGAAGTAGCTGAAAGGAGAATTGTCCTAATTCAAAATACATTGTGATAGAATGGCTGAATAATATGATAGATATCAGTTGTTGATGTAACAATATAAAAGTAAATGTGATATATTTATCAAAAACTTTAACCGCATTTGCACAAGAAAATCATCGGCTGAATTTTATATACTTAGAACATGATAAATGTATTGATAATTTTTTCCCTGAAACAATGAACAAAATTATAGTAACAAGAGAGAACATGACATGGAAGAATTATTTCAATACATTAACTGACTAATTAACAAATGTTAACAACAACAGACAATTGAAGTTTTCAATGTTCAGTATTTTCTACTTGTTCTAAAAAATGAATTTTTATTCAAGCAAATGAACCCAGCTATATTTATTCAAGCAAATATATTTAATATGTAACAATATTAAAATATTAATTAAAAAGGTAACTTCTATATTTTTTTTTTCATTTTCTTTACTTTCTAAGATGAAGAACACATTATAGAAACAGAGAAACAAAACATAATAATATAAATAAAATGCTTTAAGAAGAGCTAAACCTAAAACTATGGAAAGAAAGAGGATTTGAGAGAATAAGCATTCCGAAGAAACTTCGCCATTTTTAACACAAAAAATAAATAAATTCACAGCCTATAGTTCACCCAAATGTAACTACAGCAGTCTGATGTATCTTCAATGCTTATATGAATCTGTAATCTAAATAAAAAAAAAAGTGATAATTTCACCATATACTACAAAATATAAAATAATTTAAAAAATACTATTTTGTTGTAAAATTATAGATAATGATGAATGACTATTTAGTTGTATCTAGATGTCTATGCAGTTATCTACTTACTCCAGAAGAGTGTATTGTAATCAAGTTGTAACTCTATTTGAATCCTATAAATAAGGGTTATTGTTATAGTAAATTAACATACTTGAGTTTTGACTATCTCTATTCTCTTCTCTTTTCTCTCTACTTTTCTAGTTTCATAACACGTTATCAGCACGAAACTTTAACTAATTAAGAACCAAAGTCAAATTTATTCAAGAAGCAGGTATTAATTTTTTTTTATATCATGGCAGTGACATGAATTTTTACAAATTCAATTGTGATACGATTATTAGTTTCGTCAAAATTTGGAAATTTATGGTATGCTCAATTTTCTTTCTGTTTCTGAACTTTTCTGCCATATGGTTTTAAAATACAACTAAAAGTTCATATATATTATAAAGGTCTACATGGGCCACACCAATCATGTATTATATAATTATGAAATTTGAAGGTGTTTGGAATTATGTTTCTTCACAACGTGGTCTTATCTCAATTTTTTTTCCAAATTATATGCTGCTAATATTTTGCACATCTTAATACTTTGTCTTTAAATTGAATAATATCTCTAGATTCTTGTACAAATTTTAAATTGATATATATATATATATATATATATATATATATATATATATATATATATATATATATATATATATATATATCATATTATCGCTCCGGAAGAGCATATATTCATAATGATATGTTGTTGTTCCTAAAGAAACACAACGTTAATATTTTGACAAAACATATGACTTTGTCATATGTCAAACCTAACATATAAATATTTTAGAAGAATATTTTTTTTGCTTCATAATAAGCAAAAATTTATATTACATTAATATTTCTGTAGAATATTAATTGCTCTCGAAGAGTCTAATTTTACAATATATAATATTCTATAAGAATATTATAATATTACTCTTGAAGAGCAAATATTTACTTCAAAATAATGATTTGTTGTAACTCCTAAAGAAGCACAACGTTATAATATTTTAACAAAATATTAGCTACTCTGGAAGAGTATAATGTTACAATTTAAATATTCCAGAAGAATATTAATTTTTATGACGTTATAATTTTTATATTCCAGAAAAATATTGAGCAATAGTCAAAATAATATTTTATTGTGCTCTAGAAGAAGCACATATCTCGAAAAATATCATATCACATAATTAAATTGTGATATAAATGAGTAATTAATCAACTAATGCTTATTGCTGAAGGAAAACATATAAATCATGTTATGTTGACATTGATTAGTGTCAATTATATAATTATACAATGTCTAAATAGAAAATTAATTATATTTTCTTGTTCATTATGTAGTTACTCATATGACGACAATAGTCACGTATATATTGTACATGTATGCATCATGAATCCCTGAATAAAAAAGACAAAAATGATGAAACAAATATTATGTTATTCATTTCTTTTAATTTGTACTACACAAATATTGGTACAATTAAAAATGTACTATGTTGAACCAGAAGTTCAATGTCCTAAAATTTTATTGATTGGCATTACCGGTTAGACTATCCCGGATCAATATGATGTTAATTATTAATGAGAATCTCTATTGAAAACTAGAAGATTTTTCAATATAATTAATTCTCATGTGATGCTTGTTCTCATGGTTTATAAACCAATAGATTTTCACTAGCTAAAATCGGGACTGAATTCCTACATTTCTGAAAATTATTTAAGGTGATTTATGGGGCACCATCACCCTCCATGTTGACCATCTATATATTATTTGTATCCAATAGATACATCTACTAGATGATTGTATGGTGTTATTATTCGCAACTTGAAGTTTGCGAGATTACTTGCTCAAATTTTAAATTATGAGCAAATATTTCAGATTATACAACCAAGACGGTGATGTTTCTTGTCAATACTAGTGAATCTAAATCTCAAATCTTTAATAAATATTAGTTGAGATGATGTTAAATGGTTTAGCCATATTGTTTTTCAACGCCTCCAATTAAATTCTAAACTATTACTATTGAGAATAAAGCGTTTCCCATTTTTGTCTAGGGAATGCTATTTTATATGCAGAAACACTTATACGCATCATGCCAACATCAAAGTTACCCCCGCTATAGTTGGCTTATGGTCAGAGCCTAATATTATCCATCTAATAATTTTTTTATCTGCAATATATTACAATCGGTCCACCATAGTGCACTGAGATGGGCTTTGAAAAATGTTGAGAATACTTTTTTAGTATAGAACATTATAAAATATCTTAAGTCCTAACGGGTGATATTTTATAATACGGTTTTCCGAATGTCATTTTGATAAGACAATTTTCTCAACATTAGGAGAGAGAAATTAAGTAGCTGGAAAGAATACATGAAAATGCTGTGTATTATATTTTCTAGATCCTTGTACAAGACAATATGAACCAGAAGTTCGACAAATAATTCATTTGTAAGTTATACAATTGACATATGCATTTACTGACCAAAGAGATTAAATCAAATCTCATATACCAGCTCTAAATGCTCCAATTTATATTAGCGTCCTTGAAGGACAATCCATTAACATTATATCAGGTAAATTAATGACACGCCTGAAGCGTGCTGACATTTGATTCCAAAAAATTCTCAAATAAAAAATGGAGCCAATTATAAAGATGGTCCTATTGAGGAGGTGTATACTCTTGGAGTGTATATAGACATAACTAATTATAAAACCCCAGAAGAGGTTCAGCTAGCTGAAATAATAAAACGAAAAGATCTCGTTAAGTTATGTCGTTATGAGAAAGAAATGGATTCAAAAATAAATGTTGTTGACAGCATTATTGTACATAAAGAAGCGCTATATTATGAAAAGTAGCAAGGATATTGAAAGAAATCTATCAAACAATAAATAGACCAAATAAAAGGATGCAATCCAAATAAATTGAACCGACGTCGGAGCACCTAAAGGTGTATATTTTTGCGAAAATGAAATGGAAAAATGAAGTCGTAACATGTAATGCACGACTTTTAACATTATGAATTTTGTAAAAACTTATGTAAAACAATTATAAGTTGATATCTTGTTAGTCTGTCAATGCATGACATATATGCATATAATGAATATTGTTATAACCAACTCATCTGGCATGACTAATAAAACAATGTATATAAATCCCTGGAGGATTTAATATGCTGAAGCATATAGTTCAACTTTTCGAGAATTCAATCGATCAAAGTACAAATCTGAACTAATATTATAATGAGGGGGAGTAAATACGCATTGTACTCTTTTCCTTGACTGGGGTTTTGTTCCATTGGGTTTTCCTGGCAAGGTTTTTAATGAGGCAATTTGCATGGCGTATTAAAAGAATTATGTACTCTTTTTCTTTTACTATGATTTTTTTCCACAGGATTTTTTCCTAGTAAGGTTTTAATGAGGCATATTCTTTGTGTAAATGATATCCAATTAGAAGTGTTATAATTCTCATAGTTGTGGATGTCTATAACCTACAAAATATAAAATATTTACTTTCATCATAACCCTATGGTTATACTCCTGAGTATTATAAATTGCATATGAGACCCCTGAAGGGAACAACAACAAGATCTATTTTTAATATAATAGCATCAGACCATCATGCTGATTACAGTCAACCAGAGATAGTGTATGAAGATGATATTGCTGGAGGTTATAACATGGAGCACATTTCACCAGAATTGTTTTATACAAATTCTAAGAAGATAGCGACATTGAAGACATTAGCGTACAAGATATAGGTAACTCGATACAAACTTTTTTCATTGAATGAAATCAGGAGGAGTAGCTGTACTCTTTTTCCTTCGCTCAGGTTTTGTCCCACTGGGTGTTCCTGACAAAGTTTTAATGAGGCAGCATTTGAGTACTCCAATTTTTGATAATTTTTTTTTTCTTTCTATTGGTATTTTTGTCCCATTGGGTTTTTGCCAAATAACGAACCAGTTATTGTGTAATAAGTCATTCAAGAGAGAGTATTGTAAAATTATAGATAATAATGAATGACTATTTAGTTGTATCTAGATGTTCATGTAGTTATCTACTTACTCCAGAAGAGTGTATTGTAATCAAGTTGTAACTCTCTTTGAAATCCTATAAATAAGGGTCATTGTTATAGTAAATTAACACACTTGAGTTTTGACTCTCTCTATTCTCTTCTCTTTCTTTTCTACTTTTCTAGTTTCATAACATATTTAACTTTTTTTATTCTAAAAATACTGTTTTTTATTCTTGTAACACTTGTTGTTACATTTGTTATGTGTGTTAATAACAAATGTAACACATTTATTATAACTAAAATAACAAATGTAACAACAAATGTTACAAAAATAAAAAATAGTATTTTTAGAATAATAAAAATATGACAGTATTTTAAAAAATATTTTATTTATTGTGGTTATTTCTGAAAAAAACCCCTAAAAAAATAAACTTGGCTCATCCCCATGAGAATTTAGTAGAGCAATTACATGGCTATTAACCTTGTCAACCCAAGATTGACACTTAATATCACATTCTATTGAAGTCTGAAGTCAAAACTCCCCAAAACACTTCTTTGCATACACAAGACAAAGCACATATGACAAGAATGCAATAGGATTCCCTAATCAATAATAAAAATAAGTATGGAAAAAATTGATAAAATTAAACGAAGTTTTATTTATATTTTAAATCACATATAAAATACAAAAAACTTTCAGATGGATATAATATCTGAAGATGGGTAAAATTAGAAGACAAACAAAAATATATTTGAGAATTGTTTAGAATTGGAATTTAATAATACATGTGATTTATGATCTCACCTCTCTGTCAAGTTTCCCAATTTTGATTTTATGGAAAGAAATTTTTCCAACTTCATCAACGTCCTTCTCTATCTGTTGCTTGATCGCTGTGAATTGTAAAAGAATAATAATTACCGAATAGAGGTCTGAAAAACCAATCACCTATGTTTAAAGACAAATCGGTAGAAATAGGACAGTCAAGATTGATAAATGAACTTAATAGTTAAAACCAGATGGGATGAAGAAGCAAAAAGGAAAAAAAAAAAAAAAAAAAAAAAAAAAAGCAATACAAAGTAAAGAATGATTAATAATAAAGTTGGTTCAAAATATTAACAAAACTAATTTACATGTTCCGTATTAAATTATGTTTTAGGCTGATCTTTAAATGGTTATCACCTTAGTGGTAAAATAACAAATAGTTTCTTTCAATATCTACCTTTGACAAATTCAAAGTGTATATTTGACAAATTTGAAGCTTCAAGATATTATGAAAAACTAATTTCCTACAACACACATTAGAGCAAACTTCTAATTAAATCGAAATGTCTACCTTTCATAGCAAAAGCATTGGTAACAACCTTTGATTACTCATGAGAATCCTGCAGTGAACATTGTAAATCATATCGTTATTATGTGACGAAAATACACACATGCTTCAAATTTGAAATACACACATGCTTCGAATTGTGAAAGAAATAGATGAAATTTATGAACAACCAAATTGAGTGCAATGGAACAAAAAAATCGAAAATATTCAAAATTGATCGGTACAATGCCAACAAATACATGAAACTTATGGACATGTTTGTGTACTTCGAACACCCAAATAAATAATCACCAATTTGAAACGAACAAAGGCCATTAGTTGGATAAACAAACCAACAAATAAGAAATGGGAGAAATTGATGATTCCTAAGGGCACTACATCATATCAAAAACGAGAAATTCACTTTGCCACTGCTTTAAAATTGTGGAAATTAAATGAGATGTTTCCAAGAATGAAATAATCATAAGATTACGATGTACTTACTAAATATTTACATGGAAAAGACGATTGCTAATTAAAGAGTGAATTTAACTGAGATTAAACTGATAGATAAAGATCTGTCAAGAATTTGCAAAATGTTAGATTCAATGTTGTCACATGGTTGCCAATCAGCGTGCCTTCAATTTAAAAAATAAGCTATTCGTAAGAAATTTCTACCATGCTATGGCTGCAACGGCAGGCACATCAACTTGCACTAATTTTTTTTTTTCATTCGTAGATGAATGTAGATCCACATCCTTCAGATAAATGTGTAGACACTTCCATCTACCATAACAAAAAGAACATTCAGATTTAATAACTCAACGAACACTTGTTTTGTCTATTTTTGGCCTTTATGTTGTTAGCGAAGCACTAACTTAAAATTTGCAGGAACAAAAAGTTGTTTGGTTCAATCACCTGTGGACCATGATTATTTCATGTAAGATACTTCAAGCCATTTAAAATACGTCAAGTATAAGCGG
Source organism: Forsythia viridissima (assembly GCA_030279155.1). Lineage (NCBI taxonomy): Eukaryota > Viridiplantae > Streptophyta > Magnoliopsida > Lamiales > Oleaceae > Forsythia > Forsythia viridissima. The sequence continues at coordinate 33,408,284 of CM059034.1, read as the reverse complement.
AGATCTGCGACTTTCAAAGGTTATATTTCTAGTAAAGGCTTAGAAGGGATCCATTGTTAACCATATGAAGGAAAATGTAAACATGCAATTTAGCCTACCAAATTAAAAAGATAACTTTCAACACTTCCATATTTTTGCTCATATTTCTCATAAAGTATCTGAAGCATTGTATGCCATAGATTATATTTATTAGAAATTCATGGGAATCAAAAAGTAAACTAATTAACGTAAGTAAAAAAAAAGATGTTACCTCATTCAATTACCACCACAAATATGAGGTCCTGCATGTTTTGGAAGTAGTGTCTCCACAATGGTTGAATCTGCAAATAACGTATATTAATTAGTTAAATAACTATTTGAAGAAACTCTAGCAAGAACAAAATAACAAGATATAGGAATCCTTGTATTCTTATACTTTTTAACAAATGAATAGGTTTACCAGAAGGTGAGATAAGAAATGAAAAAAGTGATTATCTCAAAGTATACAACCCTGATTTTAACTTCATGTATTTTCATAAAGCCATAGGCGTAGATTAACAATGGGACATACATACAAAATTTTTCTAGTAAAGCTAAATGTTCCAATAAAGTCTAGTCTTATGAGATTTACCATAAGGTTATATATACATGTGTATAGGATTTATGGAAGTAGACAATTGCCTAAAATGGAATTTCTCCATATTTTTGTATCATATGTTTACCTTGCTTTCCATTAACTAACGGTCTCATACTTTCCATTAACTAACGGTCTCATTTAATAACTGTATGTAGGTTCACATGAATAAAACAAAACAAGATTATAATAATTTGGAACCATATTTATTGATAAAAATAGAATTTCATTGAACAACAAAAATTGATCTAAGCTCAAAGATTTATACATTAAACACATGAACAGACAAATCATAAAGCAAGATCATAAAAAAAAATTTGATTCTAAACTAACCAAGATTTAGATTGATGTAAATTTTTATAGTTTGCGAACAAATAAAATTTATGAACTGTTAACCGAAGACAAAATTTTTGAATAAACAATATTTCTCTTATATGCAGTTGGTTTAACAAGAACTTTAATTGATTTACTTGTTTTTACTCTAGTTAAAGCAACGTATAATTGTCCATGCGAAAATACAGGTTCTAGTAAGTATAATCCAACAAAATCTAAAGTTTGTCCTTGAGATTTATTAATCATCATAGCAAAACATGGACGAACATGAAATTGTGTTCTTTTAAATTGGAATGGAGTTTTATCATTTTCTATTGGCACAAAAGGGATTTTAGGTAGAAATACTCTTTCCCCACGATATTCTCCAATAGCAATTTTTGCATCAATAAGAGTTCGTTCAAATCTTATATATATATAAGTCTAGTTCCATTACATAGTCCTTCAGATGGGTTAATATTTCAGAGTAATATTATTGGATAATTTAACTTTAATATTAGCTCATGTGTTGGTATACCATTAGGAGTTAATGTATTCAAGAAATCTTCATGGAAAGTTTGTTCAGTTTAATCTAAAACTTCATCAAAGCTAAAATATTTATAAGCTTGACCTCGAAATTTTTCTATTAATATACTGTTAATCTGGTCTACGTATTCATTCTTTGGTGTTAATATAACTCTGTTAATTGTGTACTCAAGATGTTCAATAAAGTTGTCTAGATGTGGAAAGACAATGTCTATCAAGTGTTGTAACGAAACAATGTCATTTTTATAATGAATAGTAATCTCTGGCCAAAGTTTTATCATATTAAATGAATGTAGTCTTTTTGTTCCATTCCCAATCTAGCAAGTATTGACAAAATATCGAATCTAATCCGGCTCTCATATTTTGAACTAATTTGATTTTTTTTTTAAAGAAGACCATAGATATGACTTAACAAAACTTGATCCCATTATATCATCTTTTTTCCTCTTTGGATTACAGGTAGAACTTGACGAAAATCACATTCTAAAACAACTACTTTACCACCAAAAGTTATATCACAATCATTAACATCTTGTAACATTTTGTCTAAAGATTCAATAACTTGTCGATTCACCATTGGTGCTTCATCCCATATTATCAATTGTGTAATTCTAAAAAGTTCGGCTAAACCAGATTGTTTACTAATGGAATAGACAGAATCCTTACTAATTTGAAGAGGAATTTTAAATCTAGAATGAGATGTCCTACTACCGGGTAATAATCCAGCAGCTACTTCTGAAGATGATGTTGTCAGCACAATCATATCTTTAGATCTTACAGTTGCGAGCAACGCACGGTACAAAAAAGTTTTCCCTGTTTCACCAGGGCAATCTATGAAGAACATACCACTGACGTTATCGCATATTATTTCAAGTATTATATCATATGCAACTTTTTGCTCTATATTTTGTTGAGTTGTACACAATGTATCTGCATCAGAGACTACTATTCCTATTTCATCATCAATTGTTCTAGTAAACCGATTTTGTTCTTGTAAATTCACATTGTATGGGACAAAATTATACTCATTCACTTATTTACCTAATGGTTCCAATATGATATCAATGTCTTGTAATGTTTTCATTATTGCACATTCAACTGATATACCACAATGTATATAATCTTCGATCATAAATTCTCTAAACCTATTCCATATTTTTTTAGGATCATTAGGAGCACATAAGGTCAAAATTGTAGCAAACATTCTGCGTAATGTATTGGGCATTTGATATTGAGAAACTTCTTGTAGACATAATTCACAATTAGAATCTCCATTAAGCTGATCGTGTAAAATGGCAGCTTCTCGAAATGATGACGCAGAAACGCCATTAACAAGTTAACGACATTGCTCCTTTAATATGATTCAATAATTTTCTTAGATAATATCTTTCTCCTTCTCTTGGATTAGCTATAACTATTCTACCAGTTGCAATACCTCTTTTTCTATCACACCATATTTTGCCTTTTGAATCCTAAACGAAATATTCTGGGAATTGTTTGTGTAATAATGTTTTTCCCTTTTCACTAGTAATATTTGTATGGAAATACTCGGTTAGCATTGTTCTCTTGAAGAAGTCTGTTCTAGCAATTCTCTTAAGATCATCAAATTGTCTATATGTTACTGAATGATTGTTTTCAAGATGTAATTGGAGAGAAATTACACACGGATTAATTTCATACAAAATAAATCCATAAATTTTTCAGAAAGCTTCGGGTAGAGAAAACCACCTAGCTGTCTGAAACATGTCAATCTCATCTCTAACAGCTGGAGGATCCTCAAGATTTATAGAAAAAGTAACCATATCATATCCTTTGTAAACATATTTGTATAAATACATAACATCTTTAATCATGGAACAAATCTTAACATTCATATGGCAATCAAATTTGGCTAATAAATATGGATTATAAGGTACTACCCATCTATTATCCAACCAGTTCCTCACTTTTACTCTTATTTTATTATTGCACTTAGGATATTTTGGGTAAGAACTTTCACCTAATGATGTCTCCTCATTATAGTCTTTGGGAAAATCACTTCGACACGTTCTATTTTGGTCCATACAAACATTATTAGGATTCAAAAAACCACAAGGACTATACATCATATGTTTAACAACAACTGAGTGCAAGTAAGGATTAGTATCTTCATCAGGAATCTCAGTAGAAACAATATCATCTATTAAATCAGAAGAAATGATTTTTGCATGACCTTTTAAAATTATCAAAAAAAAAAGATGTGGGAGCCCTCTTTTTTGGAATTCAATTACATATATGTATGCGGAAACTGATCCAAATATTTGTTTCTTAAGTAAATCAATTTTTAACTCCTCTAATTTAGCTTTAAAAATGCGTGCTATTAGATCGGGTTTATTCTGTGACTTATCATTGTATTTTAATTGTTCATTTATTTCACACCAATTCGAATTACAAGTAATTGTCAAAAATATATCAGGTTTTCCATACTTTTGAACCAATGACATTGCATCCATATATCTCTTTTTCATGCCCCTAGGTCTCCTACTAAAAGACTAAAGTAAAACAACTCTACAACCAACTTTGTTTTCTCTATTTTCACCAATTTCAATACTATCAACTATCCTCTGATAAAGTTCAACTCTTAGTTCATTTTGATTCATTCGAAAATAATCTAATCTAGATGTCTCAATTTTGACATACATATCAACTATATACTGTTGTAACAATCTACCAGCATGTAACAAAATTGAATTACCATGATATCTGACCCGCAATATATAGCAATAATATTCTCGACAAGAGACTTGCGCTCTGTTCTTCTTGTTTTCGAAGAATGTAAAAATAATTGCTATAAATTTAATAAACATAAGTAAAAAAATTATTTACTAATGTTCAACAATTTCATTACACAACAATATTTACTCTCCTAACCTGCACTTTCCCTTGCAATAAGTTCTTCAGGTGAACAAAACTGATGGACATTAAGTAAATCTTCATTTATGCAATGATATTGTCGACCATTATTTTTGTTCATTCTTCTAATACCTTGAAGCCACCCACTTTCACCATGAAGAAATAAAAGTGGGTACTGAAGAGGATCGTAACACCCAAAATAATATTGCACTCGTTGTGTTTCACCAAAATTATAGTAAACAATAATTTTACGCATTCTAGTGTCTACTGAGTCATCACCATCTATCCAAATTACAGCAACCTGCGATGCAGAAGGTGTATCATACACTCTTTAATCAAGCCTAGGGTCACATCTTATTTTGAATGTACAATTCCTTAAGTCCGAGATGTCACTTAGATTTCGGAAAAAATTTGTGTATGAATTTACTTTCATAATGTCTATTAATTTGGAAACAACTAATTCAACTAGCATTTCTGAAATTTGTAAACGATTTTGTACTTCATTTTAAGTATCAAAAAAATATAGTTGCAAATACGAAAGACGGTTATTTGATGGCATTACTTCATTTATATAATGATATACTTGGCCTTGAACTCTAAATGTGGATATACTTTTGTTTCTTTTACAAAGTTCTTTATTGTAGCGAACACCAAATGATGTTAAAGAGAAATTGTTATTGTAAATTCGAATAATTTTTTTAAAATGTATTGACTCAGTAGAATTTGATGTAAATAATTTGTGTAATTCTTCAGGTACATTATTTGTTTTCAATTTGATAGCTCCATAAGAACAACAAATCCCTTAGTTTCTTTATAAAATTTGATAGCTTCACACTTAACACATATAGTTGGTGTTGGTAATATATAAGGTTCAATTGGAAGATTTTGGGAAACAATATTTGCATCGAATGAGGTAGGTTCAAAAGTATTTTACATATACGAGGAAGATTCATCCACATGGAGAGGTAATTGACTACCTCTTACTGGCATGATTGAATGATCTATTAAATAATAAAACTTTAAATATAAATTCAATAAACATGGTACAAAAAGTTATCTACCATTTGACATATTTGTTATGGAATCATTACACTGAATAGTATTATATTTTGCTAGCACACATATGAAAATAATGTCTTCTACATACAAGAATATTAAAATAATCCACTATGTATATAAATACATGAAATAACGAAACCATAAGAGTCACAATATAAACAAATATTTTCATATGTTACATGTTTATTATTATTCATGACTGGAACTAAAGTTATTTATAGAATAATAAAATATAAACTTTTTTGAAATCCATTATACATAATTCAAATTAATAACAATTTATATAAAAACTAAACACCGAAACTCTAATCTTAATATGTATTATATTACACATAACATAATTTCATGAAACAAAATGCGAACACAACTCTAGAAATAATAAAGTATAAGTATTAAATACATTGGGATAATTTTGATTATTACATGTGCCAATGATATTTGTCTCCAATATTAATTACAATTAATGTGTTTTACTTCTAGTTACCAAAAGAGAAGACACACCTTAAGAATCAGCCATGGATGATTCCTCATTTGTATCCAAACACGCCCTTGACCTGAATCCTAAACCACCCGATCTGGTCTCCAATGTGGTCGACCATTTCCCGCCGACCATCCTCCATACCGTCGCCGGCCTTACGCCAACCCAAAGTGGCTCTATTGAGCCACAAACCAACAAAGTTGCGGCAGACCTAGGGTAAAACCCTAGTTCCACCGTCCAATTTGGAAGGACCCACGACGATGAACCACCTTCTTTGCCTTCTCCGGCTTTGGGCAACAACAACCATGCATTGGGGGTCGCATCTAGACCATCCATGGTCGTTGCTATATCGACACAACAGCAATCGCATCAGCTGGATGACCAAAACCCGCCAGCAACCGATCGACTGCCAGAAATCGGTCGACCTCCAGCAATCGTCCGACCGCCAGCAACCGGTCGTATGACCACCGCCGGCTAGTTTTTCCATCTCCTTCTGTTTGCCTAATTTTTCATCTCTGATTGCTCCGGACCCACGTGTTTTTTCTCAAGAAGCTCAATCTGCACTGAATTCTGGTAAATTGACTTTGATGTAGTTGTTACTGATCGACATACTATATTTTCAGTCGAGCGGAGTATGAGAAAATCATTTGCTTTTGTCCTTATGAGAAAATCATTTGCTTTTGTCCTTCAGTCTTCTCCTAATTCTACTTGTCACCAGTTTGTGGCTAAGGAGACATATTTACATCGTGGTGAGCCGACTTTGGTTATTTCATCTGATGAGGAGGCCTCTCTTACTGAGTCATTCAAGTTCACACTTGTTGGCAAGTTTTCGCATCGCAAGCCTAAAATAGTAGAAGTACGTAACAGTTTTCATAACTTCGGATTTTGTGGTGATTTTAAACTTGGACTTATAGATTACAAGCACATACTTATACATTTAACGCATGAGGATGATTACAGTTGTTTATTTTTTAAACGACTTTGGTTTATTATGGGTTGCCTCATGCGTATACTTAAGTGGACTTGTGATTTTCACCCTGATGCTGAAACTCCCATTGCCCATGTATAGATATCTTTTCCTTTATTGCCTATTCATCAACGTGCATAGGAATTTTTATTTGCTTTATCTAAAATTGTGGGGGTGTCATTGAGGATTGATGAGGCGACTACTGATTTGTAGAGGCCTAGTGAAGCGAGGGTTTGTGTTGAGGTGAATCTAGATCATAAGCTCCAAGACATGATTTGGATTGATATGGGTGCATCCCGTAGTTTTTGGCAGCCTATTATTTATGAAAGGTTTCCCCATTTTTGTGCTAAATGCTGTCATATGGGCCATATTATTGATCATTGTAAGGTGGGGGCTCCACCAGTAGATACTGTTGTTGCCTAGGCTTCTAAGCCTTTTGTTACTCCAGCTCTTAAGCCTGTTGTTACTCCGGCTTCTAAGCATGTTGTTGTTCCGGCTACTAAGCATGTTGATGCTCCAGTGCCTATTGTCGATAGGGCTGGGAAGGGTAAGGAGAAGGATGATGTTGTTGAAGTTCCTAGACAGTCAGTCCCAGTTGGTGGTTCTTCTTCAATTGCTGCTATACCACCTCTAGTGGTTCATGTGGGACCCACCATTCAGCTTACTCCTACTATTCTCATTATTGAGGCTTCAAAGTCCATTCATGATGTTGTTTTTTCCGATCCAATATTGGTCACATGATATCCGCCCTCGTGAGTTTTCTGATTTGTTAGAGCCAGTACAGCTAGTTTTTTATATTGATTCATATGTCAGTCTCTACCTCAGTAGTAATGAGAATGTAGAGGCTTCGATTCCTTCCGATACTGTTAGTTTTATTCAGCTAGAAGTTTATCTCCTGAGGCTTTTTCGCAGGAATTATTCTGATGACTTGGTTGGTTTAGATGAGAAGCATGAGGCTGATGATTTTACTGCAGTTCATAGAAAGAAAAGTCTAAAAGTCTCGTGCCGCCCAATCAAACATGTGACTTGTAGTCAAACAAGTGCTTCGTCATGTAGCCAGTCTTTTTAATGAGTGTTGTCATCTAGAATGTGAGAGGTGTGCGCAGTATTACCACTCGTAGACGACTGAAAAAATTGGTTCGACTCCATCATGTGTATTTTTTGGTGATGTTAGAGCTGTTTGTCTTGAGAAAGAACTTTGACTTTATTAGACAGTTTCTTTCTTTTGATGTGGGCTTACATAATGAGTCGGATAAGATATGGTGTTTTTGGAATTTGAGGACTACTGTTACTTCGATTGTTGATCATCCCCAATTCCTTCACATTAAAGTTGAGGATCCTAGATTAGCCAGACATTTGTTTATTACTCCAGTAAATGCTTCTTGCTCTTCAATTGGATGTAGAGATTTATGGACGGGTCTTCACCAAATATCTCTTTTTATGGACGGGTCGTGGCTAGTTGGGGGAGACTTTAATGTGATCGCTCACAATGGTGAACGTACTGGTGTGAATACTCGTGATAGGGGCACTTCAGACTTTGTAGATATGATGATAGATTGTGGTTTAACGGATGCAGAGTATTTTGGAAGTTAATACATGTGGACAAATGAGAGAGTTTGGAAGCGTCTGGAAAGAGTTTTGATTAACTCAATGGTTGCTTCTTTTTGTTCTTGGTTTTTGGTTCACCCATCTGAATTGAAGCACTTCTGATCACTCACCTCTTCTGATTCAGTGGTCTTCTGATGATGATTTGGGGCCTCGTCCTTTTCGATTCCTCAATGTTTGGTCTAGGCATCACAATTTTTTGGGCTTTGTATCTCAGAAGTGGTCATTTTCTACCCATCTTATGGGAATGGCCGCTCTCTGGGAGAAGATTTTTAGGCTCAAACAGGGCCTTCGTTGGTGGAATCGAAATGTATTTGGTGATATTTTTCAGAGAATTAGGGATGCAGAGTTTAGGGTGGACGGGGCAGAGTTAGACCATAATAGAGATCCTTTTCATTTCCATCGTGATACTTTGCACCAAGCTCAGGCAGTTCTAAATCGAACTTTATCTATTGAAGAGGCCTTTTGGAAACAAAAGGCAAGGGCACATTGGACTTGTGAGGGTGATCATAACACCCAATACTTCCATTCTATAGTTCAGGGACGACGTATTCGATCCAGGATCTAGTTTATTACATCAGCTTTGGGTAAGGTGTTTGAGTCTTCTGAGACTATTCAACCTTCAACAGTATCTTTCTTCCAGGAGCTTTTGTCGGCTCCTCCTCATCCGATCGACATTATTTGACCTAGTATTATACCTATATTGGTGTCCGATGAGGACAATTTACAACTTAATCGAACTCATACTTTGACTGAAGTACGAGAGGCTATTTTCACTACTGATCTACATAGTATTGCCAGGCCAGATGGGTTTTCATCTCACTTTTTCATGTCTGTTGGGACATAGTATCAGAGAATGTGTTTCAGGCAGTATTGGATTTCTTTGCTGGAGGGCACCTATCTAGGGCTTTGCAGCTACTTCTATTGTCTTGCTTCCAAAGCGGGACAATGCATGTAGGTGGTCAAAGTTTCGTCCTATTAGCTTATGTACAGTGTTTAATAAGTTGATTACGAAGCTGATGAACTCGCGACTGAGCACTTTACTACCTCAGATCATCTCAGCTCCTCAAAGCGGATTCATCTCGGGATGGCTCATAGGGGATAATGTCATACTTGCACAAGAGTTATTACATACACTTGATACGAAAGTGCGAGGGGTTAATGTTATCCTCAAGCTTGATATAACTAAGGTCTATGACCGCATGGATTGGGGCTTCTTGATATCCATTCTGGAGGGTTTTTGGTTCGATACTCTTTGGATTGATCGAATACGGAGTATATTTCAGAGTGTCGATTCTCGATCCTGCTTAATGGTAGACCATGTAGATTTTTCTCATCATCTCTAGGGCTTAGACAGGGTGATCTCATATCTCCATCGTTGTTTATTATTGCTGCAGATTATTTTTCGCGACTACTCACTTAGCAATATCAGCATATTTCTTTTATGACATATAGACATGGGGGTGATGCTCTTATCTTTCATTTGTCCTTTGCAAATGATATGATTATTTTTGCCAATGGCCAGAAGCAGTCTAGCAAACGAGTATTACAGTGTATTGAACACTATGAATGGACTTTTAGGCAATTGGTGAACAGAGATAAAAGTAGGATTACCTTACCTAAGAGATTTTCTGCTAGTCAGGTACATAAACTGGAAAATCTGACATGGTTTCGACATTAGCAGCAGTTATTCACTTATCTTGGTGTTCCTTTATTTAAAGGAGCAAGGAAGATCTTCTTATATGATGACTTAGTCCAGAAAGTTCGAAGTAGGATTTCTGATTGGGCCTCGAGGCTCCTATCATTTGGGGGATGGATTACTTTGATTCGATCAGTGCTATCATCTATTATTCTCTATCTCCTTTAGATTATGAATCCTCCCAAGGCTATCTTGAAGAAGTTAGAAGGCATATTTGATAGGTTCCTTTGGGACTTTAGAGACGATGCATCCAGATTACATTGAAGGAGATAGAAGGACCTTTGTATTCCTACTGAGAGGGTTGACTGGGCTTTAGGAGACTGTAGGATCTTGTTGATACATTCTCCCTAAAGCTCTGGTGGTTATTCAGATCTCAGAGGTCATTATGGGCTCAGTTTTTAATGAGTAAGTATTGTAAGGATACCCATCCGTTGCAGGCTACTATTCTTTACTATGCTTTAGCTGTATAAAAGAGGCTAAAGCATATAGGCCCACAGGCAGAGACACACATTGCTTGGAAGTTAGGGTGTGGACAAATATTCTTTTGGCGTGACTGCTGGATGGGCGAGTCTACATTAGCTAATCAATACCCACACTTGATACATTCTTCTATCTAGGTTAGAAAATTATTTGATGATACTGGATGGAACATTGGTAGACTTCTTCAGCTTCTACTATACATTATTGCTGAGCAGATAGGGAACTTCCATATCAATGCTGATGTACAAGATCAGATTATGTGGAAGAAAACTTCATATGGTAGATTTGCTACCAAGTCTGCATGGCAGCTAATTCGCACGGGGCATACCTATGATTTGGAGTTCTATTATCCTGATGACTGTTTCTTTTTTCTGTTGGAGACTATGACAGGGTCTTATCCCAGTTGATGTTGTGATTCAAATAAGGATTGGGAGTCATAAGGCTTCTCGTTGTCAGTGTTGCTCGGCTATTGAGTCTATTCAACATTTATTTATTGACAGTTGTATCGTCGACTAGGTTTGGTGCCATTTTTCTGATATTTTTCATATAACCCTTCGACCGATGGAGGGTTTTCAGTTTCGCTTTCAATCTTGGCGTTTCTCAAATCAGTTTGTCAGAAAAGGTCATATTCGCACAATCATTCTTCTTTTGATTCTCTGGTTTATTTGGACTGCAAGGAATGATGCGAAGTACCATGATATCTCTATAGAACCGAGACGGATCATCTAGAGAGTATACCATACTATCTCCCTATTACATACAGGCCGTTTATTTCGGGTTATTCATTGGCTATGGAATATGGTTATTGCTCCTCTTTTTGGTATATCTCTTATTACTCCATCTCTTCCTCCCACTGTTTTGGTTTATTGGCGTACTCTACTAGTGGGATCTTACAAGGTCAACACTGATGGATGCGTCAAAGATGAATTTGCGAGTGGAGGAAAGATTATTAGGGATTCATCAGGTCAGTGTGTTCGCGTCTTCTTCTCTTCATATGGCGAGTGCCCTATTTTGGAGGCCGAGCTCAAGCCTATTCGTGATAGTATCATTCTTGCTCGGAGGACTGTTCTCTCAGATTTATGGACTGAGGCCGACTCTACTTTGGCCATTCACTGCATCACCAAAGGTGGAGGACCTTGGTCTATTCAGGCCACTCTTCGCCACATCAGACATCTCTTTGTCTTCGACCATTCTCATATTTATCGAAAGGGCAACCAGGTGTCTGATTTACTTGCTTCAGAGGGTTGGGATTATAGTTGCTATTTCGAGTACAATGCTCAAGACTTCGCGTGGCAATACCGAAGCCTAGTTCAAGTTGATAGACATGAGTTTCCTACATTTAGGGGCCTATAGATTATTTAAGACTTATTGTTTGAGAGGTAGTACATCCTTATTTATTGCTTTATTAATTATTCATTTGTTTGTTTGTTTTAGCTCTTCTGATTGGAGGTCAGGTCTTATGCTCCACTCCTATGTAGTTTTTATGAGTTATTTATATAAGGGTTGGATATCTGAACCCCCCATCCTTTCCTGATGGAGGCTTGACAACCACACTAGAGATGTGATGGTGTGTTGACTAAAAAAAACGATATTTGTCTCCATATTGTCGAGGACTTCAGATGTATTGGTATCCAATAAATTGCCTACATTATATATAAAATGTTTAATCCACATGAACCAATTTAGGAACTCATGTGTACAAAACAAATTGTCCATGGTTTACTACACTAACAACACATTTAGTACTACAAACAAAATAACAAATAAGCTAATATATACATTTTGTTTACAAAATTACTTACCAACTTCATCATGATTACAAATAATCCACTCGCTTCTTCCAGAGTTTAATTGTTGTCGATACCGAGTATGTTGATTATCTTATTTCTTCAAGCGAAGCTCTCTACGACGCTTGTTTTCAAAAATCTTTTGATAGAGCCCATTGTTCCCGTTGTCACTTATTGAATAAATATTTTTCTTTGAAGCTCATTGAATTTTGACCCCTATCAACTTCTTCATTTTCCACCTGGCATCAATTAATTACTAACTATTTCAGTTCATATTTCTCTTTTCTAAAATTGAGAATGTATCCACAGTTCATTTTGAGCATATTCAAGGTTGAAATTAATTTATAAGTTAAATAGTTTCCTTACATAGCATCTATCCTTCAAAACAATAGTTATTGTAATAATAACAACACACAAAAAGTTAAATTGCAAAATTCAAACCTGATAAACACTAAAATTACGTTTTTTTAAAACTTCATGGTTCCATATTTACTTGCAAAATGAGTATAAGATGTAAAGTTTACAATCCAACAAACCGGTAGTATAAATTTGGAAAAACATTATATAAAAAAACTTATTTATCCATGATTTGAAACTTAACTGTTTCGGACATGTAAACACAATGACAATTTAGTGTGATAACATCGTACAAACTGATTAAAATGGTGGTTTAAAACAAAGACAAAGATCAGAATCAAGATTTACTAAAGAGGGTGAGTTTCAAGTGTTAAAATTAATTATGAAATATTCCATACACCAATCATTCAGACAAGGAAACTCCTACGAAACCTACTCCAAACATACTGCTGAATTCCCTATACATTCATTTATCAAATTTTTATATATCTGTGGGGTCAAAAAAAGCCTAGCATTGTGGTGATGTAAGCAAGACGACATCGTTTTCAACAATTAGAGTATAATAACCCGATTCCAGTAAATGGGTTTATGGAAATAACCAGTGAATAAAAGTATGGCATTACCTTCCAATACTAAAATAATAATTCCAATTAAGCATTCACTTTAGACTCTGGCTGATATAGTGACTCTTTAAAAAATGGTATTACCACTTCAAACCTGCAACGGAGAAAACACAACCAACAATAAAAAAGACTAAGAAAGATGGAAACCACACAAAAAAAAAAAAAAAATCCAACCTGAGTAGGCAGTGGTGGGTACGGCTATGATTAGAGCTTAGGATTCTTACTTCTAGAATTCAGGAAACAAGAACCAAGAAAATAAAAATTAGACAAAGAAACTGGATAATATTGAGAAACCACGGCCACATGAATTATTTACTGGAGATTCAAAAAAAAAAAATTGCACATACCTTATTTAACATCAAATATCAAGAAAAGTGTGGACACTTTGAACACCTAATCGAATACTAACGAACTCAAAATCAGATCGGACACAATAGATGAAAATATAAAAATCCCAAATTTGTGAAACTGACTCAAACTAAGTTAACCCAAATCATATAAGAAATTGAGTGAATATGAGGAATTTACTATAAACTAAAACCAAAAGAATCAAAGCTTTCAATAATCTTATATTTGTAATACCTACAGATACCATACATTCATGTGTGTATGCATGTTAAACTCAAACACTACAACTAAAAACAAATTCAAATCTCTATGCTTATTTACTTGCGATTTCAAGGTCATACAGCTAAGAACAAACCCCCCCAAAAAGGGAGTCAACAACTTAGTAAAAAAAACAAACCAAAATAAAATTGAAACTTAAACTGCAAATTGAAAAACAATACCACGCTTCAAATCCACCATATCTTCACAACATGAATAATTACACAACCAAAATCACACAAACAACCAAAAAGACTTGATTTTTACACAAAAACTCCCAGAACAGAAAAGCCCATATCCGGAGTTGAAATTACAGAACAAAAAACAAAAGGTCCCCACGCACTAAACCCAGATCTAAGACGTATTCACTGCTAGCTTATGTATTAAATCTGATGTTAACGAAGCAAAAGATGAAATAAGACGAAAGAAGAATCAGAGAAGACGAATAGACCAAAACTTATGGATAAGAAACTTACACATCCAACGTGTGTTTAGGAGAACACGGTCACAGAACACGAAGAGAGCAGTAGACGGCCACTGTGTGTATAGGAGAAGACGGAGAGAGAAAAAAATGGGCTTAAGACACTAGCACCGCTACTGTGTGCATAATGTGTGTATTTGAATCTAATTTCATAACCCCAAAAAAAAAAAATGGCTGACGTAGACAAAATGCTGTCGTTTTCAATGATACTTTTTCTAAGCCTCTTTTAATTTTTAAGGACAAAGCATGTGTTGATATGTTGGGCATGATTAAAAATGAGATATACGATAAAATTTGTGAATTGTTTACATTGAATTGTTTGTTTTTGTGTGTCATACATGTTGTCAAATATTCAAATGGACATCTTGTTCAACATCTTGTGTCATTAAATATATATCAACACCCAAAGCATGACTTAAACTTATTTGCTTAATTTTGTGTCATTCAAACCTTACATATGATGAATATCCCATCCAATATTGTCAAAATCGAATCGAATCAACTAGTTCGTTAAAATTAAAACATGGACCATATGTAAAAAATCAAAGAATGAAAATCGTTTAAAACAAGTTAAGAATTGATCGATTCACTTCAAAAATTTTATTTTAGTTTTATCCGACTTTAATTCGACTATTTAATCCTCGACTCTTTATATTTTTTTCAAGTGGATCATATTACTAGTTCCCATTTTCTTGGTAACAAACAAATCAAAATCATCTAACTCATCCACTACTTCAACACTTAAAGAAATTCCAGCATGGGAATATGAAGATAAAGACTGAGGATTATTCACACTTGAATCATTTTCTGTATATTGAGCTATCAACTTTCGACAAAGTGAACTGGCATTGACACTTTTAACTGCTACACATTCATTTCCATATATCATATGAAAATAATACTCAACCAACATTATTTTAAACCTAGTATCCAAAACAGTTGCTACATCTAATATCCCATGAATCTCATCACAATATTTCTCAATTTTGTCCATCATACTTAAAGCCATCATTCTAATCTCAGAATAAGTAGAAATAGTCCAAGTACGAATTGACGACTTTATTTCACAAATTTTTGAAAAAAAATAGATTTACTGTAGGATAATTAGTTCTATAAAATAGTTCAGTTACCACATAAAACAACTTTAACCTTTCACATATTTCTTTGACCAACTTCAAGTCTTGATCACTGGGTAAATTTTTATATTGAGTTTTTCTTTACTTCAAGAAAAAACATCAATGTACTCCAAAACAGTGTGAAGCATGATATATGTAGAATTTCAACTAATCTTACAATCAAGTACTTTCTTTCTACCACAACTGATTTTAAGCTGACGTGCAATATTCTCAGAATTTTCCCATCTTTTTGGTATTGATGTCTAGAAAGAAACACTATCACGAAATTTTTCAACACTTTCCTCAATATTTTTTAAACCCTCATTCACAATTAAATTTAATATGTGAACACAACATCGCATATGGAAGAAATCACCATTTGCCAAAAGTGAATCAGTAGAAAGTTTATTATCTAAAATGCTATTAATCATAGCGTCATTCGTTGAGCAATTATCCACAGTGAAAGTAGATAACTTACAATCAATATTTCAATCTAATAGGTTTTCAAATAGAGTTGTAGATAATGATTCTAACGTATGTGGACAAAGAAGATATATGAACCTACATATAAACCAAACAAAATAATTACAAGAATGTTAATAATTATTTAAAAAAAAATACACACATATTATACATAAAATTGCATAGTATTTACTTCATAACTTGGCTTTGAAGCCTCCAAGCATCATCAATAAAGTATGCACTGAGGCCCATGAAATCCTTTTTTTTTTTTTGATTGAAGTCCATAAGTCTGTGGTTAAGGCAATTCTACTCTTGTTGTCCTCTAATAAACGCATCCTTTTTACTTTTTCCAAATTATAAATATTCAAAATGTCATTTTTAATAGTATTCTGAGACACAATTTTAAATAGCGGTTGAATAGATTTCACAAAATTCCTAAAACCAATGTGCTCAACCATACAAAGCGGATACTCATGTAAAATTATCATTTTTTCTAACTCTGTTCTAGCGTTGTATTGATCAAAAAGGTAAGTCCCCATAACCACCTTTCTACCCGCTTGCTTTGTAAGGTTCAATATTGTCTGTCTAATATCAGTTTGCTTACATTTACAAAGTGTATATCTATCTAAAAAAAATTCAAATGATTTGTCCCATTTTTACTATGACCAACCAACTTCGCTCCACAAGAATTACCAATAGCCTTTATTTTATTATCAATATTCTTGAGCATAAAATGGTTTCATACCTCAGATGTCAGTTTTCTTTTTCTACCCACTATATCAAGATCCGTTATATGATCTCCATCTGAATCTGTGCTTATCAAAATTTGTTTAGAATTTTCTCCGGCCGATAATGATGGAGGATTAATAGTATTTTTTCGTTTGAGTGGAACTATCACGAGGTACTAGCGGGGTTCCATGTGTACTTCATATTGAACAACGCTCTTGTTCCGACATCCTAAAAGCTGAAGAGTGATAAACAAAAAATTATTAGTTGGTTACGATGGTGGGACCTTGCCCTTGAAAATATTCATTTGAAAAATAATATAAAGCTCCAACATCTTATCCAACCAGAGGGTTAAACTTTCAAATATTACACATCTTCAGAAAACATGAGATTTAATAATTCATTTCAAACGTCGAAAAGGCAAAGCAGCATACCGTATGAAGTCACCAACTAAACCAATATTATTGTAGGAGTAGGACTATGAAATTTATCAGTTTTATCATTGTCACTCATAAAAAAAACTAATAATAATAATAATAATAATAAAGGGTAAATAGCACTGAAGGTCCCGAACATTTGAACCTTGTGACGATGGAGTCCCGAACCTTCAATTACTAGCACCCCAAGTCCCTAACTTTTAAAAACGCACGAGCAAAGTTCTTCTGTTAAAATTTTTTTTAGTTTGACCGTTAAATGGTCAAAATTTGCTTAAAATGACTAGATTACACTTTTTGAATTAAAATAAGAAACAAAAAAAATTACAACCAACCCCCTCCCACACTTCTTCTTCTTCAATCAAACTCTCATTTTTCTTCACTAATCAACACTCCACCGGAAAACAGCAATTGAGTGATTTTCCATTTCTAAATTGCATCTATATACACAAATGAACATATACATATATTCAACAAAAATAAGTCCCATTTCCAAATTATATATATATATATATATTCAACAAAAACAAGACCCATTTTCAAAACACGCACTGACACCCTATTTATCTCTATCACACACTCGCACACATAGATTAATTTATAAGATAAGAAAGATAAAGAAAATTGAAAATCGAATGAGGAAAAAATGATATTGAAATTCATCATTTGTTGTTTTTGAATTTTGGAAAACAGGGGTATTGGTGGAGAAATTGATAAGAAGAAAAAGTGGTTGGATGGATTTCTATGGTTTTCAAGTAGGTGGTGGTTGGTGGCGGTAATTTTGGAGAAGAAGAAATTGTTGGATGGATTGTATTTTTGTGTTTTGTTGGTTAGAGTTGATTGGTGAAGTAAAAATGAGGGAGAGTATTTGATTGGAGAAGAAGAAGTGAGGGAGGGGGTTGATTGTAATTAATTCAAAAAGGGTAATCTAGTCATTTTAAGCAAATTTTGATCATTTCACAGTCAAACTAACATTTTTTTAATAAAAGAACTTTGCTCGCGTGTTTTTTAAAGGTTAGGGACTTGAGGTGCTAGTAATTGAAAGTTCGGGACCCGATCGTCACAAAGTTCAAAGGTTCGGGACCCCAGTACTATTTACCCAAGAAAAATAACAAGACACTGCAATAGTATGAATACACAATTACGTTGCAAAATCAAGACTGTCACTTTAATTATGCGAGAAGGGGGAAAAAACCCTTGTCCAATAAATTGGAAAAGAAAATATAATAAAACACATTTCCTATTCAATATATCAAGTTCTAAAAATTTTATGACATAACAGAAAATATTTAAACTATAACTATCATCTAGATTAAAACCTTCTTATAAATTATAATCACAAATTAAATAAAGTTAAAATTATCGTTCAAATACCCCTCTTGCATCCATATGTACAATAAATGTTAAAATGACTTGTGGGATTCTCAAATAGTAAAATCAAATGTGTATTAACTCCATACATGAACAAAAAGACTAGTAACAATAATAATTCATCACTCAAAGGCATAATTCCAGCAAAAATACATTTTTAACATGATTAATCACTAACACCGAATATCATTCAACCCAACATTGTGTCAAAAAAAACAAAGTAATGAAAGACAAAAAAAAATGGAAAAATTTGTCATTACTAGTTCAAGATGGCAAGACCAAAAAAAAAGGAAAATAATGGAACTTCTTAACACATGGAATGATAGGAAAAGAGAACATGACTTCAAACCCAATAACCCAAAAAAATGAAGGTAGTTATAATTTACCTTCAAGAAGAGAGATTTGTCGAAGGAATCAACAGATGAAAAAGAAGCAGCCGAGACAAGTAGGAGTAGCAAAGTGGTAAATAAATGGGAATTGAGAAATGAAGAAATGATTAATGTTAGGATTATGATTTAAAAAGTAAGAATTTGTTCTAATATTTTTAGTAAACAAAAGAAAATCTTTCTAAGTTATGATTGTGGTGTAATGATTAAAACTTAATAAGACTTAGAGTCTACACTTTATAATTTAGATTTTATATTATTTTTTAAAAAATAACTGGGCGGGTTAACACCACTCCACACGCGTGACGAAGCAGATTTTTCTATCCCATACCCGCTTTAATTACTCGATTGTTTGGGATGGGACAACCAAAAATGGTGTGGAGTGCGGATCGTGGATCAAATTGCCATTCCTAATGTGGATTGCATTTGATATTTTAACTTCTAATTACCCAAAAAAAAGTAAGATAAAAAGAAAGTTAACAAACGATAATATTCTCATTTTTTTGTGCTACGCCTATTCCCATTATCCACTTGGTGGCAAAAATGGCGGGAAAGCTTGTAAACCCTCGTAGTTTGGCGGGAGATGTATACCTCTACATGCATTATATATACCAACTCAACACTCAGCGCGGGAAAAGCTCCCATCAGTTTTTCACCATTTCTACAAACCCTAGCGCGCGAGTTAAGTAGTGAAAATCAGAAAAGGAAGTCAACAATGGTGGGGCTGCCGTACGATTGTCTGTCAAACCCACTGGGAGCCGTACGATTGACGTTCGAGAAGGCGGTGGCTTCGGGATCTGACCCGGCCTCTTTTGAAGGCAAGGATTGGGGCGCCGCCGATCTCTTCCATGACTTTCTCTTCGACAATGGTGGCCTCTCTCAGGTTTATTTTATGCTTACAATTTCTTGTCAATATTAATTGATCGACTATATAGCTCGATAGAGGTATGATTTAGAAATAATTTATGTAATTGCATTTTACGTTATGTAGCTCGGAATCCGGTTATTAATCAAGTTTAAACTGGCTTATCGATAATTTCTCGAGCGTTTATAACTACTGAACCGGCGGAGGGGGACGGAAAAGTGCTAGAACAGTCAGTTGTCTGCTAATGAATGTACAAGCATTTAAGCATAACGTACAATAATAGTTTGTAGTTATTATGCATTGTGGGTTGTACCTTTTTTTTCTGACAACATGGTTGCTCTGATGTTATTTATTTTGGCTGTTAGATTTGTGCAATAGTATATTCTATTTGCCACAGCTGATTTTATTTGACATAAGGCGGATTTGGCTAGTTTAAGAATGTTAATTGATCAATCTGGCTTCAATTAATTTGGTATTTTTGTATGGTTTTTTCTTCTTTTCTTGGCCAGTCATGTTAGAATTCATTTTATCAGACTGAAATATCTGATCTTTATTGTATGATTTTATGATAATTAGGTGCCGATGCTTAATCCCTCAACTTTAAAATGGGTTCAACCTAATACTTTGGTTCGGTTCCGGGGTATGATCCAAGACATGCTGGGCAATGAATTTTATGTTGGTGCTCACAAGGTATTTAGGTTTCCTTCCAGTCTCTTGCATGACAGCCTTTTTGAAAATCTATTTTTGTATTTCTCGTTGTTTTGGGCCACAAGAACTAGAGATGGTACTTGGCATTATCTCTCTCTTTCTTTGATACAGGATGGGGATATTTGGAGAACCAATAAATTCACAGACACTTCTCAATTTCCTATGGCTCCATCTGATATGCGGATATGGGAGCGTCGCTTGCTTTATTGCATTCCTGTGAGCTCTCCCATTTGGAGTATTCCATTTTCACTTGATTCCACCAATGTTGTTCTATCTCCATGATTGTTTTTAAGCTTGATGGTTATTAAATTCTTATGCAAGGTGATTGATTTCCTTTCGTTACAGGTCCCGGGACAAAATTCATGGGCTGAGTTTTCTCCTGAAGCTGTAAAAAATCCATATACAAATTCTTTATCTCCACAAAGGGAGAAACGGCAGAGGGAGGATGATGCAACTATGTCTGATGTCGATATGCAAGTATGTCCCCCTCTTTAGCTAGCTTTCTCAATGTTCAGACTTATATTTTTATATCAATCAGTTGACAAGGGCACTGAAATTTAGATGGATGAAATACAAAGATCCAAATTCTATCCGTTCTGTCTGCCCAATGACCTAGTATGAATGTCCAAGTTGCTGATATGTACTTGCATGTAGGATAGTATACATGTTTCCAATCTCTACTTTGTTTTCCCCATTATGGTTGCACTTTTTTGATGAAGATTTCAGCACAAATATATGTCGTATATATGTAATTTCAAATAGATTAATTAATGAGTTCTGCGTGTTATAGCTGCTTTGTGATTTAGTGTATTTAGTTGGAGATGCACATTTTTCACATTTTAAATATGACAAATCTCATATAATGACAGGATTCATGTCATGAGCTTCAGGCTTCTCTAAGTGCTAAAAAAATGGTAAGTAGAAAAAGCTTTGTTTGTGTGGGCCTTGCTCGATCATTCTTAGATTAATGTAAACTGGCCAAAGTTGCATTTTTTAATATTTCATGTCTAACAGATTTCAACTTTTGTCTCTCAGAGGGAGGATGAAATGGATTTTCAGCCTTTAAATTCACAGAAGACTGCAACCGAGGAAACCTCTTCAAATGCAAGTTTGGTGCTTGATGCTGAAACAAAGTCTTTTTCCTGTCTAGTGAAGGTGAATTCAGCTTCTAGTTAAAGTTGCATAAAAGAATGTCCATTAAATATTATCTGACACCAAACTGTTTTGATCTTGAACTTTGAGTTTTGTAGATATATGATTCTCCAGAGTCCAACTTGAAGCTGAATGATGTTTTTGAATTTGTTGGCATCTTCACTTTTGATCCAGACCTTACTGCAGACAAAGATGATAGTGATGAATTGACACATGGCTTTGGTGAAGATGCATTACTTCATCTGCCTTCTAGCAAGGTCTTTATTTATCTGCAGATGTTATTTTTTCTTACCACGTAAATTTTTCTTTAGTGAAATTCAATATTTTTCTCATTTGGAGGTTTTTAATCCATGACATCAAAGTTGTTGCTATTAAATTTAAAGAATTGTAGACTCACCACAATAACTTAATCTTTGGGTTTCTAATTAGCTTCACTTTAGGTCAGACAATCTACTATATATTGCCTGAACCTCTGTGATATATTATATATTACCAGGTTTTCCTGTTTAATCAGTTTTGTCTCTTTGGTTATTTGCATACCTTTCTGACCATGGTTCCTTTGGATTTTTGTATCTGCGCAACCAAAATGATCAAGATATTTTTGGCCAAAGCCAACATCAGTAGATTTGAAAATAAATTCATATAATTCAATATTATTATGAGCCTCTTAGTATCTATTCCTTGCATCTTTAAAGAGTGGATAATAATGATATTATGAAGCACAACAGTTACTTGAGAGTTCGGACTCAATATTTTGACCAGTTTTAGACGACAACATAAAGTTGGGATCTTTTGTAGGACCAGCATTGTTTTAGTGATTTCGGATTGTAAGATTGTGGCATCTTAATATCCGAATCAGGATTCTAACGACAACGCGTGCAACACCCTGGTTCACAAATAGTTTTTAATGCTTCTGGAGTTGTTAAATTTCAGCTATGTGCATTTAGAGATGGTGCCCTTGCACTTCAGACTTTCTGTAACTAAAATAATAGTGTATCTGATTTTTGTTTTTGTGGAAAAAGTTTTCTCCAGTCTAGTAAAGGATAAAAGGTTTTATTTGCAGGTGCCTCGGCTTCACTGTCTTGTACACAGGAAGCTTGCAATTAATGATTTTCTTTCTGTTTGTCCAACGTTGGAGGTAAACTTTATTTACTTGAACTTAATCTGTGTCCATCAGTTGATCTGCTTAATATTGTCAACCCTCAGCTTATTGCCCTTTGTCCGTTTTGTTCGATGGCCCTTTTGGTAGCTAAGTTTCTTGTTATGACCACAGTTAAAATCAAATGCAGTAAAAGAACTGAGGGAAGCTCTGGTGGGACATCTTACTGCTGTTCTTGGAAATGACAGGGTGACAGCTCAATACATGTTATTGCACCTACTATCCAGGGTAAGGATATCTAACTGTTCCTCTAGTTGCACAACTAACACTAAATAAGATTATTGGCATCTCAAAATTTGAATTTTTTTCTTGCGGATATTTGCTTCAGAAGCTGTAGACGTTTACTCTGACATTGGAACATTTTTCTGAACAAATGACGTTGAATCCCTGTGCAGGTGCATGCTAGAGCAGATACAATTGCTGTTGGGAAGCTGTCACTAAATCTTACTTGCTTTAACAAGGAGAGCGCGTCTGTTTTTGGCAATCGTCTTAAACTTGCAATAGAGAACCTTCTACCTTTCACGCATTATTTGCCTCTCACAGTAGATTATCTCAACACTGTTTCACTTTCCCCAAAAAAGGATTACAATACAAACAGGTGATCACAAATCACAAATTAACGTTTGGCAACTACAGAATTATTCTTTGGTCTGACTAATATTGATGACATTTCATGTTAATTTACACGATCCATTCTACAGGCTGGTATCCGGCGTTCTGCAGCTAGCTGAAGGTTCTCACTTAACCATTGATGAGACTGAATTACAAGCTGGGACCCTCAACTCAACTGGGGTTGAAAATGCAAGTGTGTTAAAGAGCCTGATGGAGTTTCAAAAGGTACTTTTTATAAAGCAATAGAAGGATAGCCTCATTATTCAGTATATTGTGGGAGCGGGGACCTTTCAGGCTCTCCACATGATTGAGTCCTCGAGTTTCCGAAAATGTAAAAGTTCTCCAAATCAATTTGAATATGATCTGCAAAAGTCAGTCATAGTGCTTGATGGATTGGAAGTCGAGGGTTCTAATGTCTGTAATCAGTAAACATGCTTGTTGCTGATTGTTTCTTCCACCCCTTTTTCCTTTTACTAGGTGGAGTATGACTTTACATACTATAAAATGGAGATGAATGCAGATGTTCAACTGTTGATCCTTTCTGAGGGGAAATCAAACCTCCTGCCTGCTGATCTAATTCTCCCCTTTCAACCATCCTCGGTAGATTCACCTTCAGAAGTGGATGCAGATATGCTGAAAACTTGGAGATGGTACTTGGCCACCATGCGATCACTGCCTCATTCTATTGAGCCAGATATGCAGAAGGTATGAATTAAGCTAGATCCGTGTTTTCTTTATTCCACTAAAAGCCACATTCATATGGAAGAAGGGCTAGTCTTGTTCACTCCGGATAATTAGATTTTCTGCTGTATTTCATACATAATACGCATTGAGAAGAAGTTTCAACCCCATTGTTCTGACACGTTGCAGGTGGTAGAAGATGATTTAGTTGCGGCCAGGCAAGCTGACCGAAGCTTAGGCAGCCAAGATCTTAGCAGGTTTGAAGACCTGAATTTTTGTAGACTAATTTCCAGTACATATTCATTCTTTGTTTAACCTATTTATAAAATCTTGCAGATGGTTGACCATGGGCCGCCTAATATCGGCCAGTTTTGGTGAAACCTGTTTGACAATGGAACATTGGCAAATGGTGAAGGAACTTGAACGACTCGGAAGGGAGAGACTCCACGGGAATATGTAAAGAAAAAGGGAAAAAAAAAACTGTAAATTCTTCTTGGAATTGGGACGATAATATTACATTTTCTGTGCAATTTATTTTATTTTATTATATATTTGAAAAGCACTAAATTGCATTAAAAAGCATTATTTGAAAGATTTATCTCATATAAAAATGAACAAAATAATAGTCAAAGAAATTGATCATTTGATTCTATAATGTAGCAACATAAAATGGGAAGTGAGGAACAATATGTATATATCTAGTACTCGAGCAAGATTGCTGAATTGGAAGGAAATAAGATAATCTAAATAACATTTACAGTAGCATTTTATGTTCAAGGTAACAAAATTTCTGGCTGTTAAATTACTCTATTAGTGCAAAGTAGGAGATATATTTTTTTACCTTGGGCATGCTCGGTACACTATTATTAGTACAATAGATAAGATTTCAATTTCTTTTTTTCCATAGTGTGCAGCCCATTGTTATTCAATAAACCTTACAAAACATGCTAACAAGGTTTTATTATAGGAATTACACTTCAATAATGCTGAAGACTTGGAAATATAATATTCATTTGGAAAATATTACCCCATAGCATCCAACTCCAAGAAGCAGCACTTTATTGCTCTCCAGATTTATCCTAAAGCATGAAAGAAAAATACACAAATAACTGTAAAGAAAAGGGTAAATGCAAAACAAGCACATGGTCATGTAGTTAACAATTTGCATCTAGCTACACCTAGACCATGAGATTTTGTGTTTTCAATTATTTACTTTTGTAGCAGTAATTCGAAGTTACATTGTTACTGCTCTTTAATTATTACATATACTGAATTTTTGTCCCCCTTGAAGTAGACATGAAACCAATGCTAGTATGTGGATTATAGCTTAACTCCTCGAGCATGAATAGCCACGAAGGTTGGATAGTAGTAGATATTATGAATGTCTAAGGGTTAAATACCCCATTTGCTATTGAACTTTTGAGTGTTTCTCAATTGCCATTGTTGAACTTAAATTTTTTTTTTTTTTAGTTGCCATTGAATTTACAAAAATGTTATTCCATCCATCATTCGTCATTTTAAAAGTTAATAGACTTGATGATATTGCAGACAGATCTCGAGTGACGGATATGATAACGTTTTGGTAGTTTCGATTGCAACTCGGAAAACTTTTAAAGGCCAATGGCAATTAAGAAACATTTGGGAAAATTCAGCAGCAACTCGGAAAACTTTTTTGAGTTTAATGGCAATTGAGAAACATTTGAGAAAATTTAGTAACAATTGAGACATTTAACCCTATGGTAGTCTAATTATATCCAATACTATATATTAAACGTGCACAAAGTGTAGTCATCTCATTACCTATTGTACTATACTTTTCAATCAGTCATGTTAATATGTTAACGGAAAAAAAAAATGGTTTCGTGGAAGGAACCTAGAGCGAGAATGCATTTAAGTGTTTTAAATGTCTTGGAAATTTTGAAAGCAATTAAAAATAGTGAACTATGCTGCATCAAGAACAATTTGTGTGAGATGAGGTTAATAAATAAACACAATTTTAGATCCTATTGAAATCTTGATTGTGTTTTAAGATTTGAGAACTCTCTTACCAGTGTTCTCAAGTTCCGCGAAGGGCGCGGACACGATCTTGAATAAGTTTTCTTTCCCAGTCTGCTACATCCTCGTAAGCATATTCGGATAAGCTCTCAAAAGGCTCCTTCCAGGGGTCATTTTTAGCCAAATCATATGTGGCTCCACGAATTGCTCTCTTGTTAGGACCACAAGGTCTCTTTGAAGTGAGTGTATTATATGCCGTATTAAGCTGCTAAGAAGGCACACGAACAAGTATTTCAGAAAGCACATATA
Organism: Forsythia viridissima; assembly: GCA_030279155.1. NCBI lineage: Eukaryota > Viridiplantae > Streptophyta > Magnoliopsida > Lamiales > Oleaceae > Forsythia > Forsythia viridissima. The sequence goes on along the minus strand of CM059034.1, from coordinate 33,381,807 downwards.
TATTTTCTTTTAAGAGCACATATGATTTGCATAGGGTTCAAGGTCTGCCGCTAAATTCCACTGGTTCTTAATAATTGCAGCTCAGGCTATTTTTTTGATTGATTTCAACAATGAATCAGAAAATGAACACTTACATCCATATTGCAGAACCAGAACATGTAAGCAATTGCAACAGCCGGTGCCCTTCCCAAACCAGCAGTACAATGAACATATACCCGTCCATTGCCTTCTGAAATAGCCCATTCGAGTGAGGAAACAGCTTTTGGTAATCCACTTCTTAAGGAATCTGGATCAAAATCTCTTGCCTGTAAATAGGAAAGATAGTAACTACAAGTTATATAACCACAATAAATTACTGATAGAGAATTTAGAGCATGATAAAAGAACAGATATTGAAAAAACAGCCCCTGAAGATATGGAAGCTAAGATCCGACAAATTATCTATGTTTGTTTGGGCATTTTCATTTTGCACATTTCTACAGAAAACCCAAATGGCATCTTGGATAGGAAGGACTGGATAGTGAATAGTATTAAGAAAGAAAAAGAATCTAAAGTCTCATTTATTATACTGTCCAATGGTGCACTACTACATACCAAACATACACAGAGCAAAATAGTGGATGACTAAAGACTTTTTGTAACATCCACTTAGAAAGGCGTTTGAGGCTATTGCTGGAAGAATTACATGCTGTTTTTGCATTATGTTAACATATATTACAGATGGCTAAGGTATGCATATACAAAAGAAAATGCAAAATCCAAATTAGTTTTCGAAATTCAGAAAGAGTTGATAAAGTATCAAGCTTGCATACTGCATATCATAGGGAGAATTGGAACTAAAGTAAGTGCTCGGTTTCACCAAATTGCATCTGTAACACACTTTAAAAGGCATTGCAACAATTGGAGATTAGCTTACAGGCCTTCTCATATGACGGATTCCAAGTTCCTTGCATCGTTTTATTATAGATGGCAGGTCGATTCCCCAGTACTCTACGTCTCTGTCCTGCTGCAAGTTGAGAATATAGCTGACATTTTGGTCTGCTTTCAGATGATCAATGTCTTCTACTTTCTGAGGTTGGGATCCAACAATCAGATTTTCAGTTATCAATGTATAGTTCATTCCTGAAGCAGAGGAATATCCTTATCAGATTCCTTATCATGACCTTAATGTTATATTACTCTACATTGTGGTACACTCAAAATGTTTGAGAGTTCCAAGCTTGCGGAAAAATACAAGCAACTTAGATAACCATGTGACCTTTAGATCTCGTTAAAGTTTGGCTCAGTCCGTTTATGATACCTACCTAACTTAGGCAGCCTAAAACTTGACTCAAGATGGGTTGTTTTAGAGCATCTACACATATGGCGATGAGGTAAAAGGGACAAAACTAATGTGGCAGTATATATTGTAGAAGGCCGTCTAGTTTTAGACATCCTGTTAGACACCTTCCATCCATTTTTTCATTAAATAATGTATATCTCTCTCATCTATTTTTCTTTCTCTTTCATCTTTTCATACTCTCTTTCCTAATTTCTTTTCTCTCTCTTGCCACGTAGATTTTTTTAGAAAGCGTAACATTGGAAATGCTCTTACACCCAACGCATAGAAACAGTGGTTCAATCTAGAAGAATGCACCATATTCTTAAATTCCACATGACATAACACATTCCAAGGGTAATAAGAATTGGGCTCAGATCCACTTTTCCAGTTCCAAGGCATCTATTTAAGTAAGCTTAAAAGATTCATCATTCTCAAGAGTTATAGCATGTTGAAATAGGAAAGATTGGATTGAACTCGGCTATCAAAAAAAAAAAAAGAAGAAGCTAAAATCTTATTATTTATACTGCTTAGTCATATCTACTACTAATGCGTACAAAACATGCACTTAGCAAATTCAAACCCAAAATTAAAGAATGAGGATGTTAGAGCATCTCCAATAGACTCTCTATTTATAAAGAGCATTTTTGGCATTTTAGAGAGCATATATAAATTTAGAGAGTAACATTTTTTAAGTACTCCAACAATCTCTTAATCTTTAGCACTTTATTTTACTTCTTCCAATAAGTATTTATTATTTTTTCATTTATTTTCTTTTCACATACCTCTCTCCTAATTATTATATGATTTTATTCCATTTTTTCTATTTTATTTTGTATACACTATTTAATTCAATTATTATATAAAGTATTGAAAATTGAAATTATTTGGATGCATTTAATTATAGAAAGCTATTTTAAAAAGTTAATTTAGACAGTCCGTTGAAGAAGTATAATTTTAAAGTTTGGCTGTTTAAAATAGAAAAAATCTTATGTTTGAAGAGCATGCTCTTAGAAGTTCTCAATGTACATAAGATATAATTTAACGATGCAAGTAATAATCCTAGAGCTACAAAAAGTAAGAAAATTATCAGGAAAAACAAAAATACCATAAAAACAAACACTGGGATGCTCATTAAAACCAGAAGTTCATAAATTGAAGAAACTTGAATAATCAATCAATAAATAATTGGGGAACAGAAGAAACTAACCAAGATCGTGATGATACTCATATGGGTTCCTCATCATTCTCTTCATTGCTGTGTTATAATCTTCCATTTTCCTCTTTGGGCTGCTGGTTGATACCCCTTTGTTTGCTTCAATTTCACTCTCAGGAAGTTTGCAAGAAATTTTGGTCAATTTGAAGGAATTTTTTGAGGCCCAGGTGGGATTGCATGCAGATACTGCGTTCTTCGTATTTGTTGAAGAGATTAGCAAGAAAGTGCTTGGAAATGGATGTGAAGACAAGTACAAGCAGCTTTTGCCAACACCTCCCATGGTCTCTTTCTCTCTCTCTCTCTCAACTGACAACACCCACCACCAACCGCGGCACACACACACATCAATGGTGCATCATGTTTTCACTAATTTTTGTGGCTGCCGACTGTCATTTATAATTTTGAGTATTTGACTAAAATGCCCTCTTTGTGTAATTTTTTTTTTTTTCTATTTTTCTAAATAAAAAAGAAAATACTTCATTATCAATTAATTAAGGTTTTAATCACCCCGTTAAGGTATAATTTCACTATTTCATCTTTAACTTCTATTAGTTGTCACCTTTTGATTGTTATTTCTGAAAGAACGATTTTTACAAAATATCTATATTTTTAGTGTATATTATTAGATTTATAGAATAATTGACTGAGAGGAAGACTAAAATATCTTCAAAATGAAATAAGTATACACAATAATATTTGCTTCTTCTCAGTCTCGTTTCGAGCCGAAAGTCTAGAATTATATGATGTACTGCAAAATTAGATAGGTTGTGGGAAGTCCAAAATGAGATGGTTAAATTTTCCCTCTCTCTGATAAAATTTTCTTGAATTTTGTTCCTTTTTTAATTTTTTTTTCTTAAATCTTTTTATTGTTTTGGTTATGTGAATTTTAAATATAATGGTCGATTGAATTCAATGATGATTGATGTAGATCTGAAAATTAATGAGTATTAAAGCAAAATTGATTAACATTCTTAAAAGATTTTTTTATTTATAAATAAGCTATTTTTTGAAAAGAATTGCAAAAACATATTCTTGTTACATATTTTAAAAATACTGTTTTTAAAAAATTATTATTTTAATTTATTATAATATATATTAAATTTAATAACTGATCATTAAAAATCGGATTTGATTGAAATGCCTATATTATATTACATATTTTTTTATTGTTATAGCAACTGAATCCTTAAAAGTCGGAATTGATTGTAATATATATATTATAATTTTTTTTATTGTTATAACTGTCAAATATATATCATTTGTATTAGAAATAGTTGTAACAACCACAAACGTAACTCATGATCCCTTTAATTTCAATATTTTGCATCATTTGTGTCAATTAGTGATACAAAATATCAATTGGGGGTAATATAATCTGTATTAAAAATCAAAACATCATATTAAATATCAATGTTACAAACATCACATCAATTATTCAATAACAAGTTGTAACATCTTTAGCAGTCATTATTACATAATAACCAATTATGTAAAATTTGTAACATAATGTGTATTTCCGTGTAACAATCCAATCAAGAACATTTAAATATAAAAAATAGAGTGCTTAATCAAAATATTATAAAAACATCAGTATTACAAAACAGTATATCAATAGTACGTGTTATATTCAATTAACTAATAACAAGTTGTAACATCTTTAATAATCAATGTTACAGAATAACAAATTGTGTAACATAATCTGTATTTACGGTTAACAATTCAATCAAGAATATTTAAATATAAAAAAATAGAGGATTTTGGTGTGTTTGAAAATAACAAATTTTCACCTAATTTACGGGTAGTTTTTATTTTCTGTGCGAATTCCAATGACAATTATAGAAATGGTTGGTTATAAATTATATTTTGTTTTGATTTTAAACCATTATTTTATTTATTAATATAATAATATAAAATCAGTATTTTTAAAATAAAAAAGTTAAGTTTGTAAATGTTGAAATATTATTGTAATGGTAAGTAGTGGGTGTAATTTCCACCATTCTTAATGTATCAATTTTTGGACTTCCTCACTCCTTTTTTTGTCTGATTTTTTTATTTATATTATTTTTGTCGTCAAACTTTTAATTTCAAAACAGACTTTAGTCTACGGTAGGATCTCACCGCAGGAAAGCAATATAATAGTACTAATTAACATATTTCTTTATCAAATTCCATTTGCCCCACCTCTTTTAGAAATAGATAAATTATACTCATAGTTCTTATTCTTTTAAATTTGTAACAATTTCGTCTTCATTCAATTTTAATCCATCGTATTATCTCTAACTTTTCAAGTAAATTACATTTACAATTGCTTTCGGGGTTCATTCTGGCAAATAGTTTTCACGGAAAACATAATTTGTAAAATTTGAGATTTCTTAGAGAGGAAGGAGGAAGATTATAATGTTTCTCACACTTCAAAAATGATCCCCCAATGACGCTATTGGGTTAATTTCACCAACGGTCATTGAAGTTATCTTAAAATTTCAAAATGGTCATTAAAGTTCAATAATTTCAGTAGTTGTTTAGTACTAAAGTATGAAATCCTTTCACTAATGGTCATTCTATTAAGTTTCAATCTTGAAATGGTGACGTGACATTTATTAATTGCATGGTAGTTTATATACTTTATATAATATTTACTTATAGTCCCTATATTTTTAATTATCTTTCAGTTAACTCCTCCAAAAATTGTATTTTAAGTCCTTAATCTTTTACATATTTATACTTTGGTCCCCAAATTTTTAATTATCTTTCAGTTAAGTCCTCCAAAAATTGTATCTTAGATCCTTCAACTTTTTATATCTTTACACTTTGGTCCTCAAATTTTTAATTACCTTTCAGTTATGTCTTCTAAAATTGCATCTTAGGTCCTTCAATTTTATACATCTTCAAACTTTGGTCTCTCAAATCCTTGATTTTAGTGGCAAAAATAAGTACAATTTTAATGGTCAAAATAAGTGTACTTTCAATTAAATCATTGACTTTACACTCGAATTTTCACCTAAACAAATAAAATAATATAAGGGTTAATTTCACCAACGATCATTGAAGTTACCTTAAATGTTCAAAATGCTCACTAAGTGATAAATGTGAATTTTGCACATATTTTGGCCACTAAAGTGGACATTTGTGTATTCTATCAAGTAGTTTATTATTTAATTATATTATTTTGTTTGTTTAGGTGAAAATTCGAGTGTAAAGTCAAGAATTTAATTGAAATTGCACTTATTTTGACCACTAAAATTGCACTTATTTTGGTCACTAAAATCAAGGATTGGGGGACCAAAGTTGAAGATGTATAAAGTTGAAGGTCCTAAGATATAATTTTTAGAAGACTTAACTGAAAGATAATTAAAAATTTGGAGACCAAAGTGTAAAGATGTAAAAGATTAAGGATATAATATACAATTTTGGAAGACTTAACTGAAATATAATTAAAAATATAAGAACTAAAATTTATATTATATAAAGTTCATAGACTACCATACAATAAATAAATGCCACGTCATCATATCACATCACCATTTCAAGTTTGAAACTTAATGGAGTGACCATTAGTGAAAGAATTTCATAGTTTAGTGACCACCACTGAAACAATTGAACTCCAGTGACTATTTGAAATTTTTAAAGTAACTTCAATGATCGTTAGTGAAATTAACCCGACACTATTTCATGACAAGGATTCAAAAAGTAGAAGACCATACACGAAGGGACATGATTATATATGAGCCACAAAATTTGAAAACGAGATAATACCCGGCAGAGGAAAGCTCCGCGTGCACGATGCTGTTCCCTCTTGCTACTTGAATTTTTATTTAATTTCTATACATTTAATTAATTTTTACTACTAAATTTCTAAAATAATAAAATAATACTACATGAAATAATTCTGAAATTGTTCCGAAAACGATTTTTAAATCATTTAACAATATTATATGATTGTATAAAAAGTAAGCATATTTTTAAAATTCTCTAATGGTACTTTAATTTAGATATACTTATATAGTACATAATTTTAATATTATTATATTAATATTTGATATAACTTAATTAATAAAAATAGTGTATTTTAGAAATTGATATAGAATACTTATTTAAAATAGAGAGCGTGAAACTATTTTCTTTCTTTATTTTAAGCATTATTCTAAAAAGTTCGTTTAAACTCTGTTTAGGCGTAACGCCTAGCCACATCTCACACCTCACACTTGTCTCAATTTTCACCACTAGTTATACTTGAAACTCGACATTCACACATAATCACGCTTTACATTTTTTAGAACACTGATTTTAAGTAAGTATTATATATTAAATTCTAAACTATACTGTTTTATCAATTTATATCATTTATCAACTCTCAATTTCAATTCTTTCACGCAATTGAAAGAAATTTAATGAAATTTCCGATTATCATTGTTCTAAACAAAATTTTTCCTTCAATAAATCACTTTTTTGTCACAATAATTATATCCCCACAATTTTTTAAAATAGATTTGGACTTAAATATAAGCCATATCTTTAATGTACATTCTCAAAAGGGTCAATAACACCTCAATCTTTGGACAATTATATTTACATTAAAGATCCTTAAACCTCGGGTTTCCATTTCACTCATAGTTTCAATCACCGAGCGATCTCAAATAAAATAGACCTTTGTATATTACTTGGTGATAATACAATATTCTTATGATAAGTTTAAAGTGAAAACTCACGAAAGGTATAATTTCTTAAATTTGAGATTTTTTAAAGACTAGTTAGACACGCGTGTGTTGCACGTGCTTTTGTAATCATATTGTTAATTTTTAATATTTTTAAATTTTTCTTTTTTAATTGTTAATAATTAAAATATTAAAGTAGTAATTGCAATAAAAATAAAAATATATGGTTGTTGATATCATATTGTTTTATATTGTTCAATATTGATATTTTATTTACATTTATAGAAGTACAATTGCAATCAAAGATGAATTTTATATAATAGTAATATGAATTCAGTGAAGAGCTTTTGGTGATTTGAGCTTTGATGATTGACAAACCATTGATATTAAATCGTATGGAATTAATGATATACTAATTGGGATCTTCAGGATTGTATTTTACAGAAAAAAAATTAATAATTATTAATTTTATTGGAGAGAATGTAATGATTGACTATATAATATTGTACATTTGTTGGAGTAGTGACTCCTTGTAAAAAATATTCTTTGTGTATGTTTTATTTTTATTTAGCGCGTCTGATTTGACGATGTAAATAAAAACAACAAAAATGTAAATGTAAGTAAGAAACAAAAACTAAAGAACAATTCTCTCTCTCTCTCTCTCTCTCTCTCTTAATTATTAATTAAATTAAAAATTAAAAAAGCTTTATATATTAGTTGTCAACTATAATCACTATAATCCAATCCAATGTATTCAAAACAATATTTTCATCTTCATAATTTGAATTTTAATTTGGTATAAAACAAAGTTACAATTTTTCCATTATTTTTTTAAATCCATTTTTCATTTCTTTCATCTACGTAAGGCAAAAAAATTTGAAATCGTCTTTTCACATTCATATTTAATTTAATATATTAAATATTTACAAATTTTAAATGTACATTTAATAGATTGTTAAAAATTCAATATACGATAATAATGAACAATAAAAGAGTAACAAATAAATATTAAAAGATAATTGTATTCACTTAAGTACAATTACAATTAGATATGAATTTTAAATTAAATTAAAAATGAAAAAAATTTCACACGTTAGTTCTAAACTATAGTATATGTTTTGTGGGTGTTTAAAGATTTTGAAAAAAATTGATAAAATGTGTTGTTGAAAAGATAATAAAAGTTGTAGGTCCCACAAAATATGTAGTTGAAAATGAATTTGAGAAAAAAAAATTTAAAAAAACAAAGAACTGAATCAAACATGCTCGTAATCACTGTAATCTAATGTATTGAAAATAATATTTTTATCTCCATTTCAGTTTTGACAACTATGATTTGAATTTTAATACAGTGATAAACAAAGTTACAATTTTTCTCATTCATTTATTTATTTTATTAAAACTCATTTCTCATTCATTTTATCTACTTAATGCAAAAAATTGATATCATTTTTTCACCTTCATATTTAATTTAATAGATTAAACGTTTAAAAATTTTAATTGTATATTTTGTAAATTGTTTAAAATTTAATGTACAATAAGAATAAACAATAGAAGAGTAATAAATAAAATATTAAAAAATAATTATACATTAATGAATACTAAAGGTGAATATGTAATTTTAAAAAGCTTGTAAGAGTAGAATGGTCCAAAAATGTTTCTCCATTTAAGCCCCTTATAGATTAGTATATAGATAAAGAAGGAAGATTATAATGTCGCTCACACTTCAAAAACGATCATTTGATGACAACTATTTGAAATAGAGTCGACAACCCGAAATTTGAAATTTTTTGTCCGTTCACCAAAAAGAGAGGAAGGCTCCTGTTGGTCCCAAAATGTCCAAAATTCCATTTTTTGCAATTGGTTCCCAAACTCTTTCAAAATTATTTTTAGGTCCCCATAAAACCTTCCAAATCCATTTAAGTAATTAAACTTTTAAACTATTTTATTTGAACAATTTTCTAACACAATTTATGCGGGGTAAAGTCGTACATCCGTTAACAGAGGCCCGGTTTCGTATCCCTACAGCACTGTTTTACACACAACAGATAAAACGGACTGCCACAATAGAACGGAAAACCAAAAGAATAGAAACCTACAAATACCAATACAAAGAGTGCAACAGCCTAAGGAACTAGGAATTCAGTCGGTAGCTTTCCTTCTGAATGCCGTTGCTATTAATCCTGCTGTTGCTCACCTTGCCAAGCCCAAACAATTTCCCTAAGAGCTGGTCTTATATCCTGTTTCAACATCTTCTGATAATCTACTGAGTCGCCACTCGACTTCTTCATCTCAACCAAATGGAACGACGAAGTGATTTTAAATATTTCCACATTAATGGACAAAGTCCCGTTTATACCCTCGTTCGAGCCCTCCAGTTTCATGAACCCTTGATCCTTTTCCTTCACTGCCAACTTTAGATTCCCTGCAATATCCTTGAGTTTCGATATGATAGCAGAAGCAGGCTTTGTAGACGTAAATTGCACTTCGTCTTTCTGGTCATTGTTCACAAACAAACCAGACAAGTCGAATCCAGTCGAGAGAGATATAATGTCAAATGCATTCAGGTTAGTAGGTTTTGCCATCTCCAGCTTTGTAGCTGTCGGGATATCGTTCCCGGGAGAACCAGAAATGGAACCAAAGACGAGCGGGACCTTTCCCACGTCTCCTGCTTGTCTGGATTCGAGACCTTTTCTGAACCAGGAGTTTTGCATAATCTTGGCTATGGATATCCTAGTGTAGGGGTTAGGATCAAGGATCCGTGATAGCAGCCTTCGTACTTCAGGTGGAAACCAATTAGGGAATTTGTACTCGGCCTTGCTTATCTTCCGATACATCTCCATGAGATTCGAGTCACAGAATGGAAGATGACCCGCAAGCAGAACAAATAAGATCACCCCACAAGACCAAATGTCAGTTTTTGATCCATCATAGCCTTTTTGCCTAATCACCTCGGGAGCGACATATGCTGGGGTGCCACACGTTGTGTGGAGTAATCCATCCTGGCGCTTAGACTCAGTGAGAGCACTCAATCCAAAATCGGATACCTTAAGATCTCCATTCTCGTCCAGCAGAAGATTCTCGGGTTTCAAATCACGGTGATAAACACCCCTGCTGTGGCAAAAATCAACAGCAGTGATCAGTTGCTGAAAATATATCCGAGCAATATCTTCCCTGAGCCTTCCCTTTGCAACCTTGTGAAAAAGCTCTCCACCTTTTGCGTATTCCATCACAAAGTAAATCTTTGTTTTGGTAGCCATAACTTCGTAAAGCTGCATCACGTTTTTGTGTCTGACCAATCCCATAACAGATATTTCTCGCTTCGTCTGATTGATCAACCCGGCCTTCAGTACCTTTTCTTTGTCGATAACCTTAATGGCCACACACTGTCCTGTGTTAAGAAGTCTACCATAGTAAACCTTGGCGAAAGTTCCTTGACCTAACAACCTTCCGAGCTCGTATTTTCCCATCAATATGCTTCCCTTATTGTCCATTTTAAAAAACAAACCTACTACAATATTACAAATTCTCCTGCTGGCACAATTTATATTTTATAGGGCAGGAGTCCTAGAGTACAGAACTCAATCGTATGTCATGCTTCAACACGACGGGCAGTTGATAAATCGTCGCATCATTATGCATCTGGCTGCAAAACTTGATCGTATTGTGATCCGTATACTGGACATTATCGCTTACGAACAAGACTGGCCTTGATGGAGGCACAAATTCACAGACCTTGGAGATGAAGATCCTAGCATTCAACCACATCTTTCCACATTCCCGACAACGTCTAAATCAACAACGCGTGATGAGAGTCTGGAGGGAAAAACAATAGAATAGTCAGTCTAGCCCTAACAATTCAAATTATTGATTGTTAAGTGATACTTCTCGATCATATTTATATAGAACGATAATAAATCCTGCAAAATCTCAACCACTGCTTACGCTTTTCTCGATCATGTTTTTGTTGAACCAGTCCATCTAAAAGTTTAAGTTGTAAGAAAGCTGACACACTTATTTATTCAAATTATATTTCAACAGGCCCTTCACGTGAAGACTAGATTTACTTTTTCCTAAAAGGCATCACACATCAACAATTTTCTTAAAGACAGCGGACATGCTTTAATATGTTGGACATATTCATCTGATAAAGCTTGGACCTTTAACCAGATTTAAGAAACCATTTCATTCGGCTTTTCAGATCTAATTTCCAACTCGATCAGACTAGTGCGTTTCATTTCATTGGACACAAATTAACAGATTTCGGAAATATTTCTTCAAACCAAACAGAGATTTAGAAAAATGCTTAAACGTAAAGATTAATACGATTTTCAAAATCAAAGTTATGTATCGTAATTCAGAAGAGACACACATTTGAAAAGAAAGTGTTCTGGCAGGCTCACACAGAATTTCATTTTTTTGAGGGGAGAGTGGGGCTAGGGAGGTACGAATGTAACGAATCCTTCAACCCTTCACCTCAGCTGTCGAAACAACAATCCAAGGACAAGGACAATTGGTCATAGAATTTCAAATTTTTGAAGGTCTGTCAAAAAACATGTGAGGAAAGAATAATTAAAAAAAAAAAAAACACACACACACACACACACACATTTTTCCATACCCATAAAAAAACAATATTATAAATGTAGAATCAAGATTCAAGAATCCATCCTTCAAATTAATCAAAATCACGCATCAATGACTCGTTGATTCATGTGTGTATACACACACACATAACATCCACATGCGTAAAATTATGACCTTCAAGAAAAAAAAATAATTACATCAATTAACATACATTTGAATGTAACAAATTAGATCCCAGAACAAGAATTCAATTTATTCATGCAATTATTTACAAGAAATAGAATAAAAGCTCAAAAATGAAAAATGGATCATAGCCAAAAAAAAAAAAATGAATACCTTAGGTGAAGAGAGGAGCTTCGGAAAAATCCGAAGCCTTGAAGAGAGATAAAGAAGTGTAATTTTTGTACGGTTTCTGAGTCTATATGTTTGTGTAAAGTACGACAGGAGCGCATATGAAACTATTCATAGTACGTGTTGGTTCAAGTTGTGTGTGTTTCCGCTTCTATTTAGTATTTAGACGAATTATAGGTGGCTTATGCAATTAACTAATTAGAGCCAATAATGGACTGACAAATGGCAGGTTAGTTTATGTCTAAAACAAAATAGTAGGTGGTATCTTCTAGTTGTATCCATGAAATCTTTCAATTATTTAAGAGAAAATATTTATAAAAAAACAAAAGAGTAATATGATACCTTTGACACTACGATTTGTTGTTAGTTAGGACTATTAACAAGATATATTAAAGAAATGTATATAAAATTTTCTTAGTATGGTTGATTTCTATATTTATGTTGATGTAATATTTATAGGTGAAAAGACGTGTTTGTGCAATGGGTGTTAGAGGAAGGAGGTAAAGTATGGTCGACCGGTCAACTTCTTTCGCAGGGATCGGGAAGCCAACTTATAAGTTTGTTGATTCAGATGTACCAAACTCATTTAAAAAGAAATATATTATTAGGGGGAATTGTTGTTCCCAAATGTTACAAATGTTTGTAATCAACTGCCACCATTAGAAAATAATATTTATAACATTAGAAATGTACCACCATCAGAAAATAAAAATAGAGAGAAACCTATTAACATGATGGCTCAAATGCACCAATTTTGGTCTTTTTTGTATTATTTAAGGTTAAAATCAAGGTGGGGGACCAAGATATTAGATAATGGACCAATTTCTATTTGCCTGAAAAACCAAAATGAAAGTACTAATCAAACAAGAGACTGGTGAATTATGGTTCAGCTATAACATATGCAGAACTGTTGGGTTTTCTTGTATCCTACTTAAGAGACCTGTATCAAGACATTAAATTTAAGCCTGGCATTCTTGTGTAACAAAGATATCTGTTTTGAGGTCATTTGCCCTTGGTTCGGCACATTAAGTCGAGCTCCTGATCACTTCAAAGGATTTGTAGTCGAGATGGAATTACAAACCAAATCCAACTAGAACTACAAAACAGCTAGACTTCAACTCCAGTTTGAAATATTATTATTTTCACAGGTACCATTCGAGAAAATGCACCATTGGCCCCCAATCGATTATCCGGGTAGCAAGTAGGACCCCAACCTTACGTTGCACTATTAGTCTCCAATGATAGAAACTGTTCAATTTTTGAAGTCGTAGTTTACCAGTGATGATCTCATGTCCAACATTATGAAACTAAGTTTTAGTTTCCAACTAGGGACGTGACAATTTTATGAAGATTTGGACAGCTATCCTCATTAGGAACTGATTGTGCAAGAAAAAGGTTGAGACTCCACATGCTACTGGAGAACAGTTGTGCAATTTTCCTGGCATCAGTTTGTGATATCCTCTAAAACTACCCAGAAGGAAACTCCTATTATAGGGGTACTATTTACTGGCAACAAGACAAGTCTTTAGAATTAAAAAAAAAAAAAAAAAAAAAAATCATCTTCAAGCATTATCAAACACAAAAAGAAACAGTAAGATTGAAGAATGAATTGTTTAACGCTACAAATAAGCCGATCAAAATCGACTAACCTCTAATCAGCTTCTAGTATCTAAGCCCTTTAGCAACCTCGAAAAAATGAGCAACATTTTCTTCCGGTGTACCAACTACAATGCCATGTCCAAGATTCAATATGTGTTTCCCTTTTCCAGCTTTTCTCACAGTATCCTTAATTCGTTCAGTGATGAATTCTTTTGAACCGAAAAGAACACCAGGATCCACGTTACCTTGCATGGCCACGTCAGTGCCCAAACGCCTTCTTCCTTCAGCAATATCAACAGTCCAATCCAAACTAACAACATCTACTCCGGTCAAAGGTAGTCTCTCGATCAAGCCCCCAGATCCACTTGCATATAGAATCAATGGGAGATTTGGATGTGTTCGTTTCACAGTTTCGACAATCAGTTTCAAGTAAGGCAGACTGAACTCTTCAAAATCCACAGGGCTAAGTTCTGTGGCCCAGGAGTCGAAGATTTGAACGGCTTGAGCTCCTTTGTCTGCTTGGTACTGAATATATTTTGCCATGGAGGTTGCAAACTTTTGAAGCAATGAATGAAGGACCTATACAAGCAGTAGCGAATGACATACTGAATATCAAATTCAAAACATTTATATCGGGCTGCATAAAAGAAACATGGAGTCAGCCTCCGTCTATCTAAGTGCCTTTATACATTTAAAACCGCTTCCTTACTAGGATGACTTATGGAACATAGAAGCTTTGTGTATATATTTTGACAATTGGTATCAGAGCTCGAGTCAACTCTGTAATTACGCTAACAATATAAGAAAAGACCATGTACTCTGTAATTATGCTAACAATAGTGAGTTTGGCTCATGAAGCAAACAAGACGAGCTTTAAGTTACAATTGATTGAGTTCTTTCATTCAAATAAATGAAATCCTCCCATCCTTTGTCTCACCAAAAATAAAATATCCCAGAAGAAAAGGCTACACACACACCAAAAAAATAAGAAAATCTAAGGTATTCAACATAGCAAGTCAAATATATGAGAAAGCTTCTTATTGCCTTTATCTCTGGCGCATGTCCATTAATTCTAGAGTTCTATCGAATGCATTTGAGAATTTACTAACAGTTCTTGATAGGCCATAATTTTAGAATACTTTCAGCGTGAAGAGTGTCCTTTACGGCTTTACCTCTGTTAAAGTGAAATGGGGAGAAGTTTTCGGTTTCTTTTGCTTGCCTCTCTCTTATTCTTATGTCTTGGATTTAACATACATTTATTGAATCAAGGAGGTCACTCGCGAGAACCTTTTTCTGTCACTAAATCAGAAATGGCAGCAAATCACTTCCCTAACTAGCATAATTAGAAATATTCACGTGTACACACTGAAGGTTAGCAGACAAGCAACACAATGTTACCTTTGGTTGTGAAAACGCCAGTCTCTTTATTTTCGAGAAATGCTTTGACGAACCTCCTTCAACAACATATGATGCCAGAGTGAACGGAGCCCCTACAAAACCTAGCACTGCTGCTTCATTATTCACCTGGCAAGGTACACAGTGTGTCAACATAATGAATGACATGACGCCGAGGGTCACAGCACACTAACAAATCATGACTTTCATTGTTTATTTTTTAAATTTTCAATCTGAGACCTACAATACTTAGATTAACCTGGAAATTCTATGTAAATTAGCAAAATAAGAAATAGCAGATGCACCTATCTAGATGCTGTTAGCAAAAAATTGTGAGCTTGATGAAAGAACACGCACAAATATGTATAGACACCATAAGCCAAACGAACATGATTATCATATCTATGGGATCCTTTCGTCTAAAGGCCACCTAAATTCCTCAAACACCAAAAGCTTGTCCTTTCGCATTTTGTTTGTCAGTAGTTTTAAGTCGTACTTTTTTGGAAGTGTTGGTGCTGATTGATATGAAATATACAGTAAATTTAGTGCTTTCACTCATGTGTGGACTTAGAGCATGTTTGGCTGTGCTTAAAAGTTACCTTAAAAAATCATGTTTGACAAAATAAGTAACATAAAAGTAAATTTGACTTACTTGTAAAGTGCAACCAAACATGCTCTGGATGATACATGCAAGAGTACTTTTTGTCTTATGTTAAAAGAAAATGCACAGAAATGATAAATTAAATAAGGACCGGGGCCGACCGAGTTAGACCTCTTTTCGCAAGATTGTTAATGCTTCCCCAACGTATGGAACTGACTCTTCAGGTGTGAATTCTCTCACTTTCTCAACGTCAGCAGCTGTCTGTACAGGATCAAAAATGACAGGACCCTTACCTTTTACAATGTCAAAGGGTATATTCATACCGGACAAAGGGGTAAGAATATCCGAGAATAAAATGACCTGCAAAAAAATTTGTCAAGAGGAAATCAGTGGACAGCACTTGTCAATATGCAGATTTCAGCTTACGAAATAAAGTCCTAGTTGGTATTTGGGGAAAAGAATTAGCTTGTTGAGCAGAGACAAACGCTTTATATGTGGAGCTTCTAGCATAGATCGTTACAGACTGAAAACAAAATATACGGGAGTTCGGCGGGGGAGACTGTTTTGCATACATGTCGGTTTAATCAATCGCTCGAGGGTAAAAGATATTATCTACAGAAAAGCATCTTACTCCATCAGGCCGAAACACTTTCCATGGCTGTAGAGAAATTTCCACCACAAGATCTACATTTTCTGATCTTTCACGAAAGGATGGGTACTTCTCGCAGATGATTTGGTAACTCTATCAAAAGTAGTGCAAGAGAAAGCAAGTTCAATATATCAATATCACGTAATGTTACTAATTATCAGGCTAGAATCAAGAATAAAAAAAAGTAAAATTTTTCTTTGAAGTCCGCAATTTTATTAACATTGTATAAATAATGAATTTGAAAAAAAAAAAAAAAACAAAGAAGTTTCCACATTATGTTTAACAAAATGAACTTCAAATCCATTGCCTAAACCTGCCTTCATGTATCTCCCTGCTTGTCTCATGAGCCAAACTGGGGGTCTCTCGACTTCTTTTCCTCTAACAGCATTAAGTAACAGAGGCTCGGTAGAAATGGCAGCTTGTGGTTCAGCAACTGTCAGTGGAAAGTAGGATGAAGAATATACCAAATCTGAGCTTGCTTATTAACCAAAACTACTGAACACGATTTAAGTCAAATAGAAATAGTTACTCGAGCAGCCTTGTTAGTACACTAACCGTCAATGGCAAAGGAGAGAAATATAATTAATGAATGATTTGTTAAAAAAATATAGGGAATTTGATAATCTGAATAAACTCCAAGGCACATAAATGTTATATTTTAAGAAATGTTTCTCCCTATCCAACGAAGTCACAAAGGAGTTTTAATGAAAATCTCTTTTAGGATACAATTGAGGTATTTGATTCAAAGTTTGGCGTTGTTTGATCAAACCAAGAAAACACTCTATTTAAAAAACTGATAATGCCAAGGAAAAATGAAAGAAGAAATAAGAATGAAAATTGTTTATGTTGTATCAGCAAATGGCAACAAACTTAATATATAAGGAAAATGTGTCTATTGGGATAAATGGGTGTATGTGTTGAAAGAAAACTGTTCATTTTCAACATATACAACTCTTTAAAACACACCTATTCACATATACGGAAAATCTTCGTTTCGAAGCGGCAAACCATTTGCACAACAACAATAAATAAATAAATAAATTATGTAAAAAATCTAACATGATTTAACGAGTACGTTTTGATATAAAGAATCTTATGCACCCATAATAGGAAAAACAACAATGCAAAAGCAGCATATGAGCCAGGCCAACCCATTTACAGTCAATTGGTTTAACATGGATGCTTCAACAATTACTGACAACATAATTCAATAAACCCAAACTCCTAAATTTATTTCCATCCAAGAAGAATGTAATGCCAAACAACCACAATTTCAATTTGCACAAATTAAAAAATTTCTTCATAATTTTCAGTAATCAGCTTAACTTTAAGCATAAAATCCAGATATTCAACAATTATAATGTGATCCAAGTCGAAATTTTTCTGGGTTTTTACCAAAGACTCAAAATTTCTTCCATAAACGACACAAACGAAAGTTATGAGAGATAAATCGTATAATGATAAAATAAATATATACATATAATTATCTATTTTAACGAAGAAAAACAGACAAATTTCTATTACCTCCAAGGGAGCAACAGAATCTGGGGTGGCGATTAGAGGGATGGGTCAAAGTCAATTTAGCAGAGATTGATGAAATTGAGCTGCTATAAATGGAAGCCATTTTTGCCACTTTTTAAATGAAAAGTATTACAATATCAAGATTGTCTGAATCTTGAATTCCTGTTTGCATCCCTCTCAGAAATTTGACCTTCTCTCTGTTATATAAACCCCATAAAATTTTGGGGAAGAAGGGATAAAAAGATAAGGGAAGAAATCTAGTTATCTAATCTTGTTTCGACGCTCGGACCACCTCGTCAGTTCAAACATCGGTGACGTGGGGTCCTGTCCATTCTTCTCAACTTTTACATTTATTTTTTAATTTTTTAATTACTAGTGACTAGTGTAGGGGCTTCTGAATTGTGACAACATTGGTAGATGGTCTGGTTACTGAGTAATTTATGTAAATAGTCGTTCAAATTTTATAAACGGATTATTAAATATATTTCTATTTTTTCCTCTTTTTTTTCCAGCTTGTTTAACATTAAAAAAATTTCAAATTCATATCTCTTACATACTACTGCAAGTAAAGTGATAATTTCAAACTTCATTATTTTGCGAAGAAATTAACATTTCATTACTCTCAAAACAAACTCAAACAAGTGTAGGAAATTCGATTTCAATGTTAGAGTCTAATCTATCTAAATTCTTGTAAAATGTATGATTATTACTTATTCTTTTAATTTATGATAGAAATAGTAGATTTTATGGTATAAATCATGAAAATATGTATATATTTGATTATGAATTGTGATTTTTATTTTAAATTTTTGTAAACTTATGTCCATTTGAAGTGAGTTAATTGAAAAACCAATTTAACAAGTGTAAAATAGTATTAACCCATAATATGTTAAGATCTGATTCGTTAACAAGCCTTAACAAATGTACGTTAAGGTCTGTTAAAGGAACAAATGTTAATAGTTTGTTAACAGATTTTACCAACGAATGTATTTAAATTTTTTCTTTATAAAAGATGCGTTTTTCAACTTAAATTTTATAAGTTAGACTCTTTTCTGATTCAGAATATTTCACTAAGCCTTTTAGCCAACGTGGCCCTTCTGAATTTGGCCGGCCATGGAAGTTGAGAGTGAACAAAAAAAAGTGGAAATCACATATACTACTTATCAATCTAAAAATAATTTCAACTCAACTAATTTATTTTAAAATACTACATTGTTAACATTACATTAATTAATTTAATAAAGAGTTAAATTAAATTTTTAAATTTTTTATTATAATTAACCGCTTGTAAATATTCTAGATTATTGCGCACATAAAACTCTCAAATAGAAGAAACTTTCCATTTACAAAACAGTACAAAATCTTTCAAAATTCTCAACAAATCTTCTTTCAATCTCCCTTTTTAGGTATTCAAAAACTTCCCTATTCACAAATCGAAAGAAAATCTTTCAAAATCTTAGCAAATCTTCTCCCAAAAATCATAAATCGTAGTGCATTTTTCACAATTTTTGATATCGATTGAAGAATGGAGACTCCAAATCGGAGAATTACAAGGTCGAAGACAATGGAGGAGAAACCATACCAGAATTGAACACTTCCAATCACCGGCGAATAATGAAAGAGACAACAAACTTGTTGAAGTTTAGAGATAATTTTGTATTTGTAACAGTTGTAATATTTACTGTTTAGTATTACTGTCTGATACAAATGTTACAAATGATATTTTGTATCACTGAATATGTTACAGATTATATTATATTATTTTACACAGTACATATTACATGAATTGATATTTATGTATCACTGAAGTTACATATGTTACAAATGATGAAATTAATAGTTTTATTTGTTAAATTTGGTATTGTGTTACATATCTATATTGTATCGATGTTACACAGTATCAATAGGTTTTTAGAGTCCAATGTGTATATTAATACGAACTTGTTGAAATTTAGAGTTTGTTTTGTAGTTGTAACAGAAGTTTAGAGTTTGTTTTGTAGTTGTAACAGTTGTAACAATTTCTGTTTAGCATCACGATCTGATGCACATTTTATAAATAATATTGTGTATCACGGTCTAATGCACATGTTACAAATGATATTGTGTATCACTGTCTGATACAGATGTTATAAATGATATTTTGTATCACTGAATATGTTACATATTATATTATGTTATTTTACATAGCACATATTACATAAATTGGTATTCTGTATCACTGATATTTTACATCTTAATTTGTAACACAGATTGTTACAAGTGTTGAAATTGAAAAGATCATAAGTTTTGTTTGTGTTTGTTACAGATATTACTAATACAAATGATATATATTTGACAGTTATAAAAATAAAAGATTTTGTCATATATATATATATATATATATATATATATATATATATATATATATATATATATATATTCCAATCAATTCCGATTTTTAAAGATTCGGTTACTATAATTAACAATAAAAGATTCTATAATATATAAATTCTCATCAAATCTGGTAATTAATGATTTAGTTACTACATGTAATATATAATATAATAAATTAAAATAATAGTTTTAAAAAATAGTATTTTCAGAATAAATGAAATAAGAATAACTTTTTGAAATTATTTTTAAAAAATGGCTTATTTATGAAAAAATCCCACAAAAAATTTGTAGATATAGAACTACTTATAAGTTGATTAAATATTATTTTTATTCACACATTTTGTAAACAGTAAAACTCATTTATTATAATTTACAAAAAAGACTTTACCAAACAACATAATACGTGATAAATTTAGTTTATAGATTGCACTTTAATGACACCCACACAAATTTTAAATGTTCACAACATCTCGTCTTGATAGTTGTCAAGAACATTTCCTTTAGTTTGAGTAGTTAACCAAAAATTGATTTATTTTAGTTTAAATCAAGAATTTTGCTATCATATGATGATAATCAAAGTGTTATTTCAGTCTTCTTTTTCCTGTATTTAACCTTCTTGTATGAGTTGCAAATAAATATTGATTTAGATTATTTAGTTTAGTTGTCAATCTTTATGTAATTGTTGTAAATGGTTAATATGTTTATCGAGTCACTTTCATGATTCTCGATCAATTTTATGATAGACCAAAATCAATATTCAGAGTTATGCTTAGAGCTGTGTCTGTGTCTGTGTCTGCCTCATTTGCTTGCATGTTAAGAGAAAAGTTCAAAATGGGGAACCAGAGGGTGGGAGAGGCAGTGGGGCTGCGGCACAAGCATAGGCGGATTCCGGGGGGACAACCCTTGGCTGTAGTCTAGGGCTGCCCTCCAAGACCCAATACACATTATTAAAAAATAAATAAAATTATGTTAGCTTAGTGCCTGTTTGGTGGTCCATTTTAATGGGGTTTTCACCAAAATTCATTTTTTCTTCCATAGGATCTAATATTATATAAAAAATTCCTCAATATGCACTTTTGTCTCCAATGACATCATTATTTGTTTTCCTTAATAGCATATATGTCCTTTGTTGGAAGAAAACAATTGATAAAATTTTTTATGGCTAAGGATAAATTGAGAATTGAGACAAATGTCATGTCACATTATTGTTAGTATTAATATCACATTATTGTTAGTATTAATGAGTGTCCAGTACTTCAATTTATTTATTCTAATTTAAAAAATCCAATTATATAAGGACATAAAAATATTAGCGGCTAATTATATAAAAAGTTGAAATGATAAATACCAAGAATTAAATACTGAGGATACAAGTACAAATAAAGTCCAAAGTTGGGGACATCAGCTGCAATTTACTCATAAAATAAATATAGATTTTATTATAAAAGAATTTACAACAGTAAAAAATTATCAGACACAACTTTCTTTAACTAATTTTTTATCTTGAATATTTTTGTGTAATGATTTCTTAAATACAAATGAACTAAATAATTATAGTTTGAGAAAAAAAAAGAATCGGGACGCTGCCCCCGAACCCCCGTATGAGGTTCCCCGTTCCTCCAGCCCAGTCCGTTATTTAGTCCTGGCTCGGCCCCTGGGCACAAGGTGGGGGTGCTGCACAGGAGAGGCCAGGGCAACCGTCTCATATTCCATACCTCTTTTCAAAGAATAAAAATTTGCAATGATCCACAAATAATCGAATCGTAATGGTAAAAGCAACCTATGATACCGAGAGTCCTTACATTTTGAATCGAAAGGTGTCAGGACCATCGAGCTTCCATCAAGAATACCAAACCATAGCACTAGGGTCATGACATAAACCAAAAACAAGAATCTGAGCAGAAAACACTTTCTTGGCATTCATTCTATTCACAAGATACACATTAGGCTCCAAATAAATGAAGATCAAAACTAAATCCAAAGATTACTTACATTAGCCAAAATGACTTGCTTCCAATCATTCATGCAATGTCAATATTTTCACCCATATTTTTAATGCATCACATTGCAAGAAAGGTGGTCCCATCAATCAAAATGTGAACAAAACCATGGAACTCTCAGCAAGTTGTGTTCAATCTTCAAGTGTTGAAGTTCAAGGGGTTTTCTCAGTTGCCCATGGGCATATTCGTAACCTGTTCCACACGAAACAGGTTCGAGTTTTAGTTGTAGTATGTAGAAGAGACGATTCCAAACTTTCTTAATCATATAATGAAAACAACTGAGCATGTTTGGGTAAGCTTATGAGTAAAAGTCAAATTTTGTTTGTTTGGATAAGTTACTTTTTTAGTACTTTGAAGTAAAAAAAGAAAGTAGTTTATTTTGAAAGTAACTCTTAACTTTGTCAAAATAAGTTAGCCAAACATGCTCAGAAGTATTTGGCTCAATGTCCTCTGCATGCAACCATAAAAAAAAAGATCTATGAACAATATGAGGAATGTGTAAATGAAAGGGGGGGATGAACAAGACATACAAATCTTTCGTGTCGAAGCTTAATGTTTGGGACTCGAAGAAATTGAATCCACTGGAACTTTCAGAATCATAATGCAGCTCAAACTTTCCATTGTTCTGTGATCAAGTCGAACATAAATAACCAATAAAACTAATGTAATGTTAGTCAGGGCTCAAATTGGAAGCACAGAGGAAATCAAACCTTGTCGTGTTTTTTGCCAATCTCAGCTGAATCCGCCTCATCATCCACCTGCAAACGAAGATCTCATTACAACCATCTTCAAATCCTTGCATTTGAAAGGACTCATCAATTCTAATGCAAACAAGAACTACTAAGTAATGGGAATTGAAACTAGATGCTAAGGCAGCAAAAAAATTTAGGATGCATTGGAGAAGCAACTAACGAAAAAGTATACCATTCCACAAAATCAAGAGTTTGAATAATTAATTTCCATTAACTAGTAGCACCATGTCACTGAAAAATAACTATACAGAAGAAAAAGAACATTCACGGGAAGTTGAGAGACAAAGTTGTCATGCTTAACAAAGTAATGGACATGGTTACTACGATACCTTCAATTTTAAATTTCCGATATAACTCTTAGGATTAATTGAACTCATTTATTAACCTAATATAGGTACTACTATTTTGGATTTGTTGAACCACATTATCTAAGAACTTTAAGCCGTTAAAGAGGGTACAATTTATCTATTTAAATTATTTTCAACAGAATCAGCACTGATTGCCCCCCTGGAAAGAAAAAGCATATACAATGCACATCACATTTAGATGAGATTAAGATAGACAAAGATTAATTACAATATCCACATTAAGATTGCTTGTCTGATCCTATAATTTTTGCCTGTGTCATATGATGTTCTTATTTATCAGAAAATCATCGTCGTATGGTGTTTCCAAAATCAAATTCTCTTATGAAGCAGGCTCGTTCTAAAACGTGGCAAGAAATCTAAATTAATTACCCATTCGATCTCGTTTTCCTCCTCAAGCAAAAGTTTCACATAAGCCGAGTTTATCTTTTCAGCCTGAAGCACAAATGGTTTCCTCTCCTGGGTAACCAAGAAATAAATCAATAGTAATTAATAGTCCAGTAAAGTTTATATTAAAATAACTAAAGCCATTGTTTCAAAAACCATACCTCTTTTGACATTTTCTTCCATGTCTCCACGCCTTTCCTATCTATTTCAATCTCATTTCCATCTTTACACATCTTCATAAATTTTTCCCTACAAACCCAAGAAAGCAAAACACGGCATTGAAGACAAAATATAATTAGATAAATTTGTCCACTACCTAAAAGCTTAAACTTTTATAAAAGGTGATTCAACATGTTATCAAAGAACACGAAGGTCCTTGAGTAAAGTCTCTCTACCACTCATCTATAAAATTTTACGTGTTAAGCCTTTGATTAAAAAATAAATCCATCCTGCATTGAGGCAATGTGTTGAAGATACAAGGATCGCCTTTCAAATCAAGTGGTTCAATACATAAATATTTCCATCTCAACAAAACCGAGCCAACCATTTTCCTATATTTCCTCCTGATTTCTAGCTTACGAGGATGAAAGAATTCCCAACTATACCAACAGGTTCATCTTTGAAGTATTTTTCCCTTCTAATATTTTTCTATCGGAGCTTCCCTCATTCCTTTTATCGAACATAATGATACAAATAGGGCTTTAATGAGTTCTAGTATGCAACATCAAGCAGTTCCACTTTCTAGGCCCAAGAAATGCATTGTTGGAACTCGGTTGGAACGATGAGAAGCTTTAGATTCAGAAGCTCTTGTACAGCCGAACATGAGGGAAATATCATTTATACTTATTTGTACTAATTGAAAATGTAACAAACATGAATACAAATTTGCACAAGACAAAAACATATTCAATATTGTACCCCAACTTTCCATTTCAAGAAATCATAATATCATTTCAAAATGCAAGTAGCTAGTGCCTAGTAATAAACCTCAAACAGGTTTTTGTACAAGAAATTTAATTTGGGATTTTACACAAACAAAAAACCGTCTGCAAATACACAACCATATGTATGTATCTATAGAATATACAGTACATATCCTAAAACCCAAGATATTTCTTCAAAAAATTGCAATCGATTTAGATGGTAACAAATAAATAAGAAGAGAATATACATGAAGAAACGAAAAGCCGATCTGGGTTGGTACTGAATCTTCTGCTCATTACTATTTCCAATCCCAAATTGGCTCTTCAATTTCTTTCTACAATGTTTCTTGATTTCACACTCGTGCATGTCTGCCAAAGCAATTGCAACCAAAAGCCCACATTTTTCACTGCAAAATGCAATATTCTACACACGCGTAAATATTCATGCACATACACACATTCAGTATTTAATAACTAAAAAAAAAGCAGAAATAATGAATAGAAAAATACTGGACCATTTCTGAAAGGCGCTTCCGTCTGGACCACGGGGAATTGAATGAACCCTTTTTCTGGTTCTTGGTTGGTAAGCCATTGAAATTGAAAGCTAGTCTTCAAAGCTTTCCACTTCCAAACTTCTTTTCAATCTAAGTGTGAACTGTATATATACTAAGGCATATTTGTCTGTCCCAAAGAAAAGAAATAGGAAAATGTAGCAATTTGGTAATTTTTCTAGGTAAAACAAGATTATGATTTTTACATTAATATATACAAATATACTATTTAGCTTGGTTACAAAATTATTAATAAAATCATAGGAAATCTTTAATAAAGATATATTGGCTCAATTATATAGTTTATAAACTAGTTTATTTGACTAAAAAATTTGTCTAATCTGATATTTTTTACTATTCTTAATCAAATAAACTAATTTTTTTTAATATCTTGATCTATTTTTATTTTTAATTGCCAATTTAGCTATATCATAATTTTGTTACGATCTTAAATATAGTTATATTGGGTTCATTCTATCAAATGAATCAAAAGAAAACATTTCATCACATATATAAAGAAAAAAAAAATCATGGTGCAATTTAGCGGGCAGTAATTCTGTGGCTAAATTGAGGTGGCGGGAGGGCTTTCGGAAAGGGCAAAAGATTTCCCGCTTTGACTCAAAAGTTAAAAAAGTGTAGGCATAAGAAAAGCACGGAAAAGTCTTATTATTGATTTATATATTGAACACGTGACTCGAAATGATTAGGTTATTGTGGACAGTCCGCCCAAATTCTTCATTGCAATGAATAGATTAGTAATATTAAATGTTCAAAATAGCCTATAGGTGAATAATTCAAGTGCACCAGGTGTCCCTTTTACAGAATCATTTGCATAAAAACTCTAAAAGTTAAAAACATTATCAAAATTATCAACTTTTTGAAATTCTGAATAAAAATTTCCTTACTTAAATGTTGAAATTCCAAGCACATGTCTTCGGGTCAAAGCTAATGCGAAAACTAGAAGTCGTCATCTTCATTAGAGATGGCAATAGGTCGAGCCGGGTCGGCTCGGCCCGTGGACTAGTCGGCCCGGCTCGGCCCTTAGTACGGGCCGAGCTTTATCGCCAAAAATATGGCCCGGATCGGCCCGCGGACGGGCCGATCCACGGACCGGTCTGCGGACCCACGTGAAATCTTTATTTTTTTTTATTTTTTTTTATTTTTTATTTTTTTTTAAACTTAAAAAGTTAAAACTTAAAAACAAATTATAATTTAGTAACCATTAACATATTCAAATTCAATTTAAAATAAAAATAAGCTTACATGAGATTCTAAATCAAATTAATTATGCATTTAAAGTTCGGCTATTTTATTAATCTCCAATTCTCCATTACCATTAGATTCAATAATTAGTACCTCACTACCTCATATTTAATATTTTATAAATTTAAAAATATTATTTTCTAATTCATTCAAAACTCATCAAAGGTCAAACATTTTGAACTCCAATATTTATAAGAAATAAGTGAATGAAAAAATTTTAAATTCAAACCCTCCTCTTTTTTCCGGGCTTGGGACCGGCTACTATTAGCGTAGGCAGAGTTAAAATTGTACACGTACAAGTTGTTACGTGTACAATTTTTTTAAAAGTTAAATATCAAAACTTACAAGTTAAAATGAATAAAAAATAGAATGAATTTATACAAAATAATAAATATACTTACATTTTACTTACTACGTATTCAGTTCATCCATCTCTTCGGCCAATATCATGCTTACTTTATCTTGGATTCGATGTTCTGCATCCTCCCAATCTTTCAAACACATTAAACTCTCTAATATATCTGGTTTAAGTCTTGACCTCAAATTATTAAGAATCCTACCACCTGTACTAAAAGCAGACTCCGATGCTACAGTTGATACCGGAGGTGTTAGTAGATCACGTGCTATAATAGAAACAATTGGGTATTGGCGCTCGTTTTGTCTCCACCACCTAAGTATATCAAAATTATTCCTCTCCTCTTCATCTAACAAATTAAGCATGTCGTGACCAAAATATCTAGCTAACTCTAATGGTATATCTCTAATATTAGTTTCAACATTTGTGGCATGGGTAAGCGAAGAAGATGAAGAAGAAGAACTAGGATTTTGAGTTCCCTTATAAATAAGGAAACTCCAATAATCATTAGGATTAGGGTTATTTGAAGAAGAAGAAGAATGGTTAGGCGCAGGAGGTCTTCTAACATTCCTACCGATTTTTTCAGCATAAAATTCGTACATTTCACATAATGTTTTTTCTAAATTACCATAAGTCAATGGATTACTGTAAATCAAATTATTAGAAATTTCGGAAATAGTATGTTTAGTACCTTGTAAATTTACTCTAGGGTCCATAATTGACGCTAACGGGAACAACATAGGCA
This sequence comes from Forsythia viridissima, assembly GCA_030279155.1. Classification (NCBI taxonomy): domain Eukaryota; kingdom Viridiplantae; phylum Streptophyta; class Magnoliopsida; order Lamiales; family Oleaceae; genus Forsythia; species Forsythia viridissima. The sequence continues at coordinate 33,354,207 of CM059034.1, read as the reverse complement.
AGTCTTCCCAATATTTTCTAAACTTCATTTCCATTGTTTCAACAATATCAGAAAAAATTGCATACGACTTATATCTATTAAAATTATTTGCAATAAAATAAAAATAATTTAAAACTAATGGACTAGTAGGGTAATATACACCACCACATGCATTTTTAGCGTCATAAAATACTTTTAAAAATTTTCGAACATGAAATGCAATTTGCCAATCATATGGTTGTAAATCATATTGTGGACCGTGTGAATGTCGACCATTATAATAACCAGTTACACAATGTTCATATCCTTCACATGATTCAAGCATTAAATAAGTAGAATTCCACCTATTACGTATGTCTGTACATATACTTTTAGTTGGAAGAGAATTTTCTACACATAATTCATCAAATACTTGTTTTCTAGCAGGTGAAACAGTAATATAGTTCAAGGCATACCTAATTTTTTTTAATTGTGGGCCTATATACTTTAAACCATCTTGAACAATTAAATTAAAAATATGGCATACACATCTAACATGAAATAAAATTCCACCAAAATCTGGTTGTAATTCCTCAATTAATTTTTCTATTACAATATTATTAGGCGCAGCATTATCAAACGTCATACTGCGAATTCTAGATTCGCAATTAAATTCTTTAATAATTGCAAGTAAATAATTAAAAATTTGTAGGCCATTATGCGGGTAATCAATTACTTTAAAAGCAATTATTCTTTTATGCATAATCCATAGTTTATCAATATAATGTAAAGTAGCTGTAATATATCTTTTATGATTTAGACCGGACCATAAGTCCGAAGTGAATGATACAACACCAACATATTTACTTAAATCATTTTTTATATTTTGTTTTCTTTTATTATATGCAGCAATAGTATCAGAACGAAGAGTGTTTCTAGCAAAGGGTAAATACCTTGGTTGAAGATACCTTTGTACAAACCGTGTGAAATGAGGGCTTTCCACTATGCTAAGCGGGAACTCACCACTAGCTACCAACTGACACATTCCTTCTCGGCGCATAGATTCTTGTGAATAAACCCAATTGTTAAGATTGGGAGAAGAACTACTAGATCCACCCGGAGATTCGAAATGTAGCTGTGCTTGGTTGGTATCAACTCCTCCGTGCTTTTGCATACACTTCGAAAAATGTCAATTAAGATGGCTCGTTCCACCGCCCTTTTGCCATGCAAACTGTTGCTTACAATATTTGCAAACTGTCTTGAAAATTGGTTGCCCATCTGCAGATGCACCCGTCTGCACTCTATTGAAATGATCCCAACACCGAGCCTTTTGTTTTGTGGTTCTTCGTTTAGTAGTCGATTGAGTAGTGTTAGTCGTTTTCAACTCTTCGTCAATATCATCTAAATCAAAAATTGGACCAGTGTTTCCAACTTCAAAATCATCACCAAATTCTGGAATTGGAACATTATTTAAACCACTAAAATCATCTTGAATTTGATTTTCGACAGATTTGGCACTTCCGTGAAAATTGTATTGATCCATGAATTTGGTTGTAGAATGTAGATAATAGAAATGTAGAAGACTAGAAGTACAAAAAATATATATAGAAATTGGAATGTAGGGGTGTAGAAGATAAGAAGAATAAGATTATAAAGCTAGAAATTATATAAATTGCACAATATATGAATATAATTGTTTTGGATAATGGAAGTATGAATGTAAGATTGTAATATGAGAATTGAGAGACTTGTGAAGAGAATAGAGTTAATTTATGAGATATTTATAGGAAAAAAAATAGCCGTTTGAAAAAAAAAAAAAAATTCTGGGGACCAAATTGGCAACGGTCATAAATATGACCGTTGCAAATTGCACAAAAAGCTGGGGACCAATTTGGTCCCTGAAGATGTGTGGACCACGGACCGGGCCTGGTCCGTGGTCCACGGGCCTGGTCTGTGGACCAGGCCCACGGGCCGGCCCGTGAAATTTTTTTATGCCCGGTCCGGGTCCGGGTCCGGGCCCTTCTTTAGACGGGCCCGGGCCGGCCCGGTCCGTTTGCCATCTCTAATCTTCATTGTGCCCAAATGAGCCAAATCATAGCTGCAAAACTTTTATCTCTCTTCCAAAAGATCGTACAAAATTTAGGACTAACCGACAGAGAGAAGACCAGCAGAGGTCACATCGGCAAAATTATATTTCTAAGAGTTTTTGGACTTCGATTAAATTTTTAAATCAATGGAATAGAAGGTATGTATGTTCTCGCCTCCTATCTCTAATGAACTAGGGTTTTTTTTTATCAAAAAATGCGGGACTTGCTTCCAAAATGGTGCATGTTCGCCTCCCATATTCAATATGTAGTGAGCTTGATTCGAAAATGTTGAATGTTCTTCGTGGTTAATTTCGTGCACCTCCCATTTCCAATTTTTTTGGATTTTCTTTGTTTTTTCTTTCTTTTAAATTTGGTATTAAATTTATGATTTTTGAATCGAAATTTAGATTAAAATTTTCTTTTAAAACTCATTTCATGATTAATTGTTTTTTCTTAAATTAGTTTGTTACTTTTACTTGCTTGCACTCAGATTTTTAGAATATGTTTTTGCTCTGGATTTTAAGCTTTTTATTGCGATAAATTTGATTAGCAATTTTTAAGCTCTCGTTTGTTTTGGCACTAATAACTCTAATAGTATATACTTTTTGAACATTTATTCAATACAATAATCTGGTATAATTTTGGTTAGAATAGGGTCCAGTTTTTCTCTAATTGGGTTGAAATGTGAATAATAAGTTATAGCATTAGTTGTTGGATCGTGATCTTGAATGTTGTAATGAATTGAATTTTTGCTAAAAAAAATTTAAGGGTGTATTTGATTGCAAGCAATAAATTGTTAATTGGAAAATAAAGACAAATTTTCCATGAAAAATAAAACATCATCCCCCCTAAGAAAACAATTTGATTGTTTTCAAAGAAAATGTTTCATTTTTTAAGGTAAATGAGAAAACGTTTTACCTGGAAAAAAATACAAATCAATCAAACGCGTAGTTGAAAAATAAGTGGGAAAAAACGTTTTTCATGAAAAAATGTGGCTATCAAACGCGCGTAGTTGGAAAATAGGTGGAAAAAAATGCTTTTTTCATGAAAAATTTCTTGCAATCAAACACACCCTAAGACTAAGGAAAGAGCATTTGATGATCTAGCATAGTGTTTGTGTTGAAAAAAGTAAGTTATGGTATTAGTTGTTTAGTTGTGATTTTAAATGTTTTATTGAATTGAATGTTTGCCAAAAATTGTTGAGTGTAGGGAATGTGCGTTTGCTGATTTTTTGCAAGATGCATGTAATTTGAAGTTTTGCTTTAGACGATTATAGTATCAATTTCGACAGTTTATTTGTCAATCTCGATAGTTGGTATCGATAATTTTTGATAATTCAAATTATGCTGTGCGAACTGTCTAGAATTCTCAACAATCAATTTTAGTAATGCCTAAACTTGTTGATATGGAAATTTGTTGATGTTGTTGGTGTAGATGGACTTTTGGTATAAAATTCCTGGGAAAGCAAGGTTCACGCTTTGGTACCGTCCAGTTAAGTGTCGACAAAGAATGACGTTGCAGCCTATACGGGACCGTCGATACTTGTAACTATCTGTATCAATGTTGTTAGACCAATATTTATCTTATGTTGTTTAATGTTCTTGGACCGTCTTTCAATATCTTGTGTTGTTGTTTTTTAGTAGTATGGTTAATCGACACGATGTGTAACCAATTTTCAATATTTCTTACGTAACATATGGACTATGGATCTTGAAGTTACTTCGTGTTCGTCTTTCTGATATTGAAAATTCATTTAGAATATCCATTTAACATATGTTGGGTAAAATCCCACCTAACTGTCAAGAATTTCAACATATAAATGTCGAGACAGACATATAAACTGTCTAGAATGTGCAGTAATGAAAATTATTTCTACCACTACAGTTTGCACGTCCTACAGAACAATAATTTCCCTGTCAAGTGGTTTATATAATGTCATATTACATATGATTAATGCCACTTTTAGTTGCTTTGAAATCTCTTGTTCTTCATATGTATTTTTACGAATCAATTCAAATTTAATTAAGAACATATAGCAAAGTAGTGTTTTTAACGGTATTGATAATATTATTACTTTCCTCAAAAATGAAAAGATTCAACAAATTGTAAAAGCTAACATTCAAATAGGAAAATAATCTACTCTGATTTCAACTTTCATATTTCTATTGATGTAGAAGAAATTCAAGTTAATGATTGTTTAGGAGATACATTGAGGTGTTAATGTTCAAGAAACATGGTATAAATATAATAATTTTGTTGTTTTTTTGTTAAGTTAGCCATTGTCCATTATGTAAGAGCATCCATATTAAATGTGTTAAGCATCCACATTGAATATGTTAATTTAACTATTAGTATCATATGTTATGTAGGGGTTAAATTTACCTTTCTATTTGATGTGTTAGCATGTTAGTTAAGTACATTAATTATGATCATATATTAATTAGTTTGCTAGCTTTAGCTGAAGCTAGAAATGCTCGGAACGATAGAGCTAGGAGTCTTGCTTGGGGCTCCCGGACCCGCGACATTCCGAAACGAAGGAATGAATGGAGCAAGGGACGACCGCTACTGGCTGCTGGGCCCCCCGAGGGGGTTGGGGGGTATACGGACCGATTCATTGCAGTTAAAAATGGTGACAGGATTTCCAAAAGGATGGATTTTAGGTTTTACAAAATACCATACTTTGCTGGAAACACTATACTTCACTAATGAAAAACTTGAGGGAGATAGGACTCATGATAGATTATCCATTTGACCACTAAAAGATGCGTTTTGAAATAGCTATGCTGGCACCCACACGCATACGTATGTGGCGAGATGGATAGCACAGTGCGACCCCCCAGATTTGCACTTTAACGAGCTGACATGATATTTAATTATTTTCTTCTTTTTTTACTTACTTAGCTTATGATGTCCGGATACTTAGCTAAAACATCTTCTTCTCTTTTCTAAGTAACCCCATCCTTCTCGTGCTTACCCCACTAAACCTTGATTAAAGAGATCTCCCAATTTTTTAGAACATGGACTTTTTTTTCTTAGACCACCACATGAGCTTCCTCATAAGTTATATCATTCTTTAATTCCAACTACTCATATTGTATTACATGCATATGATCATGCACGTACTTCTTTAACATTGAATCGTGAAATACGTTATACACTACCGAAAGCTCGGGTGGCAATACCAAATGATACGCCACATTTCCAATTTTCTCAAGAATCTCAAATGGGCCGATGAATCATGGTCTCAACTCCCATTTCTTAGTAAAATGCAGAATTCTTTTCATCAGGGCTACCTCTAGAAAAACTTTCTCGCGCAACCATGAACTCTAAATATTTTCTTCTTTGATTGGTATAAATTTTTTGCCAGTCTCGTGCTGTCTTAATTTTGGACCTGATTTTGTCTATCGCTTCCATTGTTTCCTCAACCAACTCTGGACCTAAAATTATTCTTTGTCCAACTTCATCCTAACAAATTGGTGAACAACATCGAAGACTATACAACGCCTCATATGGTGTCATGTCGATAGTAGTTTGAAAGCTATTATTATAAGCGAACTCCACCAACGGTAGGTGACTTTCACATTTACCACCTAAATTCAAGACATGTGCTATCAACATATCTTTAAGGATTTGAATAGTCTGTTATGATTGCCCGTCAGTCTAAAGATGATAAGCCGTACTAAATTTCAATTTAGTATCCAAAGTTCTTTGAAGATTTTTTCATAATTTGAGATAAACATTAGGTCTCGATTCGATACAATGGACGTTGGTACTCTTGGAAGTCGACCAACTTTCTTGACATACAAATGTGTTAACTTCTCCAAACTTAAATTCATTTGGATCGGCATAAAATGAGTAGATTTTGTCAAACAGTCTATTACAACCCAGATGATATCATGACCTCTTATAGATTTAGGAAAATCCACAACGAAATCCATTGCAATTTTCTCCCACTCCCACTCAGGTATATCCATTGGATTTAATGGACCTGACGGTTTCTGATGTTTTGCATTCACTTGTAGACACAAAAGGAGCTATAACTCCTTTCATGTTTCTCCACCAAAATGTATTATGTAAATCCTTATATATTTTGGTTCTTTCTAGATGTGCGGCGTAATTAGCAGAATGAGCATCAAATAAAATCTTATTTCTCAGACTTTCATCTTTAGGCACGCATAACCAACCTTTGAACATCAAAGCTTTATCATCAGTTATTTCAAACTATTTTCTCTTTTTGGTTCCTACTTCAGCCATGATCTTTTCCAAGAAAAGATTATCTTTCTGAGCTACCACAATTATATCTCTAAGTGTCAGTTTTACTATCAGACTTGCTATCAATGCTGATGTCTGCAATAGCGGCTCTAAAACTTTAATTCTCAAATTCTCAAAGTACTTTATCATATTATCTTGTTTCGATTGCAGTATAGACAACTCATCTATATTCTTTCTGCTTAGAGCATCCGCAATGACATTAGTCTTACCCAGATGGTACATGATAGTGTAGTCGTAGTCATTTACTAATTACGTTTACCGTCGTTGTCTCATATTCAACTCCTTTTAGGTGAAGAAGTACTTGAGACTCTTATGGTCGTATAAATCTCACACTTGCTTCCATAAAGGTAGTGGCACCAAATTTTTAAAGCGTGAACTACTGCCGTAAGTTCAAGATCATGCATCGAATAATTCTGCTCATACTACTTCAACTGCCTTGAAGCATAAGCTATCACGTTCTATGTTGCATCAACACACAATTCAAAGTAAGCTTTGATGCATTACTGTAAATTACGTAACCTTTTGAATCTTTGGATAAAGCTAGTACTGGTGCATACACTAGCTTGTCTTTTAACTTCCTTAACTCTGTTTAGCTTTCTTGAACCAAACATATTTAATATCCTTTCAAGTCAACTACGTCGTATGACCAGTTATTTTATAAAAGCCTTCTATGAATCGTCAATAATATCCTGCTAAACCTAGAAAGCTTCTCACTTCTCAAACATTCGACGGTGCCGGCCAGTTTGACACATTTTCAACTTTTGATGAATCTACTTCAATTTCCTTAACCGTTACAACATGACCAATGAATCCTGCTCGGTCTAGCCAAAATTCACATTTCTTTAATTGGCATACAATTTTTCTCTCTGCAAAGACGTCTCAAATACTGTCCTCAGGTGCTCTTGATGTTGCTTGAAATTTATGGAATAAATCAAGATGTCATCGATAAATACAATAACGAACCGATCAAAATATTGATGAAAGATTCGGTTCACTAAATTCATAAATACCGCATAAGCATTCATCAGTCCAAAGGGCATTAAAATAAATTAATAATGCCCATAGCGAATTTAGAATGATGACTTTTGAATATCCGATCGCCTGATCTTCAGTTGATGATAGCCAGACCTCATGTTGATATTTGAAAATACCGAAGCACCGTTCAATTGATCAAACAAATCCTCATTTCTTGGAAGGGGATACTTATTCTTGATCGTCAATCTATCTGAACTGTCATAGCTAATTTATCTATATCTATACTAACTCCTAGTACACTATCTATTTTCTGACATGAAATATTAACTTTAGCTAGGTATGCATAAGATATAAACAAATGAGTCACGCTATAATCAATAAGAACGTAAACAAGCACGCTAGAGATAAATAACATACATGTAATAATGTCTGGATTTTGGGTAGCCTCCTCATAAGTCATGGTGAACACTCTGACTTTTCATTTGTTCGCCCGATCATTAACCTATGTCGATCTTGTCCAACATTGCGACACATAGTGGCTTGGCTCGCCACTCCAATAGCAGACATTCTTGCCAAAGTGGCAATCACCACTATGATTATTTTTGCAGTTTGGGCACTGAGGATTGGAATTGCTTGACTGTTCCCATTGAACCCTGATTCTATCTTTTAAACTGGCCCGAATTCCAATTATTATTCTAATCCTGCCACTTTCACTTTCTCGAGTCATTATGTTGTTCTTGAATTATGACCTTTCAACTCGAGAAGGACAATGTCTGATGTTTCTTGACCACTGCTCTGAAAGTAGAAAGCTCGTGTGAACTAACAATCTGTCTGATATTTAAACTGATAACCCAAGAATAACTAACCAATAGAGGAGGTGGATTGGTTTTTACAAACTTTTTTGAGAAACAATCTCAAAATAAGAAACTTAAGAAATATAGATTAATCGAGTAATAAATGTAAGTACAATATAAATAAATGAAATGGTAGAAAGAGAGTGCAAACGATATGTTTATGAAGGTTCGATCCAAACCAATGATCTATGTCCCCGGTTACCAAGCTCTCATTCACGAGCAAGGCATTTCCACTATATTGTTTGACTTATGGTGCAATCAAAACCCTAACAATGCTTCCGGTGACTTACAAATAAGGAGCGTCGATCCTTATACAATATTGAACTTTAAGGGATAAGGAGCGCCGATCCTTATACAATATTGAACTTATACAATATTGAACTTTGGGGCTTCCTTAACCCCCCCCCCCCCTCCCCCCGTCCTTCCCTGATGGAGGCCTAAAAACCACATTGGGGCTGTGATGGTGTTTTAAAAAAAAAAAAAAAAAAAAGACCTAAAGATGTGAAAACAATAAATTTTCTATCTTAATAAATGATAGATACACATTAAGTACCAAGAGACTAACACTTCAATAAGTAGCAATGAATGAAAAACTCAATTGTTAGGAAGACACTTTGATGAAACAGATGATTTATAAGTTTGTTTCACTCAATCAAAGTTTTTCAATTAAGATGTAGAAGAAGTAAATACAATAAGAGTTCAATGATTTTCTCAAGATAATTCTCTCTTTAATGCTCTTGTAAATGCAATCATTGATTGCAAAAGAAAGACAATTTATAGAGAACATAAGTTCGAATGACCAAAAAGTAGCTGTTTGAATAGTACAAGGTCAGAATCAAAACGGTAAATTTTTTTTATCATTGCAATTTTGGTCGACCTATCTTTTAATCGGTCGACTACTCTACGAAGTTCGGTTGACCAAAAAATTTGACCCAAAAAGTTTGAAAAATTAATTATAAACTTTGATCAAAACATTTTATGCAAGTTATATTAATATAGTTTATGGTGCATAAAATTGTTTTTAAGATTTTATCACTTAATGTTAAAGATCAAAGTATTAGTACCTTTACATTTGATCTAAAAAGCTAATCTTTGTTCTTTCTTGAAATTAAATCTTGAACTCTCGTCTTGAATGATTGAATGAGGTGACTTTGATCTTGACATTCTTTGAAAGTCCGATTTGTAATGCTAGTCTTGATCTCGATCTTGGTTTAACATTGAACGCTTTGAATATTATATACACTTTAAACCAATTGTTAGCAAAACAAGAATAAATTGCTAGTTATAATCAAAATATTAATGCTAAAGTCAACTATAGGTCAACATGGATGCAACATTCTTAACATCTTGCCTTCATTAATTCAGTGTTGACCAAATATAGCGCGACACTTCTTCAAATTTCAGCTCATACTTGGTGATTTTCATATCTTTCTAAACTAAATATTCTTACTCCTATAATCTCGTATAATATGTGGAAAATATTTTTCTATTAGTTCGACCTTGAAACCAAGCTGTATTGCCTAGGATGGGAAAATATTTTTTTGTTAGTTCGACCATATATTTTCCCGTGTTCCAAATAGAAAGTTGACTAGCTAAATTTAACACATCCAATATGATAGTCAAACACTAGTTAAACTTAATATATAGATGTGTCAATTAGCATTTACTTTATTAACTACGTGGCTAGATAAAATTAACACATCCAATGCAAATGCTCTTACTTTATTAACACATCTACGTGTTAAGTTTAGCTAGTATTTGATTATTACATTGAACTTGTTAAATTTAACTACTCAACTTTCTATTTGACATTTCTAATATATGTGTGTTTTTATGTGTGTGTGTGTGTGTGAGAGAGAGAGAGAGAGAGAGAGACATTCGAACAAGGAAAAAAAAACAAAAAGTAATTAAATGTCATGTCAGCTAGCTAAAGTTAACAAACTAGTTAACTTATGACAATAATAAATGCTTTTAGCTAACATATTAACAAATTCAATTGAGAGAAGAATTTGACCACTACCTAACATATGACACTAATAGTTGAATTAACACATCCATTGTAAATGCTCTAATATACTAACACATGTAATGGAGAGATAAATTAAACTCCTACTTAACATAAGACACTAATAGTTGAATTAACATATTCATTGTAGATGTTCTAATAGTGATTAGATTGTTTCTTCAAGAAGATACCATCTTTTTAAGAACTTTTGCCTTTCATATCACGACTTTAACTGAATTAAACTAATTATTGAAAAGGGTAATAATGATAATCTTGCAAATGCTTTTGAAAATGAATATATATTTGGTACACTCATAATTTTTGGATCTATGTAAATTCCCCATAATTCAATTGTGGCTAGAGGGGTTATTTAGGAATTTAAGAAGAAAAAAGTAATGTTCCAAAAAGCTCGCGAGGCGTTTAGGCTCCGTCTAAGTTTGAAATTCGGTTTCAACACCTAACCATGCCTCACGCTTCACCCTCACATCGCCCTTGTCTCACATTTCCCTAGGCCTCGCTTATGTCAAAAAAGTTTAAAGTTCGACTTTTACACCTAGCCACATTTTACGCTTTTTAGAACATTAAAAAAAAAATAGTTTTATATACATATTCATAGTTTGTCTGTGCACATACATTCCAGTTGTGCACATATTCCCCAATTGTCAATAATCGACCTGATCGGGGCAAATACAATTGTATAATTATAATAAAAGTTGAGCACAAACTTGCTCAATTAAAAGTTGGAGACTGATTGGCAATTGCTGCTCGATAATAGGCTGCCGACTAATAGTTAAACATTTTCTTAATTTTAAGGATAAATTATTCTCACTCTCACTCTTTTACTTTTGTAACGATATTATTTTCGTTCAATTTTATTTGTAAATATTATCACTAACCTTTCATCAATTTGCGCAATTGTTCATTTGGACAATTTTGTCTCTGACTTAAATAAATTAAAAATAAAATAAAATTAAAAAATTACAGTTGATGTCTTAGCTTTTTTAAAAGTGTAAATAAATTATAAATTTTTTATTTTTATTAATTAAAAAAAATAAAAAGAAATAAAAAATGAAACAAAAACAAAAAGCATCATCTTTCCCACCCCAACATGAACAATCGGGGGGATTTTTCCGCCTGGTTGCCAGCCCAAACCCCAGCGGGTTTTTTCCGACAATTGTTCTTGTTGGGACAGGACGGGACGGGACGGGACGGGGCGGGGAGGTTTGGCGAAGATGAACTTTTTTTGTTTTATGTTTTTTTTTATTGTTTTAAATAATAAAATATGAAGAGACTATTTTGTCTTTGTTAAATTGGACAATTTTAAATACATGCTTGATTTTTTGTCAATTAACGGACCTTTTGGCAAAATTTATCCAGACTCTAAAGTCCTTTTAATGAACATAATTAGAAGGTTTGAGACTTGATAACCCATTTTTTATTATTCTAAGTGAAAATCTGTAAAATAATAAAAATAAAAGTTTAAAATTTATTTGTACTTTTGTAATGGATAAGACCCCAAATCTATTATGTTTTTTTTTTTTTCTGTTATTTAATATATTTAAGGTAAGAGCAAAATCGTCAAAAATTCTATTTGGAGATCATGTGTGCGAATTAATAAAAAGATGTGGACGCGAATAAAATTGAATGAGAATAATATTGTTATAAAGTTGAAAGAATCGAGCTATGAGTGTTATTTACCTTAATTTTAAGTATAATTATTAAACATAGGTTGAAGGAACCTGAGTGACAGAAAAGTTCTAGCACCTTTGAATAATGACATGAGCGGACGGAGTGGCAAAAAAAATCCACTAGCTGACCTAAATATATCGAAAACAAAATTTGTCTTGAACTTCGTTTACTGGGAGAAAACTAACACAAGAAGAAAGAAATGAAGTGGCCCAGGCCATTAAAGAGATTATTATACAAACAATCATCATGCCACACTAATGTATGAAATCATAAGCAAACCTACAACACAACCAATGAGGAGAAAATGCAACAGAAAATTTAGTTATGACTTCAGATTAACCCTTATTGTCACCTCAGATTCAAAGGCTGTGTTTTCTTCTTGCCTTGTTTTGGCAGTGGTACTTGGATAAACCCGAATTTCTTCTTCTGCACAAAGTATTGCTTCTCGACATTCCCATCTGCTGCTTGTTTTGTAGGATGCAAAATAAGTCGACTCTGTTTGCGCAGCATTTGGCTCAAAGAAATATGTTGCCTCTCAGTCTGGTTCTCCACGTGCTTTCCCACCACGAAATCATCTTGTAGAATCAATTTCCTACTCATTATGTCTCCTATTGAAGTTGTAGATCTAAAACCAGGTATTGGCTCATTTGCATGGAGATCTGGTGGATTATTATGGCCAAGAGAGGTGTGGGAATTTCTAAATTTGAAATTAGCTGAGTGATTCTGCTCTCCACCATGCTCCAATCGCGTTTGGGAAAAGCTATCCCCGACGACTTCTGTTCTACGATTTCCTTCTTTGCTGCGAAAATCATCTTTGGTTTGTTTGTTTTCTTTGGTTATTTCCTCAAACTTCTCCAGAATAACTGCTTCCGCACGATGTGCTTCATTGGTTTGACGCATGGCATTGGTATCTATAAATTTTGTTTTCCACAGCTCTTCACCTTGTTGTGCTTTTCGAGTGAGAGATCGGTACTCTTCAAACGATAGAGTAATTCCATTAGGCTTATGCAGGAAAACATCTGATGAATTCTCACCATTCAATAGAGCCATTTTTTCAGCAAGGGCAATAGCTTCCACTGCTTTAGCCGCTTCTTCCATCTTTTTTGCTGCATTCAACCTCATTTCGGCCATTTTAATACTGTTCTTTGTTCGTTCAATCTCCGTCATTGCCTTCATGACCTCATATCTTGAAGCTTCTGTCATCTTCTTAAACTGCTCATCCTCAAAATTCAATAAATTTAGTTCCTTGGAGATATTCGTAGAACTCTGCGAGTCCCTTTTAGTTTCTACCTTCTCGACTACATTAGACAAGGCTCCTTCGGAATTTGGTACTCGTGTCTTCATTCTCATTTCAAGCAAAACTCCTTCTTTTCTCATTTTTCTGTTCAGAGACTCAACAGAGGCTCGGATTACATTAAGGTCTACTGAAGTCTTATTAAGGTTTGATTTAGCTTGATTCAACTCTGTGAAAATCAAACCAGGTGATGGAAGAGGGCACAAGCTCAACCTTTCAGTTGATTCGTCATTTGGAACACTGATTTCCCTTTCCAATTTCATGTCAGGACTTGCAAAGAATGAAGGTACTTCTTGAATCAGGTTCACTTTTAAGCATTCAACATATCTTTTAGCCGCTTCCAGTTCTTTTAAAACACCAAGTGTTTCCTGCTCTTTCATAATCAAATCCCTTTCCAATTGTACTGCATGTTCCTCCATTTTCTCCATGTTAACGACCTCATTATCATGCTGCAGCAAATGAATTACGAGAAATTTCAAAAAGAATGATATATAGACCAATTGCAAGTCATCAAAAGCCTGAAATGTGGAGTATTATCACAAATTGATGAATCTTTCACTTGGTAGTTCCGTGCATTCTAGTAAAAGTGGCTAGCTGCACACTAAATTAGAATGGAGAAAAACCCTCTAGTTTTTACCTGGAACCATATGACTTTCTGATACTTTTTAAAGGAGGTAAGGCATTTGCACTCTCCCCACACCCCCACCCAACCAAAAAAAAGAAAATGAAAAATGGCAAGAAAGAGAATAAAATTAAAAGATGCAAAAGAGGGAACTGAAAAAGAACAAACTTAAGGATTCGGCGACTGCTGAGGAACTGCTAGCTATAGCTATAGGTGCAATTGAAGATGCTACGAGAACTAAGTTGATAAGATATGTTTCCGTTCATCTGGTACTTTACTTCAAAATCTAATAGTAAAACTAAACTTTCATTTAAAAAATAAAAACAGGATTATCAAGGGAAAGAAGAATCCAAGAATGGAAGAATCCTATTTTTACTACTGTCATATCCACTACCAGAGCCCACCACCAAACACCTTTGATAAATAGCTCAGCACTGTCGTGCTACCCGACTGCCAAGATTAAACTGTTGTATGACTATGCCTACTGTAAGCAACTAGAAATTGAATATAATTGAGATAGAAGCGCTAAAGGAATATCAGAATTTATATAACTGCTGTGTCAATAATTTACGAAGAAAACGACCGTATTTGAATATAATTACTCTGTGCGAATCATATAGGCCTCGGTTAGGTAATCTCAGCGCTGTCTTAGACGTTTCTTGTTAAGAGACATTAGGATATTCTTGCAACATTTTAGAACACCAATCATCCATCAAGCCAAAACAAACGAACAGTAAAGTGTAAACACAATATATATATATATATATATATATATATATATATATATATATATATATAATTTGAAAATGATAATATATTTTATGCACAACCAAACAGAGTCTGAGAAAACTTGCAATGCGTTGAGAATCCAAACTAAAACTGAAAATATGAGGATGCAAAATACAATAACTATCACAAATGGAAAAATTGGGTCCGTCGGGAAACTCACATGTTCAGCTGCTAAACGAAGCAATTGACGGGGAATCCAAGGACCACTGCCTCCAAAACGGTCCACCGCCTCCTTAACCGACTCGAACGGCGGCGACGTGTCGATTTCCACTCTCGGGTTGACGATTCTTTTGGTTTCTGTAATGGCTGATTTCGTGGTTTCGGGTTCAGCCATAACTGGGAAAGCTCTAAGTTTATGTATGTTAGTAAATGGGAATGTTGATTATTAACTGCCAATTATATAACCAGACACCAGACACCTTTGGGAGGATGAATTTTTAAAAAATAATAAAGAAACGGGGGTGTGACAGTAATGATGGTGTTGGGTGTGTAGAAAGTTACCATGTAAAAGGAAAGGTAAATTCTTTTACTTTCTAAACACACGATTTAATCTATGTATGTCTGAGAGTTAGTGCAACTATGTGTGAGTTAGCGTAATTCGGGGGGTTGGATGATCGATGCTCGGGACAGTCCAACTTGTAAAAAATTTGGTCGGAAACTCAATCCAACCCATAGCAAGTCCGTTGCATACAAACTTTATAAAATAATTTTATTTATCATCACGAGTGATTAACACTTGTTAATGTGGCAATGTCCATAGTGCTACATTGACCCGCGCCCATCACCAGGATCGATTATGTGATTTTCGGGGTTTGATGTCCCCAATAAACCCCCCAAATTGTAGTATATATTTACAATTTACAAATTTTTTATGGAATTAATTGTTAACTTAAAAAAAAAAAAAAACAGCAAACATATTTCAGAGTAATAAAGATGGACACTCCTTCGATTTTGGGCCATATTTACATTTTTTTTTTTTTTGGACCAACTTATTTAGAAATGAACCCCATGGGGTTCGGGCCTGGTGAGGTTGCCTAACTCACCTCAACTCAAAATCGGACCTGGTTCATCATCACATGTGATAAATAACATTGGTTAGGGGTGAAAGTCGACCATATTTAGTTGGTTAATACATAAAAAAATTAACGTTCGAACATAAAGAGAGAAGGGAGCTTGATAATGAACAAATCAAAGTTCTATATATTGAATCCGCTGGGCCACGAGGAGCTCAAGGCACGACTTGTCTTGAATTGAAGAAGTGATGTGATTTATAACAGTATTGATGATAAATATTTTTTCCTCCTCTTAGCACGATGACGATAGTGGTGGAGACCTGCAAAATAGTGGCGGAGCTTCTTTCCCCCGTGTCCACTCTAGTGTGATAATCAGTAAATAATTAAAACAGATGTGTAGAATAGCAATATGGAGTGTATGAGAGTTGTCTTTTTACTTTGGAGGTTGACCTCTATTTATAGGGATGACCTGCAGTTATGGCTTTTAATGATCCTTAATAGCGGGTGTCCCTTCATCTCCTTCATTATTATGAGTTAATGATGGATGTTTTGTCTTCTCAATAATCGGTGGTAACTGTCATTCTATGGATCACCTGTCTAGCTAATCTAACGACAGTTGAGTTATTGCAGTGTATCTGTCAGATGCGTGCTTATGAGAACAACGAGACGAGCGAGCCGGTGAAACGGGCGAATCGTAGAGATGGGCGTGCAGGCGTCATTATTTCTATCATGAAGTATATATATTTGAGTACCTTGTATTTTGTCTTGATTGGATTTTCTTATATTGTTTTTTTAAGCTCAACTCCATAATAAAATAATTGACTTTATATATACATATTTAAGTTTATAAAATTTGGGTGTGAATCATTTAATCATAAGTTCAATTTTGTAAACTCTATCCCATTGGACTTGCTAAAATTTAAATTAGACATAGTTGAAATACAAAACAAGGGAGGAATGAAAATTTTTATTCTCAATTATAATAGTAAAGAGAATTTGAGTAATTTGAAACTCGACTCGATTTTATGTAAGAACTACATTATAACTAATCACATGATTATGTTCAACATTCAATAGTTAATTAATCTGTTAGATCCAGAATAAATTATATCTCTTGAATTTTTGTCGTAAGCAATTTAGATTCTATGGTTGACACAATTCAATCAAAAATAGATTTCTTTTTTTTTTTTTTTTTTCTATATCATTCGAACGCAAAAAATAGTTAAGAAGTAAATCGTTAAAACTGAGGTTATATAAGTTATACGAACACGTCGGCTAATAAAAAAATATGAGAATCCCATGTCGAAAAACCTTGGGGACCATCTTCTCTTTAAGGAGGTTGGTAGAAATCGTGCTGAAAAGGCAAAATTGCTCATAAATACACAACAAGAAGAATTGACTAAAGCAAAAAAGCAAATAAAGGACCATCAGAATCACTTTGCTTAAACATAGAGGGCACACATTTGGTGACCGAAATCTTTTGCGTGATTTCAGGAGCACTAAATATGTTCAATTAATTAAAAATTGATTTGTTTAATCTTAAGTGTCTATTTAGCACGACTGTTATGAGCATTGTTCTAAAAAGTTTGTATATGCTTCGCTTAGGTGTGAAACTTGGGCTCTACACTTAGCCTTATCTCACACACTGTCCTTACTTTGCCCTTGTATTGCTTTCGACATCGACGCCTAACCACGCTTTACTTTTTTTATAACATTGATTATGAGTATGACTTTTATCAATAGAGCTTCCACCAATAGAATTTCTTCAATATAAGTTATTATTAAAAAGTTCTTGACTATTTAATTGTAAATTAAAAGATATTCTGAATTGTCAAAATAACTAAAAAAGTGTTTTTGATTTATTAATTCTACATACTACATAATTATTTAATTAAATATTATTTATTTATTATATATCTCGTTCTATTTTCTTATAATATTTATTTCACATCATATCAAATCTATAAAATTAAATATTTTAATTAAATTTTCATGGTACAATTATTTTAGTATAAATTATATTATTTATAATTTATTTATTTAAAGCGCATTAAAATACGACACGTTAATATATGAAATATTATACTTTCTTGTGTCGTCTTAAATTTCATTTCTAAATATATTATTATATATTAACATATAAAAATTAATAAAATATAAAAACTAGTATACCGCTTTTCTTTGCGAAGGAATCCGATCGTAGATGATTTTAATAGATTGAGGAGTTGAGAAGAATAAAAGAGAGAGTTTTGTTTGAGCAAAGTTTGATTTTGATGAATATGAAAAAATGGAAGAATTGAGAGAGAGACGTGTGTTTTGGTTTGAGAGAATAAAGATGTAGTAATAGACAAAGAAATATTTTTTTTGTGTGCTTGTAGCGGAGTAAACTTCCATATGGTCGGTGATTAAAATAAAATTGTGTCTTATTAACCCTTTAAAAAGAATTTACAAACTGATATTTAAAAAAAATAGATATATTTGATATTTTACTATAAATTAATATGCATAATTAATGCATATTTCAACTTATTGTAAAAGTTGGAAAAATTTGCATTTTGATTAAAAAAAAAAAAAAAAAAAAAAAACTCTTACTTAAACCAAACGTGCATTATTTTAACAAAAATAATTATATTCACATAACATTTTTTTAACCGCACCATATTTTAATTGCAATGAAAAGACACTATTGCTCATTTGGAGTATTTATGTCATTAACTTTTTTTTAAATCACATTCTTGTTATCAATTTATTAATTTGCACATTTTATCTTTGTATTTGATGATGATTTATGTCTAAAAAGTTAATTAAGAGTGTGTGAAAAGATTTGTTACCTCTCATATTTTCAAATAAACAAAATAAATAATAAATACAAAAATTTGACAAAATATTTTTTCTTCATTTCAATGCACATAAACAAAAATGAGCAACAAAAAGTACTGTCCTCAAAAAAGTGATTTTGAACTTAAAAAAAAAAAATCCTCTCAAATGTAATTACTCAAACATGTTTAGATTAAAACGAAATAAATTTAAGAGTTATTTATATATACACTACTTATAAACATAAATTTCAAAAATACTACAGTGGTAAATTTATAATTATAATATTACTAGATTATAAATCAAAACTTATAATATTACCAGACTTTTAATGAGGTCCATTTCAATTGGATTGATACCAAAACAATAGAGAGAAGAGCCCATAATCAACGCCATGTTTCAAGTTAAGATAATGATCATACGTTATATCTTATTAGCAAAAAAGATGGAGAATTCAAATTTCAAACTCAATATCCATTAAAAAGAAAAGAAAATCAAATTGAATGCAGAAAAATAGATTTTTGTAACAATGTAACTAAACGAATTTAACACGTTAACATTATATAAAAAGTTAACGTAAGACGTGAACAATCGAAGATAACATTATAAATGGAATCACGTAACAATGTAATTAAAAGATATTAATTAAAATACTATAAAGTGATAACATATTCACGCGATAAGAGCAACACACATAATGTTATTGTATCAACAAATCGTTTTACATGTAATAATATAACTAAAAAATTTCACTAATGTGTATGGGTTCTAAAAAGTAAAAAAATATCGACATAGTTAAAAATTAAAAATTGTTTCATTCGAACTCAAAATCTATAACAATGAATGTACTTACTACGCAGAATTGATTCTAAAATTGGTAGTGTTGTTGTCGACGAATTGTTGGAAGATAATTGATAATAAGAGAAATATGGAGGACGGTTTCATTCTTCCAGTAAATGTGAAATGATTATCCTCATTCAATGCGTAATAATAAATTAAGAATTAACTTTGATCAATGCTTAAATTTAGTAATGACATGGATTAATTCCTAAAAATAAGCTTAAGCGGTTAATAAATGATAATGATAGTATCACAATTTGTTTAAAATAGTAACAGTATATATAAATGTTATATAGTAATATTAAAAAAAAAAAACCTTATATAGTATATTTGAAAATTTAGAAATGATCTTTATTTGATGAAAAATATCAAATAAAGTTATGTATTTTAGAGCACAAATGATCTTTATTTGATGAAAAATATCACTATGCCCTTACTTTTAATTAGAAAAAATTGTGGTTGAGCTCTTTACCTTTGTAAAAGTTGTAAATGAGTTCGATATTTTTATTTAATTATATTTAATTTAGTGTACTAAATATATCATTGATTCATTAAAGTCGTGTCAATTAAAATTTTCATATTTTTTTAAAAAAATTATTAGACTTAATTATATTTAATTACTATGTGATATGAAAAAATTAAATAAAAATTAAGTAAGTAAATAACAAAATGACGTTTATAATTTTATGACATTCAACCAATCTTATTTTGTTTTAATTTAATATAAAAATACAAATAAAAATTAATTTATAAATTATTTGTTTTTTATTTTTGAATGATAATAAAACGATAAATTAAAATATGAAGAATACATTTGGAGATATTTGTAGCTAATAAATGAATAGATCAATTAAATAAATGTATTTGAGTATCAAGTTTTTAACAAAGTTATTATTATTATTATTTTTTTGGTTATAACTATAAAATAAAAGTTTAAAATTTATATAATGTAATTACTTAATAATAAAACCAATGATTTTATTTAACACAATTGTTAATAATTATGAGCTAAAAAAAAAAGAATTCGTTAGTTTCTTTAATTATTATAAAAGATAAAAGTATTAGACATATTTATACATTTTACAAAGAATAGGAATACAATTACAATTTTTCTTATTAAAATAAAAGGTATATTGGTCTTTTTCATCAAAAAAATATCAATTGTGAACCAAAATACATAAATTATGGACGCTTGTGTTAAAAAACAAAAGTTAGAAACTATTCTCACACTAAAAACAAAGATTATGAACTATTTGTACCAAATTTCTTTTTTCTTCACACCATATCAAGAAGTCAAAAAGATGTTGCTAAAGCGCTATCATCCTTCTTTACATTTCGTCCTTTTCTTCTATTTTAATTTAAGGGTTAATTACACTAATGATCTCCATTCTTTCAAGTTTGTAACGATTTCATTTCTATTCTTTTTTTAGCAGATATCATCCATATTCTTTCATTTATTCTCACAGAGTCTCCAAATCACTATTTTTCACTATTTTGAAAATTCTATGACAATTTTACCCCTTGACTTAAATAAATTAAAATGATAAAAAAATACAATAAAAATATTGCAATTTGACCCTTAACCTTTACAAAAGTACAAATAAATTCTAAACAATTTTACTTTATTCAAATTAGTATTCTTTCCCACCCCACCTCATGAACCCTCAATTTCCAGGCTAGTCCGTATTCCCAGTAACCCCATTTCTTCACTGCCACAAAAAACACCCCCATCTCCTATTCGCGACGTGGCTTGCAAAACTCAGCTTTGAAATCAAAGACCGCAAGAAGATTGAAAGCATTTGAGCTCGACCAATCCAAGTTGGCCCAGAAGGTCCAAATCGAAAAGGAAAAATCTCTTAAATCACTTGCAAGATCTCTCACTGTATGGCTGAATTTTCTGTTCGAAAACCCTGGTTCCTGCGGCTGCAATGTTGCGGAGTTCACTGGAGAAGTTAACGGATCTGGAGGGGGTGGTGGGGCCAAAGAGATCTTAGTGAATAATGGGAAGAGGGACAGCTTGCCCAGCCGTGGAGTGGGAGTTGATAGGCCTTGGCGAGGTCCAAAGAGACAGAAGGATTCATCATGGACAGGTGTGGGTAGTGCCGAAAGGGGCGATGCTGGATTTTCCAATTCTATGTTTACAAGGTTGAAGGCTTCTTTGCGAGAGATATGTAGCTTCGAGGATTTAAAGGGGAGAATGAGGGTTTACTTGAGCTTGGAGAGTTGTAAAGAGATTTTCGAGACCATGACCCAAGTAGCAAAGGTTTGACTCTAATTTAGCTGAAATAAGTTACAAAATTTTCGAGTTGCCGGCGACATGTGGTGTTGCATGGAGGTGGATGTTAAGGTTGAGGTAGAGGTGGAGGTGGAGGTGGGTTGAGGAAAAAGAACTATTTTTGATTTCTTTTTTTTTTCTTTTAATTTGTAAAAAATAAAATTGTTTATAATTTATTTGTACTTTTGTAAAGGTTAAGGGCCCAATTACAATACTTTAATTGTATTTTTTCTTATCATTTTAATTTATTTAAGTCAATGGGTAAAATTGTCATAGAATTTTTAGAATAATGAAAAATAATGATTTGGGGACCTTCTGTGAGAATAAATGGAAGAATGGAGATGATATTTGCTAAAAAAAAGAATGTGGATGAAATCGTTACAAACCTGAAAGAATGGAGACCATTAGTGTAATTAACCCTTAATTTAATTCATGTTCTCCTTTTAGTTCTCCACCTTTCCTCATTGGAGTTTGTGGTCTTCATATTTGACTTCAAAACCCTAAAAATAATAGAGGTAAATGAAGGCTCTGTTAAAGGATATTCAATATCGAAATTATAATTAAAATATAAAATTTGAACTACTCTTTTTAATAAGATTGATCTTTTAAGATCGAACTTTAAGTATTAATATGGTATCAGAGCTCATTAAGTTTAAACGAACAATTCGGTCCATCAAAAGTTCAAACAAGTATTCGAATTCCAAAATTAGTGTGCTTAGACAAGTCATCATCTTGTGGAGGCATATTAAGGGTTAATCTTACATCGAATAAATATGAAAACTATAATCAACATAAAAGAGTTTGAGCTACTCTTTTTAACAATGTTTGACTTTTTAAAATGAAACCTCAGGAAAAGACAACACTTACTGTTAAATTTGAAAGACTAAATATAACAAGGAACAAGTTTTATCACATATTTTTCTTCTTTAATCTTGTTCAGTATAATGCATCAAACATGTTCTAAATATTATCGAGGATATGGTTTTGCATTTACACGTACAAGCAATGTTCTAAAAAGTGTAAAGCGTGTAAGCTGTACTATTGAGGTCGAGAGTAAGACAAGGGCAAGACAAGGGCGAAGCGTGAGACGTGACTAGACGTGGGGTCGAGCTTCACACCTATATGGAGTCTAAGCAGACTTTTTAGAACAGTGCGTAGTACAAGTAAGAAAAAAGAGTTCTAGTAAAGAAAAAATAGTGGTTAATTACAAGACAAAAACTGTTATTATTGGTGTGGTTAATGGGTCATATCAAAATTTCTTATGATGATTAATGATTAAAGCTTGTAATTATTTATTATACGGAAATTTTGTTCAAGTAATTGTACTGAACTAATAATATGTGATAACACAACCATGTGTTTCACCCCTTACTTATTAATTATCATGCCATGCCAAAACATATAATAAATTTGTACGATTCAATCCTCTCATAATTAATTTTCCATTTAATCAAGTAAACCAAACAAACCCTAAAGTGTTTCGATCTTATAGAAATCGAAAAGCCAAATCACAAGCCTTGTGCAACTGTTTTGACTTCCGAGTCTCCAATTCGTTGCTTATTAACTTCGCATTCGATTGGACGTGTCACGTGTGTATTGGATTTTTTATTGTAAGCATATATTAACTTTAAAAAGAGTGCATATAGATTTGTATGGACAAACTTGGTTCAGACAATTCGACACATTTTAACATGTTTAGTTTTCATGTTAATTTTGTTGATTATAGAAGGGACGAGAACTTACGGTTACATTTCACCCTGTTATGACACGACTTTTTAACAAGAACCTTCATCTCGTTATGACATGACTTTTCATCTAGACACGACGCTTCTCAAGTAGTTTGTGCAAATTTAGTTCAAATGGGATAAACATGAACCTGCAATAGCAAAATTGCTAAGTATTGTATAATAATTTATACTATCTACACTTTATTTATTTATGTTCTCAATTAAAGTGAATAATATAATCATTCACCAAAGTTGACACGAGCTTCTAATTAGCTTAAAAAATGAGTTGAAAATTATAAATAAATTCCAAGCTGACTTATTATTTACTTTGTTAACGGTGTAAAAGGTAAGATCCTTAATCCTAGGCCATATAAATATGAAAATTAAGCTAAAATGTAACTTCCTAATATACAATTCTAGAACTATTATAGGTTTTAAAATTTGAAACAAGAAATTAGCTCAGTTTAAAATTCAAACGAGTAGTCGAATTTTAAATTTAATAAAAATATAAAATTTATTTACTTATAAGTGAACTTTTTAAGCTTAGCCAAACATGAAATTGACTTATAAGTAAATTTGATTTGCTGTCTTTATTATTATTCTTGGTACATAATATATGATGAAAATTTATGTTTGGTGCATGATTGGATAGTTTTTTTAAAGCGTTTATAAGTTATTACAATTATTGAAGCACTGATAAATCGGTTTGGTGTAAATTTGTAATTTCTTTTTGATACTTTTTGACACATTTTCTTTTATATTTAGTTAAAGGGTAACTATTTTAATACTACCGTTTTTATTATCTACGTCAAGTTTTAATTGTGATCAAGATCTCTCAATCTTTGATATTTTGGTACTTATGTCTCCGACCTTTTTACGACGATCGCATTTTTATCATTAACTTTTAATTAACTTTCACATCTTGTCTCTGATAATAATTTTTGTCCAAATATTCTACTAATGTGCATTGAAATGAAGGAGCAAATAATTTGTTAAATTTTTGTTATTTGTTATTTATTTTGCTTATTTAAAAATACGAAAGAAAAAAATCTTTTTACGCCATCCTAATTAACTTTTTGAATAGAAATCATCATCAATTACAAAAATAAGTTGTGCAAATTAATAGGTTGATGATAATCTATGTGTTTTAGTACACAATTGGTCCTTATTTGATACTTAATTTTAATTACAAAAATTACATTTGGGCTCCTAACTTTTACAAAATGTGCAAATGAATCCGATATTTTTATTTAATAATATTTAATTTAACGTACTAAATATATTATTGATTCATTATAGTCGTGTCAATTAAATTTTTCATAAGAGAAAAAATGTAAAATTATTTTGCTTTAAGTATATATAATTGCTATGTAATGTGCAAAACTTAAATAAAAATTAAGCTAAATAAACAACAAAATGGCATATATAACTTTATTACATGTAACCAATCTTATTATATTTTTATTTAACATAAAAATAAAATAAATTTATAAATAATGTGTTTTTTTATTTTTGAATTATAATAAGCGATAAATTAAAATATAAAAAATACAGTTGTAAATCTAATATTTGTAGTTAATAAATAAATAGCTCAATTAAATAAAAGTATTTGAGGATCAAATTTGTGATAAAGTTATTTTTCATTTTTGTTATAATCACAAAATAAAAGTTAAAATTTTATATAATGTAATTATTTAATAATAAAATTAATAATTTTCTTTAACACATTTGTTAATAATTATGAGCTTAGATTAGTTATTCCGTAATAGTTCATAAAATATACAAAATAATGTACGTATATCATCAATTTGATCATTAAAGTCTTAATTCAAAAAAAAAAAATCTCATTAGTTTGTTTTAATTTTTATAAAAAAATAAAAATATCAGACATATTTGCACATTTTGTAAAAGTTAGGAATACAACTGTAATTTTCTCTTATTAAAGTTAAAGGTATATTAGTATTTTTCATCAAATAAATATCAATTGTGTACAAAACACATAAGTTATAGACGTTTGTACCCAAAAATAAATATTAAGAATCATTTCCACACTGAGAATAAAAAGTATCGACCATTTGTGTCAAATTTCTTTGTTTAATATGAAGTATAAATTCAAGGAGTACTATTTTTTTCACACCATACCAAGAAGTTCAAAAGATGCTGCTAAAGCACTATCATCTTTCATTACCTTTCGTCCTTTTCTTCTATTTTGATTTAATTCAGGTTCTCCTTTTAGTTGTACACCTTTCCTCATTGGAGTTTGGGGGTCTTTAGATTGACTTCAAACCCTAAAAATTCAAAAGGTAAATGAAGTTTTGGATTTTAAACATCCAAATTAAAATCAATATATAAACACTTAGGCTATTTTTCTTAACAATATTGATATTTTTAAATTGAACTCCAAGTCTTTTATAATATCAAAGCCTATTAAGATCAAATGAACAATACGGTCCATCTAAACTTCAAAGAAACATTCAGATTCCAAGATTGGTTGCTCAAACGAATCACATTTATTAAATATTAAAGCTACAATCTACATAAAAAGGTATGAACTACTCTTTTTGACAAGAATAATATTTTAAGATAAAATCTCAAATCTCAATAGTTTCTTCTATTGTAAAGGCTTGAATATTTAATGTAAGATTTACATCTTTATGATATCAAATTGCTATTTTGGTGCACAAGAAAGAGACAACCGTGCGAGAAATTATACTTTTAACGACTAAAATTTTGATCTTGTAAAATCTCTTGATGACTTTTTTTTTGACAGAACAACCTAATAATGATTTTCTACGACAAAAAAAATGCATTGTTAAAAGTGAAATTTCTTGTATTGACATTTATGATTAGTTAAATTTGAAAAACTAGACTGAACGAGTGACAACTTTTATCACGTAATTTTTTTCTTTAATCTTGTTCAGTACAGTGCATCAAACACGTCTTGATTGATTTCAGGGACTATGGTTTTGTAATTACACGTACAAGTAAGAAAAAATGAGGTCTAATAAAGAAAAAAAAAGTACTTAATTACATGACAAAAACTGTTATTATTGGTGTGGTTAATGGGTCATATCAAAATTTCTTATGATGATTAATGATTAAAGCTTGTAATTATTTATTATACGGAAATTTTGTCCAACTAATTCTACTGAACTAATAATATGTGATAACACAACCATGTGTTTCCCTCCTTGGTTATTAATTATTATGCATGCCACAGCATATAATAATTTTGTACGATTCAATCCTCTCATAATTAATTTTCCGTTTAATCAAGTTAACCAAACGAACCCTAAAGTGTTTTGATCTTATAAAAGCAAAGACGTACCGAAAAGCCAAATCACGAGCCTTGTGCAACTGGTTCGACATCATTTCTCCAACTCGTTGCTTGACGAATGAATGTGTCACGTGTGTATTGGATTTTTTATTGTACGGTAAGTATATATTGGCTGCGAAAGACACATTTGAGTGTACATGTATATTGCATTCCTGCCTGTATATGTAAATACAATTTAACTATGAAAGATTGTGTGCACGTTTTGTTTGGGGTGGCGGGGAAAGCTGGACTTGAAAGCGAGTACGAGTATAGGTCTGCATGCAGGGATGGAGCCATAAAATTGCGAAATCTTCATTCAAAGGCTACCAATCGGGCAAAAATTAAGTGGTAAAAAAAATTTGAAATAATATAAAACTAATAAAAATATTTTGATAATTACTACATTTGTTCTCTACATGTTTTTATACTTTGAAAGTGTCGTATAATTACATCATTATCAATGAAAGTAAGGAATTCCCTAATTTTTGTTTCAAATAAGACTCTAAATATTAAAATTTACATAAATACTAAAGGATTTATGACTAATTTAGGAAGAAATTACATAGGTCTGGGCGCATTTCCTTTGAAATAATGACCACAAACTCACAAATGGAGCAAGCTAATGTTAGACATTATGTGGCACATATGATAAGTTATTGTATTTTGATAATTTGTCTTATGAATATATCTAATTATTTAATTAATTGAATAATTATTAGAGAAGTTGATTTTTCTTAATTAATTGAATTACAGTCTAACTAGGAAATTGGTCATCTCTCTACCTATAAAAGGATATGTTATTCCATCAATTTATTCATATCATTATGTGAGTGACAAAGGGAGAGACACAATTTCTATATAGTTAAACTACATATATTAAAGTGTGTTTGGAGATTGGAGATTGGAGATTGGAGATTGAAAATATGCAATTAAATCGTTCGACAGAGATTAAGAGATTTAAGATACAGAACGAAAGACCGTTTCTATGGATCAAGGTATGTTCTTATTACTCTGTGAAAATCATGAAGTTTAAGATCTTGGATACGATTTTCATGTTATTGTTTATGTAAATTGAACAAATAATACTAAAATGTGGTATCAGAGTTTATGGTTTATGAACTCACGATTTTCCATCAATGCTTAATCTTTTTCGGTTTTATATGCCCCTAAATTCTTGGCAAGATTATCTTATATAAATAAACTAATAATATTAATATTTGTTTTAAAACTTGCCATGACTAATTTAGATCCATTAATTAAGTATTATGAATAACTAATTGGATCGAGCATTTTGGGCCACCTATTGTGGGTCTATTTGGGCCTATAAATTGGACAATTATATTTATTTATAACTGTTATGAATTGTTATTTATATAAGAGAAAATTGCCTAAAAATCACTTGTAAGTGACTTGTTTCAAATTAGGTCAAAATAATTTTTAAAATTGTCAATAAGTCATACTCTTCTGCAACTTTTCATATTAATCTCAAAATTATCCCCGTGATCCATATTTGCCACACACATTGTCTTTGGCACTGCAACTGCCACTGCGGCCACCGCTATGCCGTCGCCATCGCTACCACCAATCGACATACTAAACACGCATAAGAATATCAACAAGGAGGTCCAGACTCGACAATTATCTCGAGAGGTCCAGTATCTTTGCACAGCTGCATCGTACCTGCTTCTCTCAACATGGAAATCTGAAAAACCAGTAACTTCAAGGAGTATCAACTTCAATGATTTGCCCACCACATTAGAAGAAAGATCTACAAATTTAAGCGTCATTTTAGAGCAGCTCTCGCCTGAACCTGGATGTGTTGAATACTCGAGATCTTCAACTCTACAAAATTCTACATCTTTGATGTTCCCCTTAATTGTTTTCCAAGGGCTCATGTCCTTCAAGCTGCAGTAACTTATATACTCTTGATAGCTCTAGAGAAACAATAAAAAGCCAATGATAAAGAGTAAAAGATAGAAGGCTAAAATTGAAAACAAAATCAGAGTCCAACAGCATTGAAAGAGTATATATTTACATGTCTCAAATACACAACTTCATCTCCTATCTGGGGAATGTATCGGGAGCCTTCCTCATGTGTGTACAACAATAACCATGAATTTCTTCCAGAATGATAAGATTTCCTATTTGTAGATATATATTGTGGTATTCTGTGTAAAATATTACAGAATTGAGGTAGGTATGAGAATTAGAAGGGTTTGACCTTTGTGATACGAGAAACAATATCATAAACATATTTGTATCATGATATTGTATTATAAAAAATATTAGAAAAGATTTGTTTGATGAATTTATGTAGAGTTGCTATAATTTGTTACTGTAAATAGTAGCTTGAATTTATGTAGGAATGAAAAAGTTCGATGTGGGCATTCCTATGACGAAAGTTAGCCATTAGATTATTCTGTATTGTTAATTAGTCATGTGTGTTGTTTGATACTGTATTATAGAAAAATAGTATCACAGAAAGCAGTATCATAACAAAAATGAGCAAAGAATTTGCATACGTGCTCATAATTTTTACTATAATATATTTTCAGAATAGTCTCGACGAGCCGGTCAAGACCAGTTGATTCGCCACTGCATACAATGGATTTTAGCCGTTTGAAGTCATCTCTTTAGCTTAAAATGAAATCTTTAATATTTCTTGTCAAAACAATATCATATATATTAAAACAGTATCACAGATAAATATATCTTAATATATTAGTATCATACATGAAAATATCTTAATAAAATAGTATCACATACACAAACTACTACCCAATAAAACAACAGTATCATATGTTGAAACATTATCATAATAAAACAGTATCAAAAATAAAAACATGGTATAAGTATACAATATCACTTTATATAAATAAAACAGTATCATAGATCTGTTTTACTGGTTGAAGTAATTATATTGTTCTTAAAATGCTACATTAGTAGTATAAAACAATTGATACTGTTGGCATTCAATAACATCATATGAATAAAACAGTATCAAAGATAAAAACATGGTGTAAGTGTACCATAGCATATTATCTATATAAAACAGTATCATATATAAAACTAAATACAAGATATTTTAATAGTTGAAATATTGATACTGTTCTTAAAATGCTCTATTAATAGTATAAGATTATATGATTTTCCATTAGTAGTACAAGACCGTTGATACTGTTTGCATTCAATAAAATTATCATATATTAAAACAGTATCATAGATGTTTTACTAGTTGAAGTAATTATATTGTTATTAAAATACTCAATTAGTAGTATAAGACCATTGATACTGTTTGCATCCAATGACATTATCGTAGATTAAAATAGTATCATATGTTGAAACGTTATCATAATAAAACAGTATAAAAAATAAAAGCATGGTGTAAGTGTACCATAACATATGATCTATATAAAACAGTATCATAGACAAAATAGTATCATATATAAAACTAAGTACAAGATATTTTAATGATTGAAATAATATACTGTTCTTAAAATGATCTATTAGTAATACAAGATCATATGTTTAAACATTGTTATAATAAAACAGTATCAAAGATAAAAGTATGGTATAAATATACTAATGTACATTATCTAAATAAAACAGTATTATAGATAAAACAGCAGGGTCGGTCCTGAGATTTGGGGAACCTTAGGCAAAAATTTAAATGGAGCTCTTAATAAATTAAAATATTTTAAAATATAAATTTTTGACAGACAATTAAAACTTCGTGCATTCACAGATATATTTTATAATAATTTGTTTAGATCCAAATTAGATTTTTGCATAGGTATATAATATTTTATTTTGATCGAAATTAGATTTTCACACAAGTCAAAATACTCAAAAACTGTTATACAATACATAAGCATATAATATAATCAAATCATTTTCACTTAACAAAAACAAATAAAGTTATTCGAATTAAAAACAGTTGAAAATGTTAAAAAAAAAAAGAGAAAATACATAATAAAAAAAACATACAGGCAACATATGCAGATGTGTGTGCATATACATATAAACAGATTTACAAGCAAAAAAAGTATACATTTTTCTTCTTTTTCATTGAATGAAAAAATTGTTGGAATTTGGAAAATAGTTTTGATTCAAGATAAAGATTTCTAAAATGAGGTTTAAAGGAAAAATTGTACAGTCTACACTTTAAAAACTGGATTAAGGTATGTTGGCCTCCGACCTAGTTCTGCTATGTCAGATGCTACTTTACTCAACAATCCAGTATGATGTGTCCGACCTGTATTGAAATTGTACAGCTTCCAGGTTGGACCTCATGGCTAATCCTGGCTTCGAGTCCACCGTGGTCCTTAATTCAGTTCGGACCTCGTCATTGGATTTCCAGGTCGGACCTATCAAATCCGACGTCATACTCACGTCATCAGCATGGCTTGTCATGTTCATCTGTCAGATGTCACTTCGCATTAAATGTCCCAAAAAGGAAATGTCTTGTAAACGTTAAATGCCTAGCTTAGCATTAAATGGAGTGAATCATTACATATTTCCCTATAAATAGGAGAAATAAATGTCTTTCACTTCGGACATTCAACTGCTAAAATAAAAGCACTCTTACAAAGATTATACAATCAGGTCTTCCTACATATACTTATCTGTCTACCACTTATTACGGTCATAGCCGACTTCAACACTAATCATTAAGTTGGCTTGGAATCAATACAAACCATTTCTAACGCCAACAGTTTGGCGCTAGAAGGAGGGGGTGAGGGGTTAGCTCTCCATATTACACACACTCACCTAATCACCATACACAAACACTTCAACCTATAAAAAGCCTTCAACACGAGTCGCAGCCATGACTCGAGAGTTCGTAGCCACGGAAGAACTGGGAGCCAACATGTTGACCTTCTCCAGGTCTTCCATTGCAGACAGCAAGGAGAAACTTCAGCTCAAACATGCGCACCCGAAAGAGATGTGGTTCTACAAAAACTTAAATACCTAACTCATGCTATCGAACGGCTTGAGAAGAACCAAGCAACCACTAGACAAATTTTCGACTCAGAGGCAGAGTCACTAGCACGTAACAAATCCAAAGATCGTCGCGTAAAAAGAAGACTAGATTTTGGCGATAAAAGTTCATCAGGAAGCAAAGAAGGAAAGAGCATACGCCCTAGTCCTCCTAGGAAAACTGCCATGCAGCGGTCAGCCAGTGTCTTCGACCGTCTAGGTCAACCCTCTCGAATCCCACGCGAGTAGAAATGCAAAGAAAGGAAGGAGCCCCATCCATGGCGGCATCGAGTGTACAAAACACTCCGGATGAGCTTGAACTAATGAAGCAACGTTTGGCCGAATTAGAGGCGAGGTAGAATAACACCCTAGAGGAACACACCACAGGCAGACACTCTCCATTCACAGATGATATATTGTCAAAACCTCTGCCAGAAAAGCTAAAGATGCCACAACTAACTAGTTATAAAGACGGTAACAATCCTGTTGGTCATCTCGATAGATACACCTCCTGGATGGAACTCCAAAGAGTCAGTGACGCAATCATGTGTAGAGCTTTTCCTCTCACCTTCGGAAACAGAGCAATGAGGTGGTTCAAAAAAATACCACAGCGTTCTATTCGAAGTTGGAATGACCTGTCAACTCAGTTCGTCTCCACCTTCATGGGGACAAGGACTCGATCTACTCCAAAAGAGTGCCTTGTCAGCATCAAGCAAGGCCGAACTGAATCCTTAAGGTCCTACATGGATCGATTTAGTAAAAGGATAGTGGAGGTGGACAAAATTTCCGATGCCGCCGCCCTGATGGCAATCTTATTAGGATTACAAACCAAAACTCAGTTCTGGTGGTCTGTTCACGAGGATGGACCTGCAACGTATCAAGAATTCCTAGCTAGAGCTGAGAAACACATCAGTGCCGAAGAAGCCACCTCCGACCAAGAAAATGACAGATCTGACCAGAGAGACAACGTTAAGAGCAAAGAGAAAGACCTCAACTCAGAGAAGAAAGAAAGTCTTAAGAAAGCATTGGAATTTCAGCATCCAGGTCGGCCAAGATCTACTCCACAAAAGTTCCAGGGATACCATATCTTGAATACCTCGCTTGAAAATGTCCTGATGAAAACCAAAGGCAACGAACTCATCCGAGCTCAACTAAAGGAAGTACTGCAGATATCATCGGTCTGCTGGACACGAAATCGACGATTGTCGAGACTTGAAAGGGTTCTGGAGAAGGTGAGCCACCCCAACCACAAGACCAGGCCGAACTTCCACCTCCATCTCAACAGGGACGGGGCGAAATTCACATGATAGTTGGAGGAAGTCAATACCTGGAAGGGTCAAGGAGGCAGCGCCGCAAGCTCTCTAGAGAAGCTCATACTAGCTACCATGTGCTGTCAAGCGCCATGACTAATCCAGACGTAGAGAAGTTCTCCTTCTCCGAGGAAGATGCGTCCCACGTACTACAACCACATTCAGACGCCCTCGTCATTACTATGCCAGTCTCCGGAATTGATATTCATCTAACACTGGTAGACGACGGAAGCTCTGTAAATGTTCTATACCTTAGAACGTTCAAACAAATGGAAATTGACGCTCGACATGTTAGGCCTTTCCCGAAGCCTCTCCAAGGGTTCACAGGGGACTACGTGAATCCAAAAAGACAAATCGCCCTCGTTGTCGAGCTCAAACTACCTCCATATCACAGAAGAATAATTGCGGATTTCGCAATTGTAGACCTCCCGTCTAATTACAATGCCATTTTGGGACAACCAATACTGCATGAACTTAAAGCAGCCGCATCCATTTACCACTATGCTATCAAATTCTCCACTGCCCACGGAGTAGGGATAGTACGAGGAAGCCAGCTGGTAGCCAGAAGCTGCAACATCACTTTTCCCCGAGTAGGAGTAGACATGCTCCAGGCAAAATCTGAACTTTCAACTAGTAGGTCTGACATAGATGAATAGGAAGAGCCAGTAGAAGAGTTAGAACTGATTGAGGTCGACCTCAATCATTCCAAAAAAGTCCTCCGCATTGGAAATGAGCTCGATGAATCAATGAAATCTCAACTCACGACCTTCCTGAAAGACAACACTGATGTCTTCGTATGGGAGCACACAGACATGGAGGGAATAGATCTCAAAATTTCATGCCACAGATTGAACACCAGGCCAGACGTCAAACCAAAGCAGCAGCCCCGATGTCTCCTTAATCCAGAGAGGTATGAAGCCCTAGCCAAAGAAGTCGACAAGCTGCTCAAGTGCGGCTTCATCAGAGAATCGTTTTACCCCCAGTGAGTGGCCAATCCTGTCCTGGTGAAAAAGAGCAACAGAACTTGGAGGGTATGCATTGACTTCACCGACCTGAATAAAGCATGCCCTAACGACAGCTTTCCACTTCCCAGGATAGACCAAATGGTGGACGCCACAGTTGGGCACAAATTTCTGAGCTTTATGAACGCATACTCCAGATACAACCAAATCGCAATGCACGAAAGTGACCAAGAGAGTACCTCTTTCGTCACTGACTGAGGTCTATACTGCTATCGAGTTATACTTTTCAGACTGAAGAATGCCGGAGTAACTTATGAACGGCTAGTCAACTCAATGTTTTCCAAACTCATTGGAAAAACCATGGAGGTATACTTTGACGATATGCTTGTCAAAAATACCAAGGCAACAGATCACATACAACACCTTGCTGAGATGTTTTCTATACTAAGAAGGTATAAGATGAAGCTCAATCCTACCAAATATTCCTTCGGCGTGGGGTCAGGAAAGTTCTTAGGCTATATGGTTCACCAGAGAGGCATCGAGGCTAATCTCGAGAAGATTAGAGCTCTCCAAGAAATGAGACCTCCTACCAAAATTAAAAAGGTACAAAGCCTAACTGGGCGAGTAGCGGTGCTTAGTCGTTTTGTTTCAAAGTCAACCGACAAGTACAAACCCTTTTTCGATGCTCTATGAGGTGGCAAGGAGTTCAAGTGGAGTAAGGCATGCCAGTTAGCCTTTGAAGAACTGAAAAAACAACTAGCACAACCTCCGTTGTTGTCAGATCCAATGACTGAAGAGGTCATAACCCTCTACCTGGCGGTTTCAAAACACTCCATCAGCTTTGTGCTAATCAGGTCGGACGAAGGAATTCAACACCCGGTGTACTACGTCAGCCAGGCACTGCATGATGCCGAACTCAGATATAGCCCGATGGAAAAACTGGCATATGCCCTCGTCATGTCTGCAAGAAAACTCAGACCATATTTCTTGCAACATCCAATAGAAGTTCTATCAAACTACCCTTTGAGGCAAGTCCTCCAAAAGTCGGACACTTCTGGGAGACTTATGAAATAGGCGGTAGAGCTCGATCAATTTGAGCTTCACTTTAGACGTCAGACTTCTATCAAAGGTTAAGCTTTTTGCCAAGTTTAGTCCGGAACACGAGCCCAGTACCAAACTAGAAGAATGTTAGACTTTGTTTGTTGATATATCATCAACCGAAACGCACGCCGGAGCTGGAATTATGCTAATGAGCCCGGTCATGGAACTCCTCTGTCAATCTCTACGATTTGACTTCCATACCTCTAACAACATGGCTGAATACGAAGCACTAATCTCCGGCTTAAGGTTTGCAAAGGGAATGGGTGTACTCAAACTACTCGTATACAGTGACTCCAAGCTAGTGGTCAATCAAATCAACAAATCCTACCAAACTAAGGATGAGAAGATGACGTCTTACTCACAGATAGTCGAGCAAGAGCTCAAATTGTTTAACACTGTCGAGGTCAGACGGATCCCAAGAACCCAAAACGGCATTACTGATGCCCTAGCATGAGTCGCTACCAGCGAAGGGATAGAAGAGCTGGAAAACATCCCAATCAAGAAAATCAGCAGTGCAGCAATCAGTCAGCCTGAGCACATCCATACCACAACCGACCTGAACTCTAGCTGGATGGACAAAATCATCCAATTTCTAAGAAATGGTAAGGTGCCCCCGGATAACACAAAAGCGAGAAAATTAAGGATCAGGACGGCTAGATACACAATCATCGACAACGTCCTATTCAAGAAAGGTTTCTCGCTTCCACTGCTGAGGTGTTTAAAGGAAAACGAAGCCAAATATGCCCTCAGTAAAGTTCAAGAAGGGATATGTGGCAACCACACTGGGGGGCAGTCACTAACGCACAAAATCTTGAGGTAAAGATACTTTTGGCCATCACTGAAAAATACTCCATCAAATTTACAAGAAAATGCGACAAATGCCAAAAGTTTGGCCCCACCATTAGAGCTCATCCGGAAGGGCTGACCTCAATCATCAGCTTGTGGCCATTCTCAAAGTGGAGGATTGACCTAATCGGACCCATGCCAACATGAAAATGTGGAACTAAATACGTCATAGTCGCTGTCGACCACTTCACTAAATGGGTAGAAGCAGAACCGCTAGCCAAGATAACAGAACAGAAAACCATCGATTTCATATGGAAATCAATCGTCTGTAGGTTCAGAGTCCCCTACTCAATCATTACGGACAATGGCAAGCAATTCAACAATTCTAAACTTATATCATTCTGCGAAGAACTGAATATCAGGAAGCACTTCTCCACTCCAAATCACCCCAGGCCAACGGGCAGGTCAAAGCTATTAATAAAATCATCAAGCACACTTTGAAGATGTGATTGGATGAACTGAAAAGAGCCTGGGTGGAAGAGCTCCCAATCGTACTATGGTCTTACCGTACAACATGTCGGTCCAGCATGGAAGAAACACCTTTCTCACTAGCATTTGGAACCGAAGCCATCATCTTGGTAGAGCTCGAACTCCTATCATTTAGAGTTTGGACATTTGATGAAAATCGCAACGACGATCCCATGAGAGCTGAGCTCGACCTACTAGAAGAAAAGAGGCTGGGAGCAGAATTGAAAAATGCAATTTACAAACAAAGAAGTGCAAGATATTATAACAGCAAAGTCAAGGAGCGGAAATTCAAAGCTGGGGATTTAGTCTTGAGAAAATTTTTCCTAGCAACGAAAAAGAGCCAAGCAGGGACACTTGCTCTGAGCTGGGAATGACCTTACAAGATAGTCATAGTCCTAAAAAACGGAGCTTACGAGCTCCAAAATACAGAAGGTCTATCACTCGCACACCCGTGGAATGCTGAATACCTCAAGGAGTACTACCAATGAAACTTATCAACAAAGGCACACATGCACGAGCTACTTTTGTTAAAGAAAAGCCAGGGCTTCCACCTTGTAAAAATTTATCGCATTTATGAAATGAAGGACCTTTTGTGAGATGAGAACTTACATTGAAAACCACAAAGTCTGGACATAGTCCAAGCTAACAAGGAGTGATCAAGGTCACAACCCTTTTGACACATAGGTCCCACAACGCTGGGACCCGCGTTTAATGGCGTAAGTGCGACGTCAACATCGCCAAAACTAAAGTCTCTTCAACCCAAGGGCATAGCTCCTCCAAGGAATACAGTTCGTCCAAGTGACCGAACTACATTCCCACATTTGCGGCGAAATAACTTTCAGTTCGTCATATTTACTGATCTAACGACTCGCACGCGAGGCTGGGCTAGAAACTTGGGGGCATTCATACATCTAAACTAACATTTATCCCAGGTCGGACCACATCCTCGGTCTGGACCTCAATACGAAGACGCTAATATCCTCAGTTTCAGCTCGTCCATGAACCAAGTACAAATGTTAGAATCAGAGGTCAAAAATTCAAAGTCAAAAGTCCGAAGACAGATCTCAGGAGTCAGAAGTCAGATTTTCGAAGTCAGAAGTCAAGATAAAAATTTGAAGTCAAAAGTCCGAAGTCAGTATTAAAACAACAAAATCAATTTGTGAACACAAGTTAACATAACGACATATTTTCATTGATACTTGAGTTCAGTACAGTCAAAGATTAAGTACAGTACATCAAAAAACATTAAAAAGAAGAATTCAATCCTCAGCGTCGGACTGATCTACCTCTTCAGGCGACGGAGGATTGAGTGTAGAATTTCTCTTCAGCTCGGCAAGCTCTTCCTTCAGAAACTGAATGTCCCAGTCCGGGCACTTCTCAGCCACCGTCTCAATCAGCTGTCAAGAAATAAACCTTTTCTTGATCAGCCAGATAGGCATTGGAGGACTTGAAATCAGCCACGGCCTCATCTTGGTCAACAGCCTTATCCAAGACAACCCTAAGATCAGCCCAGTGTTTTCTCTCAGCCTCCAACTTCTATCCCAGTTCTGCCTTACTCTTCTTCTCCGCCTCCAACTCGGCCTCCTTCCCCCTAAGCTCCTCCTCCCATCTCATGAGGACGTCCTCGGAGATGGCCCTGAGCTTCTTTTCCTTAGTCAGCTCGGCTAAGACCTTCCTCATCTCCTCTCTCATTACTTGGACATCAGTGAAGATCCTCTCCATCTTCTCCGTGGCTGAAGTAAGCTGAATGGCCGCCCTAGAGGAATTGACCGACGCCGCGATAATGGACTCCACGGTCCCCATG
The DNA here is from genome assembly GCA_030279155.1 of Forsythia viridissima. Taxonomy (NCBI): domain Eukaryota; kingdom Viridiplantae; phylum Streptophyta; class Magnoliopsida; order Lamiales; family Oleaceae; genus Forsythia; species Forsythia viridissima. Next base: position 33,316,203 of record CM059034.1, on the reverse strand, counting down.
TTGTCCAAGTATGTCTGTTAGACTGGAGTCCAGCTCTTCTCCATCACAGTTATAGCCCTCTTTACTGAAGGAGGGAGACCAACAATGTCCCTCCCTAGTAGGAGAGTTTGACCTAAAAAAGTCATGAACCGGTTTGGAAAGAGAACTGCGAAGCCTTATATACTCCTCATCCTTATCTAAAGTCGAGCCCAAATGTACGAGCAGAATCTGCAACACCGGTGGTAGAGGTCGAGGAGGCTAGGATAAGGATGGCCCCTCCTGAACTGGGAAGGAAGTTATCTCATCTACGCTCCGAGTTGGGCTTGGAACGCTCTGGGAACGGGCTCTGGCTGTGGACGAGGCTGAGAAGGAGGCACTTGATTGTCTATCGGAGTTTTTCTCTTGCCCTTTCCAGCCTGACTTTTCTTATTGAAAAGGGCTGATATGTCCTTCATTCTTTCTCCAGGTTGATCTGGAAACAACCAAAGTCAGAACTGAACAAGTTTATATGATCAAAATCACAAAGGAATAAGTTCTGAATAACTCACGGGTTCTGGGACGATCTGAACTTGTCGACGAGAGTCGAGCTAATATCAAGTTCTCATCGGTTATTAACACGCTATTAGATCGAAGATCTTCACTGATATCTCGAGCTTTCCGAGCTCTCTCTGATGACTTCTGCGTTGGTTCTTGAGAGACGTATCCTAAAAACCGGGGTAAACAAAAATTCAATACAAATTCAGTCAAACCGAACTAAAAGAGTAAAGAATTACGCTTACTTAGTTCGTAGTAACGAACTAGAATGTTCACATCTGGCCTAGCATCATTTACAGAGAATTGCCATGGACCGCGGACAATAAAACTAGAACTTCTTCTAATTTTTAATTGAGTCCGGGGTCTGGGTGATGACACTACCCCCAGTCTTCGCCTTGACTGACGCATACCACCAGCCCGACTTCTTCCCATCCAACTTAAATGAGTACAGACTGTTAAAATCCCCAACTGAAGGACGAGAGAAGCTGAACTGGTCCCACATGATGAGGAAGCCTATCATAATCGTCCAACTGTTGGGGCAGAGCTGGGTGGGAGCTATTCTCTACTCCCACAAGAACTTTCTAACTATCCTCGGAAAAGGAAGTCGGAGCCCGGCCACTAGCACGGCTTGGTTTAAAGCCACGCAACCCAATGGCGGGTCGTCAGCCCGATCATCAGGGCCGGGGACGA